>JARHVA010001457.1:2075000-2675000 GCA_037957365.1 Torreya grandis | reverse complement strand
AGGGATTCCATTTATGAGTTGTATTGTCAAACCATGGATAGGACCTAACCTTCCTCACAAATTACCAATTTATTTTAAATTTTCCATTACAAGCATCCCCTTTTACCATATTTTCACATTTTTTCCACCTCATTTGTGTTCCCTCTATGAATTGTAGTGTAAGACCATGGATAGGACCTGGTCTTCATCACAAAATTTTCCAATGATCCAAGTCACCATGAAATTACATGTGTCAAATATGAGATAAGATGTGATTGATTATGAGTTACACGTAATTGACATGATTCCCATATTGATTTAATATGTTTTATGCTTACTTCATTTATCTTTCACTTTTATCTTCTTATTTTTTGATTACATGTAAGAATCCAACCACTTTTTCTTAAGTTTTTCATACTTCCCAACTTGAATTAGTGCAATTAATTTAAGACCATTTTACCAATTTTGTTTATCTTTTATCCTTCCTAATGTGATTTGGTATGATTGATTGACTTAATTGATTTATTTTAATACCATTTTTATTTCATGGGATTTCCATTTTATTACTTTAATTTCATACTTCTCAATGTGACTTAGAGCGATTTTACTTGTTTTAATTTGGTGCCACTTTCTCATGGTTAAAATTTTTTTTTTCCCCTCTTGTTTAACACTCTTCAATTTATTATACTTAGTCATCTTTTTATAATTACACATTTCCCAATATGAAATAGTGTGTTGTGTATTTATTTTTGATTAATTATACTTTTCCAAGTCCTTTTTGCCTGTTTCTTTTTAACCACACATGTGTACTACAAAAATTATAGAAAAAAAAACACAACACATATATTTCCTAGAGCATATGCAATAAAATAAAAATACATGTGATAGAAAGAAACATATCCATGCATCCACAACCACACCCAAAATACAAAAAAGAATATCAACATCCAACTATCAAAACAATATATCTTTATATATATCATGTGTTTTTACAAAGTACAAAAACACATCGCTCTAGCTCTAAGGCTAGGCCCTATCATGTCTATTTTGTGGCCTAGCCATACTATCCATAGATGCCTCAAACTGTCCCCTCTAAATAAAATGATATAAGGAGGATGTCTGAGATTTTAAGCCTTCTACCTATCCCTATAGGTTGGTTACCTGGGTTTGAACCTATATTAGCTAGATCATGGTAGCCATATGTGTGGCTCTCTCTTGAGCTAGGGCCTACCAAGACAATGCCTCTCCTGATCCCACCCTACTAGTGGCTATAGCCCATCTATCATGCCTACAGCTACTTTGTGGCCTCCCTTGCTAGTCTAAACTAGCTTGCATGAGCTGGGGTAGATGGTACAATGGGATCATCTAATGTGGTAGGGTCATATGGTGCTAACACCCCATCTAGAACATCATGGTGTGCTCCCATCACTAGAGATCCCCATTTGACCTCCTCTTCATTTGTAGGATATGCACAATTTAAACCAAATAGATATTAGATCACATATACATATCAAAATTTATCTATCTATAATATATCTATACAACTAATATTATATATCAAAGACTAAAAATTACAACCATTTATTACCTATCCTGGTATCACCAATCACCATCTCCCCATTTGATTGTTCACCAAGCATAGTCTCTCCATCAGCTCATATTTATAGAACCTCATATGGGGGATGCCTCCAAATCAAAGTAAACCTTGGGGTCACCACTTGTGCACATATTGAGCCTCACCTCAATGGTGCCTCTATAGACTAGCTCTACCCTAGGCTTATTGATGGGTCATCTTGAATGACCACCCTCTATGCTCTCTCTCATTGTTGGCATCTCTTTTAGTGGTATGATTGAGGTGGTTGATGCTCCTGATATGGTGCTAAATATGGCACCTAAAACACTCCTACATACACATATATAACCTATCTAGCTATCGACTATCATGATTGACTAGTCCATAGTCTCACACACCATAGTCTAATCTTCAGTCTATCAACTAGTGTTCTTCCTCCTCCTCTCCTCCTTGGGTCTCTTGCATGCGAAGCCCAAAATGAAGGTATTACTATAAGATCTACTAGGTGAGGGAGTCCAAACTATCTTAGTAAGCATGACACTGAATTTAGCTCTACCCACCAAGTATAGTGGCTTATGATCCATACTCATGATAAACTTGACACCATAGTTACCCAACTCAGCCAAACCATTTCAATGTGTGCATAAAGTCGCCACACAATCTCTCTTCATGTGACTATATGTAGTTTTGACATGTGGGGCATGAACCATGCCACTTGATCTTGTCTCCATATCAACACCCAAGGAAATTGATCATTGACCACATAGGGCAACCTAATAGGTTGTTACATCAGAAACCTTTCATATATCTAGTTTCTCAACAATATTACTGGTCTCATGGTCTTCTGCCATAAGCTACACTCATTGTGGCCACTATGCATCCTTCTCATCTTAGTTGTCATCTCCTCAACATCATGGATCTATAATATCTCAATAGGTTTCTAAGATCTCTATTTTTCTCATAATAGAAAATAATATCAAACGAATTCTTTTTTCACCCTATTTATATTTACTATTTATAATTTTTACCCTTCAAATATTTACCATCATAATCCTTGTTTTGATCATATCTTTATTTTTATTCACTCATTTTCCAAACCATAAAAAGTTTTGGAATCCTAATGTCATAGAGAATTTTTATAGCTATCACATGCATAGGTTGCAATTTTTTTAATTTTTTGCTCTTTTTTGCACTAATCTCTACAAGTTTGCCTAATGTTCCTCACATTAGATGGCTTTACATTTTTCACATCTCCTTATTTATTTATAGTACTAAGGTAAGTAAAGGTATGTGTTTTTAAATTTTTTCCTTTCATTTATATTATTTTCTTTTTAATTCACTTCATTTAGCATCAACATCATGTGTCATCACATTCTATTCCCAAAGCACCATCCCCTATTACACTTATGTGACACATGATGAGCTTCAAGTGGGGAATATGTATACACACAATATTTTAAATTTTTTATCAATTACTAATGCTATTTATTTTGCATGAACATATCAAGTCTCAATATCTTTGGGTGCATGCCCTAAGGGGTGCATTGGGAAAGGGGTGGGCAGACTATTGGTGCTTCACATGATTATTGTCTAATGTAGGGGCATCACTCTTAGGGTGAATTTTGATTTCAATTTTGGGTTTTTGCATTAATTTTGGATTGGTTATGGTTTGGAGGGAATTCACATGCCTACACCATCCTTAGTCTTCAATTTAGTATCTTATAAATGCTTCTAGGTAGTTTAAATTTCAAATTTCTTATTTTCCTGCCAAAACTTACTTTTCAAAATTTTGAATAATTAGCTTGGAGTTGGAGTTGCAGGGGTAAGCGAATGAATTGGTTAAGGTAGTGAAAATGTTAAGAATATATATAGGTACCCATTGAATCCATGTCAAGGTCCTAAGGATTCATATGTATGGAAATCAAACTTTGGTCTATTGTCATACTTCTTAACTTACCATGTGACTATTGGAATGTCCCTTCCAAAATAGTTACAACAGTTAAGGACATAAAAATTTTGTAATTTTTGAAAGGGAGAGGTTGTTGGTTTTTTTTAAGACATAAGTTTCAAGGAAATAATGAAAACCCCTAGTTGAGGAGTGATTGTCTACAGACCCTGTTTCTGAGTTTACATGTTACTTTCTCTAGACTATGTAATTGGTTTTATGAAGGAATTGATTATTAAAGCACATTAAAAATGTCACTAAGGATTTGGTAAGTTAATTTATGATATTTTTATCTTGTTTTCTCTATTACATTTTTTGGTATATTGTCTTTTTGGTTGTAGAAACGAACATAGGCCTGCAGATGGTGATATTTCGTACACAATCAAAGTGAAATTAATTTAGAAAAGTAGAGTAGAGAGAGGAAAGTGAAAAAAAAAATGGTTGGAGTTGAATTGGGTTAGGAAAGAGGTGAATAACCTTTCACTGAGTTAAGAAAGTCTTTGAAACTCTCACAAAGCAATTATTTGTTCTCTTTGGCCTGAACAAGGGTGTAAAAGCCCTAAACTAGGGTTTTGTTGATTTAAAGAGTTGTAACCATAAAAAATATCTAAAATTTTGTAGTATTATACAAATAAAGGTGATATAAGTGATTGAAGAGGTTTCAGACTTGTACGGTCCTTCTTGTATGAACTTTTAAGGATTGTGTTATACTTAGGCTTAAATAGGCCTAATTTGGGGAGGTTTAGTGATAGAAAGTGGGTCTAGAGAGAGAGTATGACCATGAAAATTGACATAGAGGTGTAAATAAATATAGGGTACCTATAAATACCCTTATATTCTATTGATCACTTGTACATTTTTTTTAAAAGGAAAAATTTGGAGAAAAAAAGCTACTATTGTGGTGTAGAGGCCTAGGAAAGTGTGTGAAGAAGGCATAGTTGAGACTTAGGACCAAGTTACTATGAATAATTTTGGTATCAAAGCCAAAAAAGGATACTTAAAAACTATTGGGAGAGAGGATATTCCTTGGAGGAGAGATAATTTAGTACTTATTTGATAGATTACTTGAGAAAGAGTCAAGATGCCACCAAGAAGGAATGTAGTTGGTGAGAGAGCAACAACCTTGTAAATGGGGGATGTCATCTTGAAGGAGTTGAGGAACCTTAGGTTAAATTTTTATGTTGGTATCACAATAGTGGAGGCTAACCAGAGAAGATGAGTGGTCACAGGTGATTTGAGTGACCAAGAGGAAGATGAACCCCGAGCATCATAATTGGAAGATGAAGGAGAGAGAGAGACCAAGGAGTAGAATTTTGAGAGATTGATAAAGGTGGTGAAAGGGTAGGGATCTAAGCCCAAATTAGATATTTTAATGTATATAAGTAGCCTCAATGGGGAAGAACTCATTGACTAGATAAGGGAGTTAGAAAAATGCTTTGATTTTGAAGATGTCCCAAAAGAGCAACAAGTGAAGTTTGCTAGAACTAAGTTAAAGGGCCATGCATCCCTATGGTGGGATTATGTCCAAGATGAGATAATGAATAAAAGGAAGGCTAGGATCAGGTCTTGGAATAGGATGGTGATAAATTTGAAAAGCAAATTCTTACCTAGTCACTTTATCAGTAATTTGTACAGGAGGCTCTAGAACTTGAAGCAAAAAGAGATGGGGGTGAGAGAGTACACTGAATATTTATATAAATTGAGTATTAGATCAGGTCATATGGAGGATGACAATGAAATGGTGGAAAGTTATATTAATGGATTGAGGTAAAACTTATAGGATGAGTTAAGTTTAGCTAGTCCTAAAACTCTTGAAGAATTCTACCAGCTAGCATTAAAGGCTAAAGATAAACTAAATAGAAATCAAAACTAGTAGAATAGAGGAAGGAGTAGAAGTTTAAAAGGTATAAGATAACAAGGGGGTAGAGGATACTCATAAAGGATCAATCAAGGAGAGTCTAGTAATTCATAAGAGTAACTCTCTAGTTCATAAGGTGGTTTTAGAGGCATGACACCTTATAATAGAGGTGGATATGCATCAAGGGGTAGAAGATCAAGTAGATTTGAAAGAATATGTTTCAAGTAAATTAAGTTTGATGGCAATAAATCATGGGAGTGCCTAGAAGATCAACTAGTAGGGAACCCAAAAATTGAAGGAAGAACTCAGATTGCATAAGGAGTTGAAGAGGAGAGTGTTTCCTCTCCATCACTTATGGAAGAGCCTAAAGTTGGAAAATCATTACTCATGAGGAGGGTAATGATTAAACCACCCAAGGAGAAGGATCCACCACAAAGGAAGACTCCTTTTAGGACTTATTGTAAATGCTAAGGTAAGTTTTGTAAAATGGTCATAGATTCAGGAAGTATGGATAATCTCATTTCTATGGAAATGGTTAATAAGCTTGGTTTGAAGAAGTTACCTCACCCCAAACCATACAAAGTCTCATGGTTGAATGAGGGTAAAAAATTCTTGGTAAGTTAATTTTTTTGAGTCGAGTTCCAAGTTGGAAGGTATAAGGACAAGGTGCTTTGTGATGTCATCCTAGTGGATGTTTACCATGTGCTTCTTGGGTAGCCTTGGTAATATGATAGGTAAACCAATCATGATGGAAGAAGGAATATGTACACCTTGGTCAAATATGGATTTAGTAATACCCGAGGAGAGTGATCAACAAGTTGGCTCAAATGTGATGTTGTTAAGTGGAAAGGTAATTTTGAATGCCATGAATGAAGAGGAAAGAGGCTTTACATTGGTAATCAAGCCTAAGATTTTTATGATATCCAAAAAGATCAATGAGCTACCCCAAGAGATCCAAGATATGTTGAAGGAATATGCAAATATAGTTGTTTATGAGTTTCCCAACACACTGCCACCTATGAGAAATATAACACATCACATAGACTTTATACTTAGAGAAAGTATACCTAACAAGGTAGCCTATAAGATGACCAATCAAGAGAATGCTGAGATCAAAAGACAAGTAAAAGAGTTGCTTGACAAAAGGCTGATCAAAGAAAGCCTTAGTCCTTATGTAGTGCCTATAATGTTGGTGCCAAATAAGGAAGGTGAGTGTAGGATATGTACTGATTCCAGGGCCATAAATAAGATCAAAATAAGGTATAGATTTCCACTTCCTAGGATGGAGGATTTTATGGATTTCTAGAGTTAGGAAAGCTATTTTTCTAAGATTTATCTCAAGAGTGGGTACTACCAAATTAGAATCAAGCAAGGTGATGAGTGGATGACTGCTTTCAAGATAAATAAAGGTTTGTATTAGTGGCTGGTCATGCCATTTGGTTTGACCAATGCACCAAGTACATTTATGAGACTAATGAATTAAGTTTTCAAGTATTTCATAGGCAAGTTTGTAGTGGTGTATTTGGATAACATACTAATCTACAACCATAAAAAGGAGGAGCACCTTCACCATTTAGATCTAGTCATGAGGAGGCTCCAAGAAGAAAGATTGTTGATCAACCTTAAAAAGTGTCATTTAATGAAGTCAGAGATGATATACCTTGGATTTATCATATCAAAAGGCATGCTAAATATGGATAAGAATAAGGTGAAGGAAATCATGGAGTGGCCAATACCTAGGACAGTAGGAGAGGTGAGAAGTTTTCATGGTCTTGTAAGCTTTTATAGGAAGTTTATTAGGAATTTTAGTGGGATATGTGTTCATATCATAGAAACCATCAAGGGAGATAAGAAAAAGTTTGTGTGGAATGAGAAAGTAGAGAATAGATTCCAATAATTGAAGCAAAGAATCATAGAGCAACCAATACTAGCATTGTCAGACTTCAATAATGTGTTTCAAATAGAATGTGATGCAAGTAGAGTGGAAATAGGGGTTGTACTAAGCCAAGAGGACAAACCTATAGCCTATAATAGTGAGAAGTTGAATGATTCCAAGAAGTACTCATCCTATGACTTGGAGTTATATGCAATGGTACAAGCATTGAAGAAGTGGAGGCATTATTTCATGCCAAAGGATTTCATTATGTACATGGATAATCATGAACTTCAATTTATATCTAATCAACCCGAGATGAATAAAAGACACATGAAATGGGTGGAGTAAATTCAAAATTTCACCATCACCATCAAGTATAAACAAGGGAAAAACAACAAGGTTGTAGATATATCAAGTAGGAGGGTCTTATTAGTGCATGAGATTTAGTTAGAGAGTGTTGGGATTGAGCACTCAAAGACATGTATGAGGATTATGAAGGCTTCAAGGAAGTAGACAATGCTTGAAAGCACCCAATCACACTCAATAAAGAGCCATGGTTGGATTTTGTTCTACAAGATGGACTGATGTTCAAAGTAATATAGTTATGTCTACCAAGAAGTTATTTATGAGGAAATATGATCCAAGAGAAACACAGTGGAAGCATAAAAGGCCACTTTGGGCTTGACAAGACATTGTAATTGCTCACTAGGCACTTATATTGGCCTAGAATGCAAGCGAAAGTGAGGAGGTATGTGGAAAGGTGCAAGAATTGTCAATTTTCAAAAGGTAAGAACACTAATATAGGTTTCTATCGACCCCTACCAATCCCAAATAGGCCTTGGGAATCTATAAGTATGGACTTTGTGATGGGTTTGTCTAGGACACAAAGGTGTTTTGAATCAATTTATGTAGTTGTGGATAGATTTTCTATAACAGCATATTTTATTCCATGTAAAAATACTAATGATGCCACCCATGTGGCAAATTTGTTTTTAAAGGAGGTAATAAAGCTTCATGGACTTTCCATGAACATTGTATCTAATAGAGACACAAGGTTTCTTGGTCATTTCTACAGAACATTATGAAGTAATCTAGGCACAAAATTGAGTTTTAGTTTATCTTACCATCCTCAAACAAATGGAGAAACTGAGGTGGTTAATAGAAGCTTAGAGAACCTATTGAGGTGCCTATCTAAGGACCATCCCAAGCAGTGGGATCTTATGTTTCCTAAAGAATATTTTGCCTATAATGACTCTACCAATAGGAGCATTGGTATGATACCATTTCAAATAATCTATGTTATTTATCCTAGAGGAGTATTTGAGGTCATAAACATCAGTCATATAGACAAGAGCAATGCTGAAGGTGAAGAGTTTACAATGGCAATGCAGGAGCTACATGATTAGGTAAAGAAGCACCAAGAGTCTAATGTTGAAAAATATAAGAAATAGGTAGATATGAGTACAAGGGAGGTGGTTTTTTATATTTTAGACTTAGTTTTAGCTCATATCAGGAAGGAGAGGTACCCAAGGGGTGAATACAACAAGCTAAAGATAAAAAAGATATGTCCTTGTAGGATACTCAGGAAGTTTGCAAATAATGCCTATGAATTAGAGTTTCCTAGTGGGGTGGGCATCTCACCAATATTAAATGTTGTAGACTTATATCCTTAAAAATGAGTATAAGGAGGAAAAACAACAAAGGAAACACCTATAGCAAGCCCAGATTGGGAAACATAGTTGCCTAAGGCCAAGATACAAGAGTTAGAGTGCATACTGGACAAGTAGGTGATCAAAAGGAATAGAGACAAGTAGTACTTCAAGTTTTTGGTCAAATGGAAACACAAACCAATATAAAATTTCATGTGGATGAATGAACATGACATAAAAAATCATGGGAGTACTCTGGAAGTACTCATGGACAACAGTCCTTGAGTTCTTTTCTCTTTCTCTGGGAGTATGACGCAGGGGCATCACTCTTATGATGAATTTTGATTTAAATTTTGGGTTTTTGCATTAATTTTGGATTGGTTATGGTTTTAAGGGCCTTTAAATTCATCCACAATCCTTAGTATTCAACTTGGCATCTTAGAAATGCTTTTAGGTAGTTTAAATTTTAAATTTTTTATTTTCCTGCCAAAACTTGCTTTTCAAAAATTTGAATAATTGGATTGTAGTTGGAGTTGCAGGTGTAAGTGAAAGACATAGTTAAGGTTGTGAATAAGTTAAAAACATATCTATATATCCATTGAATCCATGTCAAGGGCCTAAGGATTCATATGTATGGAAATCAAACTTTGGTCTATTGTCATACTTCTTAACTTGCCATGTGATCATTAGAAGGTCCCTTCCGAAAAAATTACAATAGTTAAGGACATATACATTTTTTAATTTTAAAAGGGGAGAGGTGGTTTTTTTTTAAGACACAATTTTAAATAAAATAATAAAGAAATCCCCTGGTTGAATATTGATTGTCCACAGACCCTATTTCTAGGTTTACATGTTACTTTTTTTGGACTATGTAATTGGTTTTGTGAAGCAATTGATTATTGAAGCACAATGAAAATGCCACTAAGGATTTTGTAAGTTACTTTATGATATTTTTAAGTTTTTTTATCTATTACATTTTTTTGTATATTTTATTTTTGGTTGTAGAAAGGAACACATGCTTGTAGATGGTGATATTTCCTACACAGTGAAAGTGATCCAGTTAGAAAAGTGGAGCAGAGAGAGGAAAAAGACAAAAAAATGGTTGTATGAGTTGTGTGGGGTTAGGATAGAGGTGATTAACCTTTAAAAAAGTTAAAAAAGTCTCTGAAACTCTCATAAAGCAATTATTTGTGCTCTTAGGCCTGAATAGGGGCGTAAAAGCCCTAAACTAGGGTTTTGTTGATTTAAGGAGTTGTAACCATCAAATATAGATAAAATATTGTATTATCATATAAATAAGGATCATATAAGTGATTTAATAGGTTTTAAACTTGTACGGTACTTATGGTATGAATTTTCAAGGACTGTGTTGTACTTAGGCTCAAATAGGCCTAATTTAGGGAGGTCTAGTGATATAAAATAGGTCTAGAGAGAGAGTCTAACCCTAAAAATTGACACAAAGGTGTAAATAAATAGAGTGTACTTGTAAATATAATTATATTATATTTATCACTTAATTTTTTTTTGTACAAGGCAAAATTTAGATAAAAAAGGCTACTAGAGTGGTCTAGAGCCTAGGAAAGTGTGTGAAGAAGGTAGAGTTGAGACTTAGGACCAAATTACTATGGATAATTGTCCATTTTTCCAATTTTTATCTACACACTTTTATACTAAAAACAATTCCCATAATATTGGCCTCATCTTTTGCACACTCCTCTAATCTTTTGCCACCTTTAATAGCCCTTTTTATAACCTAAAACCTCTTTTGATAGTTTAGATGACTATGTCAACTCTGTCGACCTTGTAATATTATTGAAAAATTAAAGGTCTAGGTTAGCTCTTGTACAACCTAGCTTGTGACCTAAAGAGTTTTTGTCAATAATGATACTAGGTTGACCAAATTAACTCTATTAGTTAAAACTTTTGGAAGGGTTCAGGGTTAGATCTGCCTATATAAACATAATAATTTTGCCATTATTTAAAGAAGAGAAGGATAAGTAAGATATATTGCACATCTAATTATCCTCTATTATACTTAAGGATAAAACTTAGGGTTTTATACTTTCTTTGGAGATATAGATCTTGTCTTGTGGAGAAGTATTTTTTATGCATTGATAGGTTGTGTATCCTAGAGCTTATTTATCCTTACCATATTTACATACCAAAACAAACTCTTGTGAAGCACCTTGGATAAGGGAGATATTTAGGATCAATGGGTTTGTCATCAAAGGTGAGGATTCCTAACTTTGTTCCTCTTTTGTAAGATTTGATAGATATGCATTTGCACTTCTCTTCCATGTATTAGGATTCCATATACATTGAGGTGAGTATATGTCTATTATTCATGTTTAATTTTGTTGTTTATTACCACCAATTTATGCCAAAATATTTGGTGAGCACTAGATTATATTTTTTACTTTACTTGTTATTAGTATAGTGAATATTAAAACATAGGACCTAGTTAGGGTTATTGCATGATTTTGCTTGACTAGAGGCTTTATAACCCTCCTTAGTGATATTATTATGATAAAAGATCCCATAATTTGGTCTAGAAGATCCATATTGGTCATGATATTGAATATATAATGTATCCCCAATAATAAATGTAAGTAGGGTCTATCTTCTCTAAGCTAGGATTGATTTATGGATCTGATGCATTTTTGATTGCATACATAATATTTTAAAACTTTTATCAATTACTAATGCTATTTATCTTATAAGAATCCATCGAGTCTCAATCTCTCTAAGTGCATGTCCTAAAGGGTGTAACGAGAAAAGAGTGGGCAAATCATTGGTGCTTCACAAGATTGTTGTCCCATTTGCCACTTACTATCTACACATTTATCTCATAAAAACCATTCCCTTAAGCTTGGCATTCTCTTTTGCACACTCTTCTAGTTTTTTTCCACGTTTGATAGCCATTTTTTAAAAATAAAACCTATTTTAATCATTTACATGACTATGTTGGCTATGTTTACCTTGTATTCTTACTGAAAAAACTTATTTAAGGTCTAGGTCAGATCTTGGCCGACCTAGTCTGTGACCTAGTGAGTTTTTGTCAATAATGATACTAGGTCGATCAAGTCAACCTTGTTGGTAAATTTTTTTGGAAGGGTTTAAAGTTAAATCCACTTATATAAACATAATATTTTTTCCATTATTTATAAAAGATAAGAAAAAGTAAGATATATTATGCATCTACTTATCCATTATTATATTTGAGGAGTAAGCTTAAGGTTTCATAATTTCTTTAGAGATATGGATCTTGTCTTGTGGAGAAGTCTTTTGGATGCATTGGTAGGTTGTGTAGCCTAGGTTTGATTTATATTTTTAATCCTTACATACCAAAACAACCTCTTGCAAAGCACCTTATCCAAGGGAGAGATTGAGGCTCAACATGTTCATCTTCAAAGTTAAGTATTCCTAACTTTGTTTCTCCTTTATAAGAGTAGATAGATATGCATTTGATTTTATATTTCATGAATTAAGATTATATATACATTGACATGAGTATATGTCTCTTATGCATATTTAATTTTTTTTTTTTATTACCCCCACTTTATGCCACAAGCTTTGGTGAACACTAGATTAGATTTTTACTTTACTTATTACTAGTATAGTGAATATGAAAACATAGGACCTAGTTAGGGTTACTGTGTGATTTTTCTTGATTAGTGGCTTTGGAACCCTCTCTAGTGATATTTTTGTGATAAGATATCCCCTAATTTAGTATAGAATATCTATATTAGTCATGTTCTTGATTATCTAATGTATCCCTAATCGAAAGTGTAATTAAGATCTATATTCTATGAGCTAGGATTGATTTGTGGATCTAATGCATTTCTAATTGCATAAAATTTATTCTTATACCTCTTCCATTAATAGACCTTGAAAGTCTACCAACAAGTGTACTTTTTGATTCCATGACATAAATAATCATTATTACACCCACTGTCAAATTTTTTGGTAATATATTTACACTTTGCATCCTACTCTTCCCTAACCCAAAAATAAAGCTATACCTCCTCCCAAGTTGTTACCTAAGTATATTCCAAAATATAGAGAGGTATATTCTCTTTGGCAATAGTGAAGTATGCATCATATAATTCATTTTCATATTCTCCAATAACATCTTCATGATGACCTTATGACCATTCCTCCACCTGATGCTCCTACTCACATAAGTCGCCCATGTAAGAAGGCTCATCCTTCTTCACATGTGGTTCTGTATTCACCTATTATTCCTTCTCCACCTACGTCTTCTCCCCCACCCATGGTCCCTTCTCCACTGGTGGTGCCATATTTATGTCATATAAATACCATTCCCATTCCTGCATATACTCCCTTTCTTGAGTATTCTATGCATGATAACCCTCATGATTATGATCCTTAAACTATGGCTACATTTTTAATTTCAAAGATTCAATGAGGGGTCTTTTCAAAGCTTTCCACGAGGATAGATGAGACTCTTGCTGTAGTTAGGATCTAGCTTCATAGAGATATATTAGATGTCATGGACAATATTTGTGGAAAAATTTATTAGTATTTTGAACATAGATGGTGTTACTTCAATTTATTCTTCATTATGATTTTGGATTGGACTTGTGATCCACTTTTTTTATCTTATATCATTTGACTATGACTCAAATTTTGCTTCACTTATCTATTTCACATGGATATTTATATTATGAATTATGTGTTGTATATGGTTTCATTTTCTTTCATCTTTTATTATGGTTTATTTTCATGTTTTCCATGATTACACACTTATATTTATGCATTCATTTATTTTCATGAATGTCTTTGTATTTTACCTTGGTTGTTTGCTACCTTATCTCAACAACATGGATAATTATTATAATGATCAGTTAGCAAAAAAGGCATCTCATTGTAATCCTATCTTACCAATCTAATTTGGATATCCCTTTATTCCCTTATCTCCTTTTGCATACTAAAAATAACATGGTTGAAACTTGAGATAACATAATAGTTCATAGGTAAGCCTAAGTGTTTAGTCAATCATATCTTTGGATACTTGTCTCCCTTTAACCAAAGTCAAAAGCTCATTCATGTGTATCAATTATATCACTCATGTTGGTTATTCCAAATCCATATGGAAAAAGAATCTTAAAATCCATAAAATTTAAAATCTAAATCATTTAAACAAAAGGCAATGATACAAAAGGTAACATATAAATTTTAAAAGTCAAATCACACTAAAATACATGATTCATAACACATCTCATTTTTTAATCGAAGCTCAAATTCCATAGTTTACCTCGTGATATAGTCAAGGTCCATTTAGGTGCTGTAGGCCAGTAGATTAGGAAAGGAGAAATAACAAATCTTTTAGTGCTACCTACTTTCTCACACAAGTACCCAATCTTTAAAGTAGACTGATGACTCTGTAAGAGTTCCTAAGGAACAGGGAACATGTTGTGGGAAGGTATGTCCATTTTGCTTTTCTTGTTCATATAACCAACATGAGTTGATCTTATTATCTTAATTATTTACTTATATAACTTTGTGTTTATTGTGAACATACATCTTTTCTATTTTGATGGTCACTAACCACTTACTAATTGTCTTATGTACTTAGTGTTCCTCATATTTCCTAAGGTTTTCTCATAGATGCCTAAATGATGATTTTTACATTACCTCTTTCATTTAAAACATTCCTAATATTTCCCCTTGAGATTTTTTTTTTTTAAAGTGATCATTCCCCCTATGGTTTCCATTTGTGAGTTGCATTGTAAGACCATGGATAGGACCAAGCCTTCCTCACAAATTACCACATTATAAACATCCTTTTAAAATCATTTTCATAGATGTTTCCACCTCTTTGGTATTCCCTTATTGAGTTTCAGTGTAAGACCATAGCTAAGACCAGACCTTCCTCACAAAAGATTCCAATACCCAAGTCATGATGAAATTACATGTGTCAAATTTGAGATAAGTAGTGATTGATTATGAGTTACACATCATTGACATGCTTCCCAGATTGATTTAGTATGTTTTATGCTTAATTAATTAATATTTCACTTTTATCTTCTTATTTTATGATTTCATGTATGATTACACTCATTTTATTAAAATTTTCATCCTTCCCAGCTTGAATTAGTGTGATCAATTTAATTTCAATTTCCAATTTTGTCTTTATTTTTATACTTCCCAACGTGATTTAGTATGATTGATTGATTTAATTTTTTTGTTTTTATACCATTTGTTTTCTATTTGTGCCTTCCATTTTATTACAATATTTTCATACTTTCAAACATGATATAATGTGATTTTATTTTGTTTTAACTTGGTGCAAATCTTTTACATGGTTTAAAAATATTTGTTACCCTTTTTAACCATTTTTGGTTTATTATATTTAGTCATATTTTGTTATTAAAAATTTACCATCATGATATAGTGTGTAATACATTTGTTTTTGATTACTTATACTTTTCCAAATCATTTTTTATTTTTTATTTTTAACCATGCATGTGTATCACATAATTGTAGAAAAGATAAAAATCAACATATATTTCCCATAACATCTACAACAAAATCTAAATGCATGTGCTAGAAATAAATATATCCATGCATCAACATCCACATCCAAGTACATCTCATGATATCAATACAAACTATCAACATCAATATATATATATATATATATATATATATATATATATATATATATATATATATATATATATATATATATATATATCATCACATGTTTTATACAAAATAAAAAATACAATCACTCTAGCTCTAAGGCTAGGCTCCATCTTGCGTATTATGTGGCCTAGCCATGATACCTATAAATGCCTAGGACTATCCAATCTAAATCATAAATTTTAATAAGACAGATCAATATCTCAAGTCTACAACATGTCCCTATAGATTGGCCACCTAGGCCTATACCTATCTAAGCTGGATAGTGGTTGTCATATGTGCCACTCTCCTTTATGTTAGGGATTTATAGGCCTATACCTCTTCCTTTCAAACCTATACCAGTGGTTTTATTCCATCCCTAAATCCATGAATATATCTCATGACCTCTCCCATTAGTCTAAACCAGCTTGCCTAGGTTGGGGCATATGGAACCATTAGAACATTCAGAGTGGTGGAGTCGTATGGTGCCATCACCTTGTCTAAAATGTCATGATAAATAGACATAATCAAATTTCCCCATCTAACCTCTTCCACAAAAACTAGATAGGCATCATATCACATATATATCTCAAAATCATCTATATATCATAATCACAATATCACTAGTGGCCTATTTCAAAAACCTAAATTCAAATTAAAACATTTTTTCACTAGTGCTAGTGTCACCAAACACATTATCTCCACCCAATCATCCATCTAGAACTTTCTCTATAGACTACCTCCATACTAATGTAAACCTATGAGTCATAACTCAAGCACATCGATATCTTCTCCTTAGAGGTGCCTTTATGGACCAATGATGTTTTAGAATGGTTTCTAGGCCCCACTATGCTATAACCCTTGGCTACATCTAATCTTGTCAATGGTGCCTTCATATTTGATGTGGATATGGTTGTTTCTTCTCCATTTATTGAGGTGCCTACTATGTTCCTACATCCACATCCATATAGTCTCCCCAACTAGCTCTGCTACTACCTATTTCCATGCTCGACTAATCCATGGTCTATCACACCAAGGTTTGATCATTAGTATTTCCACTGGTACCCCCTTCCTCCCCTCCCTCTTGTATCTTTATCATGTCATGACCAATAATTAGGTACTACTAGAGGGGTCACCAAATGTGGGAGTATGAACTATCTTGGAAAATGTACCACTAGATGTGACTCTACTGATGATGTGTAGTGGCATGTAATATGCACCCATGCCAACCCTATAACAATAGTTGATCAATTAGGCCATGTAATATTAATGTGCATATAAATATACAACACAATCTCCCCTCATGTGATCATATGTAGAGTTGGCATATGGGGTACAACCCACACTATATGGTTTAATCTCCACTTCATGACCTGAGGCAACCTGTCATCAACCATATGGGTCAACCCAACTAACTAACACATAATAAACCTATTGTATATCCATACACTCAATAAAACTATAGGCCCCATGGTATTTCATCCTTTGGATAACATCCCATATGTATTATGCATGAAGTAGACCTAGATTATAACCCCAAAATCATAGAGTTCTCTTTGATCTAGTATCGACTAACATAAGGCTATCACATATAGTGCCACTTTATTATCCAACTTGTGGCACAACACTCATGCTGTCATAAGTCATATCACTACCTTACAAATTTATAGAATGGCCATAATATAAATGTCAAATAAGCTCACCCTCAATCTAGGGTAAATCCTATTCGAGCATGTCACCCACTAGGATAATGCTCATCTCTCATCCAAATATTTTAGTGTGTCAGTGATCACTGATGTCCCACTTATAGGAATTCCAAGTAAGCATGGACATCCTCCAAATTTATACCCACCTCAATGGTATCCCAATCCACCTCCCATAAAAAAATGTTGGTCAATGGTTCCCATGGTCTTAGAAATATGACAATGAGATTAAAACTCAATGGGATCCATCTCATCTCCATAATGCCTCCCAAACCCAGAGTAATCCATCAGGCTCTATCCACATCACTCAAACAATCCAAAAAATATGGTAACCATGATGCATATATCAAATGCCAATATATTTGATGTCTCTATAAACTATTAAAAAATAAAGGATGTATCAGATTTTCATGTCATAAATAATCAAAATGCATTCTTAAAAGTTCACAACTTAACCACTTAATCAACTAGTTTGACTTAGTTTCCCATGTTTCTTGATTTTATTACATAATCAACCCATTTAACACTAAATCAACCCTATACCCATTCGATACTAAATCAACCTATTTTATACCAAATCATCTTGCCTTCAAATGTAGCATACTATATTGGCCTTCTAATACATAATTTCCCCTCTTTTATAGAATATATTGACACTCTTCTACTAACTAAATTGGCCCTCTGGTACGTAGTCAACCATCTATTCCTTACAAACTATGTTTATGTACTGATACATAGTTAACTACCCTTAGAATACTATGTCGGTCCACTGCCACATAATTGGTCCCTTACTTTCTAATCGTCTTACAAACTAAGTTGACCAGGTCAACTTTATTCTTTCATAGTGGTAACTTTTTGACCATTTACCATAAATGCCTTAGGTATTTATTGGTCTAACTTCTTCCTACCTAATATCCCATTCTACATCTAGTCTACCTAAAAATTTCCTAAGATTAATTCTAGTGTCTAGATTTTGCTTACTGATCAATTTTTTGTATCTATCTCAATTTCAAATAAAATTACTCAAAAATTTGAAATTCACAATGCCTTACCTGTGATACACTCACTATGACTACCAAGCATCCCCCTCATCTCAATGCTCATCTCCTCACCATGATGGATCTCTAGTCTCAAATTAGGTCTTTCAGAGCTCTATTTTCTTAGAATAATAAAAATAACAAATAAATTATTTTTCACCCTATTTATATTTATTATTCCAAATTATTTACTTGTCAAATATTTACCACTAGATTCCATCTTTAAATCATATATTTGTTTCTACTATCTCTTTTTTTGAACAATAAAATGTTCTAGAATCCCAACATCATAGAGAATATTTCACATATTACATGTATATTTTGCAAAAAAACTATTTTTCACTCTTTTTTGCTAATTTCTACATGTTCACCTAATGTTCCCTATATTGGACACCTTCGCAATTATTGCATCTTATTATTTATCTACAACACTAAGGTAAATAAAGGTATGTATTTTTCAATTATGTCCTTTCATTTATATTACTTGCTTCTTACTATAATTTAGTTAGCTTCAATGTTGTGTGTTGCTATGTTCATTTCCCAAAACACCATCACCTGTTACACTTATGTGACACATGAAGAGATTAGAGTGGGGCATATGTATACACATAATATTTTAAAATTTTATGAAATTACTGATGCTTTCTTTCTTGTAGGAACCCATTGAGTCTCAATCTCTCTAAGTGCATGCCTTAAAGGGTGCATTGGGAAAGGGGTGGGATGACCATTGGTTCTTTGTAAGATTGTTGTCCCTATACTACCACTTGCTATCTACACAATCATCTCCTAAAACACTTTCCTAAGCTTTGTATTCCCTCTTATACCCTCTTCTAGACATTTTATGCCTTTGTTATCCCTTCCCTAAGCCTAAAATCCTTTTTGATGATTTACATTACACTATTAGCCCTATTGAACATGTAATCTAATTGATAAAACTCATTTAAGGTCTAGGTTGGCCCTTGGATGACCTAGACCAAAACCTAATTTATTTTTATCAATAATGATACATAGTTGATTGGGCTAACCCTATCGGCTAAAATTTCATAAAGGTTTAGGGTTAGATTCAGCTATACACACACATTCATTTCATTATTTATAAAGGAAGAAAAGAAGAAGAATATATATTGTGCATCTATTTATCCACCTTTATACTTGATGAACATAGCTTAGGTTTTTAATACTTTCTTTAGAGATATAGATCTTATCTTGTAGAGAAGTATTTTGGATGCATAGAAAAGTTGTGTAGTCTAGAGCTGACTTATATTTGTTATCTTTACATACCAAAACAACCTCTTATGAAGCTCCTTGGTTGAGGGAGAGATTGAGGCTTGATAGTTTTGTATTCAAAGGTAAGTATTCCTAACTTTGTGTCTCCCTTGTAAGAGTAGATAGATTAGCATTTGTACTTATCTCCTATGCATTAATATTTGATATGCATTAATGTGAATATAGATCTTCTATGCATGTTTGATTTTTATGTTTATTAACCCTACTTTGTGCCACAAGATTTGGTAATCACTATATTAGAATTTACTTTCCTTTGAATTTTACATTGTGAATATGAAAACATAGGACCTAGCTAGGGTTATTGCATGGGTTTACTTGGACAAAGGATTTGGAACCCTCTCTAGTGATGTTATTATGGTAATATATCCCTTGGTTAGGTCTAGTGGATCCATCTTGGTCATGGCCTCAAATATCTTTGTATTAACAATCTAAAGTGTAAGTAGGATATATCTTCTCCAAGCTAGGATTGATTAATTGATTAGTTGCATTTCCATTTTCATACACCTTATGATTTAATAGAGTGCATAGAGGTGTTTAAAATATACAAATTATGCTCACGAGTACCTAATTAGCCTAGGATTATGATAGAGGATTTAGTGGGTTTCCTGAAGATAATGAGACTTTTGTACATGACATAGATACCTATGATTTGAGCTAACATGGCTTACCTATCATCACTAATTGAGCACTAGCACTCTGAGACCTCAAAATTTCATTTGTTGATAGGGGAGTTGTTAATGAATTTGGAGGATGTTTGGCAGATTTTATAGCTCCTAATTTAAGGACCATAAATCCATTGGATGGAGTAGGTTAAGCTTGTCATGATCAGTGGCCTACTTGAGGTTATATATATTATGATAGATCATGGATACATCAACATTGATGCACTTAAGGACCTATCCTTCTTGACAAAGGCTAATGGAACATGACTAGTAAAAACATCAATACCTAATGAGGTGGTCATATTGATGGCAATTATCAGTGACCTCTTGATACCTAACAAGATTAGATGACACTTATAGATCAGCCTAATAGGCATAGTTAAAGACATGTTAGATTTAAGCACATACTTTTCCTATGGACCCATTGTCTTCACATAATTATATTATGACCTACATATGGTATATTTTCATATGGGTCAAAGCATTAAGCATAACACACTTCTATAATTCTGAGTTTGAGAACACATTATGATAGAGAGACCTATTAGCTAGTGGATGCAATAAATTTTACAAGACCCACTTGCATTTGGTTGGTATCAAATGAGTGCCAGCCTACAATGCCACAAAGGAGATATATACTTCTATTAAAGGGCCATAAATGAGATGGTGGATGGGCATTTTATCTGAATTCCTTATATGACATTATAGTTTAGTTGGTTGGAGGATGGGTTGTGACCTAATATATGTTGACACCATGTTATATCACTGGTTGGCATGATGTCATAGTAGAGTATTAAAGGTCAGATTAGGTATAATGGAATTTTAGGTTTCAATAAGATATTCCTAAAGGTCCAAACTTCTTTGCCACATGGCCTAAAAGACTAGATAGTGGGGGAAACCTATGCCGAGAGTTGAGGTGATAAGGAGATATGCAAAATTGAAGCTAATAGTTTGGGCTTATGTTGGTGTTATGGTAGATGCTAACATGATAGATGCCTATGAAATATGGTGGGTTAGTTTTAGGCCCATACATTTGGATCGACCCTAGCCTCAATAGCTAGGACAACATTAAAGGAGGGTGAAATAGATGATAACTTTAGTACATGGACCTCTTTTTAGTTAGATATTGAGACTGGGATAGGGACAAAGATAGACATAGGTAAAAGTATAGGTCCCAACACAATAATTTATATCATATATTTCTCTTTAGCAGGTGGTACCACTTCTAATGAAATAGATGGTACAACATGTTTTATAAGTCCCAAGTGCATAATTTGCACCCCTAGTCATATACTCAGGATCAAATGCATATGACAACTAAGATGGGGGTGGGGATGGAAGAGACTAGGATATGAATATATATATATATATATGTGTGTGTGTGTGTGTGTGTGTGTGTGTGTGCATATATATATATATATATATATATATATATATATATATATATATATATATATAGAGGGAGGGGTTGGTGGTTCCAGATAGGGTGCATATGAGGTAGGGACCTTAGGGACAACTAGATCAATGGATGATTAGGAACTTATAGATAGGATGCAACAAAAGATTAATGTGAGGGTAGCCAAGATTGTAAGACTTAAGTAATATGTATCATGCCTATGGATAGAGATGGATACACATAGGTAGAGATTATGAGGTTTTAGGCCATCATTAAATATTATGATGCATAGATTATGGAACTAAGATGGTAGGTTACCCAACTAATAGGTGTTTAGGGACATCTTATTTTACAAGATGTCTAACTTATGACAAATATCAATGAGTGGGATAAGGCTAGGTATGAGCATGATTGGTCATAGGGTGATGTTCAACTAATATATGGGGAGATAGATAAGGTATGATATATCATGATAGCTTAGGGGATGACCAATACACTATTTGATGTGAACTAGGCCAATGATGAAGCCCTATGGGTGAAGAATGAGATTACATATTATCATAGCCTATATAAGTCAATAGTGCCAATAGAAGGTAGGGCATCCTCCTACAAATAATATACATTCAGCCAAAGGACTAGCCAAACCTCAAGTTCATGACAAACTAAAACTTTAGAGTGATCAATGGACTAGTCAACACCACAATAGAAAGTGATGGGACCTCTACCACCATGTCTACCACCTCCAAGCACATGTCAAAGTTTTGATCAGAGTCTCCTAGGGATGAGTAGATCTGGAGTTGGTATTTTTTTTTTTAGCTCTACATTCTTTATGTATATGAGATGTGTATATTATCATGATGTATAAACTTGTGATTTTTGAGATATATATGACATTCATTTTTGTTCATTGTTATTATACTTGGGCTCTAATATTATTTGTTATACATGATGCTACTATTATTTCTTTTTGAGATGTTAGATGTATATTTGTTGAGTAGAATATGGATATTGACATTTATTTATTTACCATGATTATGTTATCTTCCTTGCTATGTCATTTTGCACTATGTTTATCTCATGGATATATCATGTTGTATGACTATATGGTAGATGCTTACTTTAGGAGATGCACATACTTAGTTATTATAGTGATGGCCAATTTTATTTAAAATGTTTGTCATGTGATGTGGTTATGTCATTAGGTTGTGCTTGGAGAGATGTTTTTGGTGCAATATTGTTATATAAGATTTGAGCACTTGGTTTTTAATTTTACAAATGAGAATATGCATCATAAGTATAAATAACCTATGATAACATGATATGTCAATTGGACTAGTTCATATGCAAATATTAACAACTCAAGATAATGATATAGAACATCAAAAAATAAGTTGAAAAAATAATGCATCTGAATAAAACACAGACCAACAAAAAAGTTTAAATACAAGTGTAAACAACTTAAAATGCAAGATATGAAATATCAAGACTTAAGTGTAACAAAATGTATCAAACACAAACAAGAAATAAAATAATTTATGTACAAAATGTAAATAAATTAAAATTAAGACATGAAACATCAAGATTTAAGTGTAAAATAAAATTTATTAAACACAAATGAGCAATAAAATAGTTTAAGTACAAAATGTAAACAACTAAAAATAAAGATATGAAACACCAAGACTTAAGTGTAAAACAAAATGTATTAAATACAAATAAATAATAAAACAAATAACATATAAATAAATAGACAAATAAACACACCAAAAACCTACCGTAATAGAAAATAAAAACCCAATGAAGTGATCAACAATTTGTGCATGTGTGATTATTAAGGCATTAAACTTAAATTTTATGCCCCTAGGATAAGGGGACAATAGATAGGTTGTGATAATAGGTAAAATATAAGATTAAGGAAAGGGTGGCTGAGCTAAATCCAAATTCCCCATGCAAGTATACATTGCCTACATAATCCTATGGACACTAGGTCAAATGTAGTTCTCCCAAGATTTGGGAGAGAAGAAAAGTGATGACCAATATATATTTGATTGTATTATAAAAATAGGAAAGGTATACTTAAAAAATAATAAGAGTTTTGAAATAATAGTTATTCATAAAATGGTGAGAGTGTAAGGAAATGATTACTCATAAAATAGTGAGACCATAAGGCAACGGGTACTCTTAATATGATGAAATCATAAATTAATGGTTACTCATAAAATGATGAGAGCGTAAAGAGAATGGCTAAGTAAAATGGGAATGGAAATAAAAATGAAGAGTGGGTGAGCTGACTTGAGATGCCCCATGCATCCAAGTGCTATATACATAGTCTGTGTAGACCTCAAGTCAATGTAGTTCTCCCAAAAATGGGAGGATATAATAATGGAATGGTAATGTGAAGTATAATGATTGGGACTAGATAAGAGGTTCCTACCTAAAAGAGTTTATGACTGTACATCCATCATGGAGACTATAAGTCCAATGATTTTAGGGTTTTTATAAGTATTTTAAATGTTTTTAGGTTTTTTAGAATAAGTAAATTAAGGAAACATTTACAAATATACAAATAACCATATATCCAAGGCAAAAATGCCTTAGGTAGAAGTTCAAACAACAACTAAATTGACTGCAACAATATTTACCACGAACCAATAATAGAACCTGAGGCACTAGGGATTACCATGCAATAAAAAAATAGGAACAAGAACAACACATGATGGGGAATTAATATTAGGAGAGGTAATAGAATAAGTCCCAAGGAAATATCAAGGAACAAACTTGTTGACATACCCTAAAACACTTGTCTGTAAAGAAGTTATTGATGCTGATCAATTTGGAGTGCATTTAGAAAGTAGTCATTGAATTTGTCAATAATACCTATTGGTCATAATCAAGATCATGATGGTAATGGGAAATAGAATAAATTATAAGATTGGTTATGTATGGTATATGAAATGGATGAAGGTGAAATGGGTGCCCCTAAGTGAGGGCTCTCATAAACAATGGTGTAAATCAGTTAGGCATAGAAACATTTGAGATCCATGATACTGATAGGTTCTTTGAGATCTTGTCCATATGGTGTAGCCGATATGTATGCCATGGAACCATAATTTTAATTAAAAATAAAGGGACCTAGCTAGTTGGCCTCAAACTTTCCTTTCTTCTTATGCTCAATGTTGGTGTTCTTTTGATTTTATTTCAACACCAAATCACTAATTTTGAATTATCTGGGTCGAATGGTTTGGTTATAATTGTGGCACAACTCATTTTGATAGGCTCAAAAATGGTTTAATTCTACTTGTAGTTTCTCATCCAAGAGGTCTAACTCTTGTAATTTAGAAACTCTATATTCCTCATCATCAAATAGAGAAATACATATAGATGGTAGATCAATCTTGATTAGTGTAATCGCCTTAGAGCCAAATATTAAGGAGTATGGTGTGGCTCTTGTAGGCATGTGGGTATTGGTATGATAATCCCACCAAGATGGGAATAATTATAAATGCCAATCGTATCCAATGCCATTGATAATGTTTTTCAAAATCTTAATAATGGTTTTGTTTGATGCCTTGACTTGGCCATTACCTTGTGGATAAAATGCCATGGACCTTTTATGCTTTAAATCAAATTTGGTATAAAGGGATTTGATGTATTTATTCTTTAATGGGCCACCATTATCAGATATTATTATAGAGGGAATTACATAGCAATAGATGAGGTGATATTAAATGAACTTGGAAATCTACTTGTTAGTTATATAAGTGAGGAGAATGGTCTCTATATACTTAGTAAAATATTCTGTAGTAGTTAGGATATGATTGTGGCCATTAAAGGAAGTGGGGTTTATTTTCTTGATGAGATTGAGTCCCCATGTATAAAACAACCATGGTGTAATGATTGGTTGGAATGGTAAGGAAATAACATGGATCAAATCACTGTGTCATTGATAAACATAACACCATTTTAGATACTGACATGTGTCTATCTCCATTTTTCACCAATAATACATAGTTCAAAGGAGTTTGTTGGAAAGGACTAGGTTGCTAGTGTGGGCCCCGTAAATTTCTTCATATACATCCTTCAATTCCAATTTGGATTCTTCTAAATTTAAACAATGAAGCAATGTTCCATCATAGCCTCTATGATAGAGTGTATTAACAAGTAATGTGTATCAGGTAGCTTTATGAATGAAGGCTTTGTATTGGGTTCATGATAGGTTAGTAGGAAGAATTTGGTCATGGAGGTAGGTGTATAGGTCTTGGTACCAAGGAAGATCAGGACCAACAATATCACACACCATCTTATAATATGGATGTATGTGAACTAGTTGAAGAAGGTTATTAATAAGAAACATATACTCTATAACATTGATAGCCACTACTAGCATAGGCCTAATGGTCACCATGGCATCTATTGATCTATTATTAGCCTTAGGTATTTTAGTGAATTTCTACTTATTATTCAAAAAATAGAAAAGAAGAAACTAAATGCAGGTATGGTTGAAAATCCTATTTTATTGTGTGTGCATTTGAATCAAAAGATTGTGGAGAGATCCTCTTTAGCTTGGGAGGATGACTTGCAGATAAGAAATCACTAAAGCAAATTTATTTGTTAAACAAATAGTTGACTGGATTGCCTAGAAATTGCTATATCTTGAAAGTAAGAGATTTTTTGGGGGCTATCAATCTACACATTTTAAATAATTAGGTTTGTAAAATAGAATATAAATTAATTACATCAATAATTTAAAGGGTACTAAAATTAAACACAAGAATGCTTGCTAAGAAGTAGACTAGAAATGATTAAATTAGTGATACACTAATTAATACTAGTGCTAGATGGTTGGGGTATACTTCAAAAAATTAGAAAGGGGTCTATGAATAGGTAGGGACACAAAAAATTAGATTTGATTGGAGGTAGATAGGTGAAAATAACTTAATACATTTTACTACCAAAGTGACCATCAGTGATTGGGCTGACTGCCAATAGTTAAGGTGATCATCAGTAGTCAAAGTGATCATTCTAAGTTGGACATACCATTGGTGGTTGAGACAACCATCAATGGTTATTATGTGTAGATCTGGGTTGATAATAGGATGATTGATAGGATCTCAAAGTGAGATTCTAGGAGATGGGTTAGTGCTGAGTTGAGTATGAAAAGTAAATAAAGTGATAAAATACTAAAAACCAAATACTTATCTTGTAGAAGATGGATTGGGTGAATGCTTGAGGTGGTTGAATCATTGATTGAGTCTGACATGATTTTGATAGAGTAATAATACGTGGGACTTTAGTGGAGCTA
Organism: Torreya grandis; assembly: GCA_037957365.1. NCBI lineage: Eukaryota > Viridiplantae > Streptophyta > Pinopsida > Cupressales > Taxaceae > Torreya > Torreya grandis. The sequence continues at coordinate 2,648,088 of JARHVA010001457.1, read as the reverse complement.
CAATGACAAGTTATCTCTCTAACGTAGTAGCTAGATAGCTAGATTGTTAATGGTGATTGATCTAGAAAATAAAGAAATTTTAGTTATATAAGCTCTTGATAATAATTGAAGATTTGCAAATGCCCTTCACCTCTTTTTTCCTCTCTTCATATAGGTAAGGAAAGATATTTGTAAGAAGATGTGAACTAGGATTCCTAATTTTAAATCACACATGCAATGGCTTGTAATTAGGTTTAGATGAGTTATATTTAGAAAAAGCAAGGTGGGTGAGTTTACATGTTATTGTTTGGGGAGGTGAACCCTAACCATCAATGGTCAAGGTGACTGTTGGTGATCATCCTGATCATTATTAGTTGAAGGTGAAGGGTAAAATATGTAAATGTTAGGTTTAAGCTAGTTTGGTCAAACTAACTATGGGTTAGGCTCAACTAGGGTTATAAGGTTAGATTGGTATTAAGAGGGTCCTAAGGCAATCTAGGGGTATTTTGACACTCAAAATCATAGTGTGTGGATTTCCAATGCTTACATTTTTCCCCTTCTTATTTTGTAGCTTGGAATCAACTAGCTACAAAATAAAAATGGATGCTGGTCCAAGGCCTAATTTTTATGAGTATGGGAGGAGGTGTTCCCATTCAAATCAAGAGGTGATGAAGTAAATCAGAATCAGGTATGAGTTTGATAAGGTGGGTGAAGGTGATGATGAAGGTAGACATCATGAAGTTGGATGATAGGTTGGGCACTAAAGTGAAAACAAGCGTGCCAAGTGTGAGAAAAGGTGTGATAGCTGAGAATGTGCAAAAGTGAGTTTGACATAGTTGAAAATAATATAGGTTAGTGATAAAAAGAAAAGTGACCAGTGTACTGCATGAATATAATTAGGCATGGTAGTTGGGTACACCTGTTAGTATCCTAGACAAGGTCAATGATTCTATGGGTATCTAAGGTAGGAAGTGCTCCCATGAAAAAAGACAAATAGGTCAAGTTTCAAGGGTATCTAAGGTAGAAAGTGCCCCCAAAAAGACATAAGTAGGTCAGTTAAGTGTGAGGTGATGTAAGTTCAAAAGATTTAATATGGTAATGTTGTCACTATAGTTAAAGGACCAAGAAAATAATGTTGCAAAACACATGCTAGTTGGGCCAAAATGGACCAATGACGAGGTGACAAGGTGGTTGGGTGGGTGGAGAAAGTAGTCTTTATGGACGGGTAAAACTAGTTTGGTTCTACTAAAAAGGGGTCTAATTTGATGAAAGCAACAAGGTGGGTCTCTTGACCATCAGTGATCAGGGTTACCAAGGGCAACATCGATGATCACCCTAATCATCAATGGTCAGGGTGGAAACCCTAAAATTCCATGTATAAAAGTGAAAATGGAATCAATTTTTACCCATTATTGTTTCTTCTTGTATTGACTTGGAAATTTAGTGATTTTGATGCTTAGTGGTGAAGGTGTTTATTGAGGTGGAGATTTGACTTAGTGGACCAATCAGGATGTAGAGATCACACAAGCACATGTGAGGATGGGTAGGCCTACGTCTAACTCCATCGAAATGATCATGAAATGAGGTAAGGGTGTTATGAATTTTGATAGATAAGCATGATTTTATGCATTTGTATTAGGTGGAGAGATCAAGGTAGGTCAAAATGTCTAGCTTGGGTTTACTATGCCCTAGTTAGGGTTTTAGTAGGTTTTGGGCAATTTTGTGGGTAAAATGAGGAATAGAGGGGGTAAGTAGGTAATTTGGGTGGGGTAGGTGTTAGGTGAGCCTATTATGCTACTTGGGTTGTTGTTTGGGTGATGTTTAGTGTAGAATAGGGTTTAGGTGTTCTGGATTTAGAATACCCAAAATGACCATCGATGATCAAGGTCAATCATTGATGATCAACATCCTTATTAAAAAATATGCCTGGCCATCAGTGGTCACCATAACTATCAACAGTTGATAAATGTATAAGATAGGCTTGGAAAGGGTAAAAAAATGCCAAGGCTTAGTTAGGTGTTTGCTTACTTGGTATAGGTTTGCATTGAAGGTTTATAGGGCAAACCTAGAAGGTAGTGGGTAGATAGGTAGGATGGAGAAGGAAATAGGTTAGTTGCTTGAGGGGTAGGATAGATGAAAATGGTGTAGGTGAATATGCCATGTTTTTGACTTGGTGTAGGATAGAAAGTAGATAAATATGGATGATCAAGTGCTACATATCTTTGTAAATATCTAGTAGGGGATGACCCCAATTGACTGGGCCCATATAGAGGAGGTGGGGTTGGGAGTGATGAGGCACTACTAGCATGTGCCTTGGGATGCATCCATGATCATAGGAATCATCAAGAGATAGGACCCCACTATAAACACCTTTCTATTGATGATCGTTGAGATGAGTATCTTGCTTGAGGTTATGCATAAGATCATTCAACTTCCACTTTGAGGTGATCTAATCTACCATATAGAGTGTGAGGAGGGAGATGATCACATTGAGATCTTATATGGAGATAAGAGTGACCAGGTTAAATGGTATGTTGGGGGGTTTAGGTATAGTGAATTTTATGGGAGATCTTTGGGTGAGAGGAGACTCATGACCATGCAATTGATTATTGTTACATGTTTTGTGCTTCTTAACTTGAGTAGTGGGAGGTTTCCATACTTACTATTAGGGGTGCTAGTTGAGATATTGCTAGGTCAGACTGTATTCAGTTGGATGCCTATTTTACTAGTACATATATATAGGGAGTTATTGGGGTTCAGGTCCCATAAGAGGTATGGCATCAATATCAACCTAGTTTTGCATTACTGGGCCTACAAGCACATTCAGGTACTAAGGCCAGTAGGGTTGTCATGGGTAGGTTTTACATAGATTGAATTCCCCATCAGCTTTATGTAGTGGAGGGTTTATTTCACTATGTTAAGTAAAAGAGGTAGTACACATAATGTGGAGTGGTTCAGGGGTGCACTAGTGATAGGAGACATCACTTGGAGGCCTTAGGTGCACTAGTGATAGGAGACACTCTCCCTTCAGAGCTATAGATGGATAATTGGTATATAAGATGGGGAGGTTATGCTAATCCTATTTAATAGGGTATGCAAATAGTTTGGCCTAGTATAGGGAATTCTAAGTCCATTCCCCAAGTACAAGTGAGAGGATTTAGAGATCTTTCTACCAGATCCATATCTTGTGCCAACTTTGCTAGACTATGAAGAGCTGCTAGCTAGGGAATAGATAAATGATGCTAGGTTTATATATGGATACATGACATGATACTAGCACATATATGCAACTATAAACATTGGTAGGAATAATAGAGGTGTGAGGCTGATGGCTGTGGATTTGGTTAGCCATAATGGATAGGTAGGAGTGGCTTTATCCACTACATAGGGATAGGTTACAACATTACAAGGGTAGGTGGCCACATTACAGGGCTAGATTGCTACACTATAGGGTCAAGTTACCACCTTACAAGGTCAAGTTACTATCATGATAGGTGAGAGGGATCAGGCAAGGACCTTGATAGGCTTGGTGACCCAAGAGAGGGATTTTATAAGGCAAAGAGGAGGAAGAGAAAAAACAACACAAACAAGGCCATCAGACACCATCACCACAACATGATACCTAGATATAGTGGAGGAACTATGGTACTATGAGGATATAGTTTTGATATAGTGTACATAGGAGCCTTGATGGGGTGAGTACAGGGCTAGCTTGGTAGGTGGTGCCAATGTGGTGACACCAGGGTAGTGGGCAACATCTGTATCTTGATAGACAGGGAAAATTTGGGGATTGACATGTATAATAAGTGGGTAGGCACAAGGATCTAGTGGTGCCCTGGGGCATAGATATAGATATATTATGACATTTTGTATATCATGTTGATTTTAGCCTATGAGCTGATGTGGTGAGATCTAAATTTTGAGAGAAAGACATGCCTATCTACTTGTACACATTTATGCTATTTATCTCATGAGTTTACATATGATTGTTATTTATGTGCATTGTCATGGATTATAGTTGATGGTTTGATGTTGATGTTTAATGCTCATAGTGTGATGTTTATATTGATTATGGATGATGCTTATGTTATGGATGCTAGACACTGATATAGGCTTAGGTAGGCATGATATGATTTTCATTTATGGTATTGATTATGACATGCTAAATTTTAATGAGTATATACTACATTATTTTAGACTTAGACATGTGGTGAAAAATGATTGGTTGTTTTAATACTCATGGATGCTATGATTTTATTATGCTTGTTATGATTATGATTATGATGTTGCCTATGACACACATGGATATGCCTATTATAATCATGGTTGATGTTATCTTGATTAAGGTAAAGCACATGAGTTAAGGTAATTAAAAACACTAGATGGAAGAACAAAGAATATAATCAAGATACAAACATCTTAAATGAAAATATCAACTAGTCGTAATAGGTTAAGAAGAAGATACGATGCTTCTTCATTGACAAGGACTAAAATAAAACCAAAGTTGGATTGGCTTAATGAACATAATCCCTTTGAATGCTTTGCATTAACATTCATTAGTTCATTAAAAAGGTGTCATGACCACATATTATTAATTAAGCTAAAAAATTCCTTGCTTATAGTGAGTAAAGGGAAGATGGGTGAAAATGGAACCTTCTTATGAGACTAGCATGCCTCTTTTATAGGTGTCTAAAGAGTCAGTATAAGCAAGTTTATGTTAAATTGTGTAGATTGATCAATGCAAGAAGTCTACTTGTGAAATTCGATTGTGGCTTCCACCTTATTATGCTATTTGAAAATTGATTGTAGATTTCCAAATTAGTTTTTTTTTTGTGATTTGATAATGGGTCTTTTAATGATTGATGCATATGAGAAGTTGATCAATGCGGGAAGCTTCCAAAAAATTATTATGCTTTTGAAAAAATGCTTTGCTCATCCATCCTTCAAGGGAGTGGTCTAAGTTTATCAACTATGTTTAATTCTTTTTGATAGATGACCTTCAAGGGAGAAGTTCACCTTACATTTTGGTAATTTCAAATATTTTTCAAGAGCTTTCTTTAAGGAAGCAGTCTATGAATGCTACGAATGACCCATGATTACCATTAGTATGGATTTTGATTTTTGCTTGCTTGATTGAATTTTTTAGACATAGACTTGCTTAGGTTGGCTTAGTGGTTCACCTTTATTAAGGCAAAACTAAAAGCAGAATAAGGTTGATTAGGTGTAAAGAGGTTTAGGTGACAATGATCATGGGAATCCATCCTAATGAAGGGGTGGAAAGTACCATGAGAACCATGCCATAGATAGAGCTAGGATACCCATTATTAAGATAAGGCTATGTTAGTGACAAATAATCACATGATTTGGTTTTAATTAGTTTCCCCTAAAATAGGGAGATGGAATGTAGGTAGATAGCAAGGAATGAACTTAACTTAGATAAAATGTGAACTTGATCTTTTAAAAAAAAGAATAGACACAGGTCTGAAGCATTGAGGGACTCAAGTTCTAGTTGGCCTTCAAGAGAAGACAGCTGATAATCCCTTGATCCATACTTATGGGTTATGATATAAGGTCCAAGCTAATTGAAAGCAAACTTGCCCTGCTTTCCTTTGTCTATATTAGTGACATGTTGATTTTCCTTTAGGATGAGATATCTAATATTAATTTTTACACAATAAGGTGTTTATTATAGGCATATTTGATGTGCTCTTGATATACATGGAGATGGATAAGGTCTGTTATATGATGTTCTTCAAGTAGCTCTAGTTGGGCTAAACGATGTTGACAATAATCATCCTCAGAAATAAGCTCTTATAAAGATGTACAAAGGGATGGGATTTGGAATTCAAGAGGAAATACAACCTTTGCTCTAAACATAAGAGAAAATGGGGTAGCACTTGTAGGGGTTCTAATGCTAGTATGATATGCCCATAAGGCAAAGGGGATGTGCAAATGCTAATCCCAACTAGATGTATTGACCATTTTAGTTAGTATGTTATTGAGAGTTTTGTTAGAGGCCTCTACCTATCCATTCATTTGAGGAAAATATGGTCAGGATAGGCTTAAATTAATGCTGAATTCATCACATAGACCTTAGAATTACTTATTTTTAAAGGATTTACCATTGTCGGTGATAATCTTATGAGAAACCGAAGCGGTAGATGATATGATGGTTGATAATCTTTTCCACTTTGGTCAAGACTAAAGGAATAACCTCTTCCCACTTGGTAAAATATTTGGTCACAGTGATGATAGAATGGTGTCACTATAAGGAATGGGGTTAATTTCACCAATAAGATCTAGACCCCATTATGAGAAGGGCCAAAAATTGATAGAAATGCTAAAGCCATAGCTAGGCGTTTGATGCAAATTAGCATGTTATTGGCACTTAACACACTTTTTCACATAATCATAGTAGTCTTAGTTAAGGGTAGGCCAATAATAGTTGAGGTAAAGGATACACTTAGCTATAATTGTAGACATCTAATTCCTAACACCATTTATGTTAAAATTATCAATCTTACTCGAATTGTACTCAAATGCACATTTTAGGTCAAAATCATTAAAACACCCTAAATGGTTCAAACTTGTCATTAAAAGTGAAAATTTAGGTCAAAGTATCCATAAATAGGGCAATGCATTTTATGTGATACCTAAATTTAATAAATTCATTTTGAGTCAAAATGATGATTTTGCCTTTTTGTGCTATGGATCACTCTTTTCTTCTAATTCATTGGTACACATCATGTACCTTTATTATTTTGTGTTGGCATCATACTAAAGGAGAATATGGTTCCAACGCATCTAAAATTGAATTCCAATTCTAATTCAGTCAAATTTTGAGCCAATAATATGACATTTTGACCAATTTGTGCACAAATTGCCAAGGTTTTACATCAAAGTTGACTAATCATGTTTAAGGTTAATTAAACGCAATCAAGAGCTTAAGTTAATTTTCCATGGAAATTTTTGAATATTTATTTTTAGAAATTTATTGTCATTAACTACATCATCAAATGACATCATCCTATGGGGTGGCATCTATAAGCTATAAATACATAAAATATCGGGAGTATGGGTCTCCCATGCCTCATCAAGATCCTCCATGCCTCTTAAATGTCCCTCTATCCCAAATATTTATGAGGGATATTTATAGATTTAATTATATAATTGGATTAATTCATGTCCACACATCTCAATCTTGAGATGGACACTCATGGTTGATCTTGATCAATCTCAAAAATCTATAAATAGAGAGTCCATGAACATCATTTTCAAGCTTGAATTATGCAAATTTATAATGTAAAATTGTTTCTATAATCCTTTGCATTTTATTATTGATTTTAGTTGCAAGATTCATTGATAGACAAATTAGATAATGACATATCATGAGCCTAGGTTTTATGTAGTTTTCTTGAGACATTGGAGGAGTTTGCCACCATTGTTGATGAAGACAAGGATGCTTGATCAAGGGAGAACATGTTTTTGAGCCACTCTTGGAGGATGGATTCACTTGGGAAGGTATAGGTTTCTTGATTTATTTCATTATCATTAACAATTCCTACATGAATAGATAAGCTTAATTTAATTTACTCTTATGTATTTTTCCTTTGATTTATTGGACTAATGTTTGACTAATCATGTTATGTAATCCTCTCTACAATAATGAGGCCACTAAGTGGCCTCCACATATATCATCGTACATTTCCTTGATAGCATGAGAGGCTTTGTGACTATGTAGACAATGAAAGAGGAAGCCATCAAAGCTATGTTTATAAAGGATTCCTCCTGATATGGTATAATATGAGGTATTCTGGATAAATGATCTTTGAACATTCATAAAAAGGCCAAAAAAACTATGCCAAGGTTAAGATAGTCAAAGGTCTATTGATACCAAAGGTCAGGTTGGGTCTGTTCTATAGTGAAAATGGTGGGAGAATTAGGTTTGCATAGGAAGGTTGGGTGAGTCTATGGATAATGATAGATAGCTTATAATCTAAGGGTACAAACATTATTTGAGAGGTAAGGGAAGCCATGGTGTCAGTGAACTTGTTGATAGATTATGGGCTTGATTGGATGTGGTAGTGTTCAACTGATGCTAAGAGTTCATCAACTAGTTGCTTGTACTATTATAAGACATCATTATTACACTAGTAAGAGATATTTATTTGATTTACCACAAGTTGGGAGCCACCAAAGATGTTGATTATTTTGACTTTGAGGGCTAAGGCAATTTGAAGGCCTATCACTAGGCCTTCATACTCAGTTATATTATTGGAACATTCAAAATCAAGCTTGAAGGATAAAGGGAGAGGTTAACTATTAAAGGGGATAAGGATGATACCCACTCCCCCACCATATTGATAATTTTATACATCAAAGAACATGCTGACTTGATAGGTGAAGTCTGCTTGAGAGAGGGTCATGATGGACTCATCAGGGAACTCAAGAGGAGGAGGCTAGTTATCTACTAAAGGTGCCTCAACCAATTAGTCAGTAATGACTTGCCCTTTAATTTACTTTTTTTGAAGGAACTCAAGGTCAAATTCTACTAATAACATAAGCCACTTGGACATACATTGGTTTTGGCATGGCTTGGAGTGCATGTACTTGTGTGGGTCAGTGTTGGTTATGACATAGGTTTTATGTTTAAGAAGGTGGTGGTGAAGTTTGGTAGCCAAAAAGACTAAAGCTAAGAAAAGATTATTATTATAGGTGTACCAAGTCTCATACTTTACAAGTGTGTAGCTAATGTAGTATATGACTTGTTCTTTGTGTTGATCATCTTGGTGAGTCAGCATTGCCCCTAGGGAATGGTCAGTGGTAGAGATATATAGGTAGAAAGGCCGGTCATCCTTAGGAGGGGTAAGGATAGGTGGTGATAAAAGATACTTTTTGAGTGAATCAAAGGCCTTTTTCCAGTTGCTATTATCCTTGAAAGATACATCCTTCTTTAGAAGGTGGTGGAATGATTGGCTTTAGTCCAAAAGTTGGGAGATAAAGTGACGAATGGATTGAATATTTACATGCAAAATATGAAGTTGATTAAGGTTGGTTGGAGGAATCATGTCAAGGATGGATTTGATCTTGATGGGATCATCTTTGATTCTATGAAGGAAGACAATGAAACAATTATGATTTCCTAACAAGACCCCAAAAATGCGTTTATTGGGGTTTAGGTGGACATGGTAATGGATGAGGCATTTAAAGATGATCTTAAGAACAACCAAGTGATCTTTTTAGAGTTTGGATTTTTTGAGAAGGTTATACACATAGTCCTTGACAATATTATGGATAAGGTCATGAAAGATATAAGTCATGACCCGTTAGTAGGTTACACCAACATTTTTAATCTGAAAGGCTTGACTCTATATCAAAAGGTTCCCCATGGGGTGGTATAGGCAATTTTGTGCTGATCTTTAGGTGCAATTAAGATCTGATTGTAACCCAAAAATCTATTCATGAGAGATAACATCTCATGGTTAGCTATAAGATCAACTAGCTAGTCAATGCTTGGTAGAGGAAAGTCATTTTGGGGAAAGTGAGGTTGAGGTCATGAAAGCCCACACAAATGCATCATCCCCCTATGGCTTTGGTGAGAGGTATGACATTAAAGACCCATTGGGGGTAGTCAATGAGTTGAATAAAGTTGATAGATAAAAGATGCTAAAGCTCTTCTTTGATGAGAAGGGTTATGCAAGGGTGCATGGATCAAAGCTTTTACTTGATAGGCTTGGCATCACAGTGGGTGACTATGTTATGGGTGGTGATGGTGAGGTTAATTCTAGGCATGTCACTATAATACCAAGTAAAGGCTATGCTATGGTCTTGGAGGAAACAAGAGAAGTCCCAAAGTTCCTTGGCATTTAGTGATTGGCCAAGTTTGATAATGAGGGGGTTATCCAGAGTGCCCAAGTTGATATTTGTGGTGGATTCATTCAACATGGTTGAGGTCTCAGGAGGAAGGGATTTATGGATGGAATAATCTAATGCACCAAGGTAGGTGAGAATAGAATCACCATCTTGGTATTGAATAATGTTAATAGTAGGATAGTCATCTCCTATCATCTTAGGATGTATCAAAGGGATGGTTATGGTTTCCCCCTCCTTTTGATAAGTCAAGGGTCTTAGGCAGATCATGTTGATGAAAAAAATTTAGGTAGGATGATGTCATCATCCTCACATGCAAATGGAGGAGAGGTCAGTGGGGAAGGGGCATCTTCCTCAACAATGTTAAAGACAAATGATTTGGCTTTCTTCTTGCTAGGTAGGATGAAACCAAGTCCATGATTTTCGTGAGGCTTCCTAGTTTCAATGGTGACCAACTCATGTGGGCCATGCTCATACCACCCAAGACCAAAGCCTTTCCAAGCACACTAATGGAGGTATGTATTGGTGACACTTGGTTTATCTAGGTAGGAGAAATTGATGGTAAATGGCTTAGATGAAAAAGAGGTGGTAGAAGAGCCAAGGGGTTTGTCGAGTCCCCCATAGACAAAATGGGTCTAATGATGGGGAGGTCCAAAGGGAATGATAGTTTTGAGATTAGGGTCATATCTTGATTGGTTGGTAAGTTTCCCATATTTGTGAGGAGTGGGGAAAGTGTTAAGGGATAAAAGGTGATACTCCCCTAGTAAAAGGTAATGGAATGTTGATTCCAAAGGGTCTGTAGTGGGGATTTGGTTATAAGGGATAGAAGAACTAGTCGATGCTTCTTTGGTGAAAGGGGATATGATATCCACTCTGGTGGTTAAAGGTTGGATTTTGGATATTTAGGATGTATTGGATGGGGGTATGAGGACATTATTGGGGTGATAGGTCAAATTACATGTTGAGAAAGGAATTAGGTTAGCTTAAATGGTGATGACCTAGTCTTCATGCTCAAACTTGATGCAATAGTGAAGGGTGGAGGGGATGAAACCCATGGAATAGATCTAGGGTCATTCCAACAAGACATTGTATTGGAATTCACCTTATACTATATATAAAAGTTTGGGGAGTGTACAGGGTCCTAGATGGATATGAAGGACAATGGTTCCCAAGGTAGTGGCCATGGTATCATTAAATGATCGAAGGATGGCCAAGGTTTTGGACATGAAGTTATTCAATAGGTTGATTTGGGTGTAGGCAAGGGAGAATATGATGTTAATTATAGTTCCACCATCAATTCTGACCCATTTAATGTGGCCTTGGTTGATGTAGGTAGTGATAAAGAGAGGGGATCTAGGTCTTCAATATGGATGAAAGGTATTTCCAAATCCTTAAAGGTAACAAGGTTAGAAATTTGAATGGAACCAACAAAGGTTTCTTGAGGTTGAGGGTTTTTGGGTTGGACCTCAATGGATTGCAAAACCTTTATTAGTGCTTGGTGGTGATGGGGATAGGTAGAGTTCAACTCATACAAGCTCATTTTTATCGAGGTCTGATGAAGTTGCTTGAGCATAATTCTCCTGATGGATTCTAAGGGGTTAGGGTGAGAGGCACCTAAAATAAACACATTGGGTTTGGTCAAAGATGGAGATAATTGGATGTGGGTTGGTTGCGAGGTTAATGATAGATATGTCTATGGAATGGACACCTTATCCTTCCCCTTATCCTTTATTTATGATCTTGTGACCATGTTGATAGTATGGATATAAGGAAAGGTTGAGGTAGTAGACTGGTCAGACTCATCTTCACTCTTAGGTGAGAGTGGAGGAGTAGGAAAGTGTTGGGTAGGTATGGTTGTTGGTTGGATTAGTATGGGGCCCATAGAAGGTTTGTCTATTAATAGATCATCCTTATCATAGAACTAGTGGATAATGGTTTAGAGAGCTTTGTAGTTCTTCATATCATAGTCAAGTATCCTATGATAAGAACACACTTGGTGGTCATTGTATTAGATGAGTTTTGAAGCAAGATGGTCAAAGTTTCTAATGGGAGGTAAGGCTAAATAAGAAGTTTGTAATAACCAATAGAAAATGGCCAAGTAGGATTCAACTAAAGGTGACAAAGGTATAACGGTCTTTACTTTGATGGTTGAGGTAGAAGGCCATTTGGAAATAGGTTTAGTGGTAGGTATTTTAGGTAGGGTGATGTGCTTGGTTGATAGCTTTAGTTTAGGGAAAGAAGTTGATGAGCTAGAGGTGGAAGATCGTAAGGTAGGTAGCTTAGGTATTGCTAGTGTGGTGAAGAGAGGTGCATCATAAAACAACTATGAAGGTGTGACGAAAATAGGTGTTAGGGTTTTGGTAGAGATAATTGGCTTCCTACTCAAGGTAGAGGGATGAGGTCCCAAAATGGAGGGCAAGGTTGAGGGAGGTGAAATTTGAGCCTTCAGGCCTTTAGGTAGTTTTACCTCCTTAGTTGCTTTAGGTTAGCACTTGGTTAGTTTGGAATAAGTTAGGTCCACTTTCATAGATGTGTAGCTAATGCTTGGTGTATAAAGGATACCAATGATCTTGATCAGTTTGGCTAGTTTGGTTTGAGAAGGTGATTTGGTCACTTGGGGTTTAAGTGCCCTAGATGCTTGAGGGATTATGGGACTGGTAGAAGTTGTTATTGGTTTGGTTGATAGGGTAGGAGTTTGAATAGTGGAAGTGGTGGGTTGGTCTACTAAAGGTATGGTTGGAAGTTATTACTTGGTGATATAAGGTAGCCCTAACTACTACCAAAAGGTGGCTCAATCCATGTCAGGGTTGTAGATAAATTCCAATTTCTACACTAACCTAGAGAATGGTTTGTAGGCTAGTTTGATTCCTTGAATAATGTACCTGAAAGATAAGCCCATAGGTTGAGACATAGGGATGGTACCTTGTCCTCTTCCTCAATCAAAGAAGGCAAGGTTGAGATAGGTGGCTCCTCCATGAGGGGAGCATACATGGGGATTTCTTTCTTGGGAATGATTTTTGAAGGGGAAGTAGGTTGCTCAATAGTTGAAGGTAAAGATAGGGTGGTGATGGTTGAGTATTCTAATATATTTACTAAAAGAGTGGTTAAGGAATCCACTACCTCAATAAGTAGAGGGGGGAAGATGGTATTTCTTTGATTTGGGTTTCCAAAAGAGGAAAAGGTGACTCCACTACCTCAATAAGTGGAGAGGGTGAGGGATAAATAACTTGGTTAGTAGGTTCTTTAGCAGTGAGTATGTCAAGAACCATGTTAATAGTATGGGCATCATGAGAGAATTTAACCATGTTTTTCTCATTCTTGATAGGGGCATTGGTTCAGGAAGGGCTGCCTAAATATATCAAGAGCTTTATTTGAGGGTACATTGGGGTTATCTAATGCGATGTTCCCCTTGTCAATGAGGGATTAGATAAAGCTCTTGAAGATGTTACACCTACTAACGTCCTGTTTTATTACCTGATGAAAGGCACATAGATCACTCTCATTGAACTAACTAGGTGCAGGATGAGAGGCATCAAATTTTTGAGGGGGTTTTATAGGAGGAAGTTGAATGATGTTGGATTTCAATAAATTCTCTAAGATGGAAGCATAGGATTCTCCAAGTGGAGTGAATTGCTTCTATTTGTTTCAGTTTTGGTTCCTTGTGTTTTGTTTTAAGGAAATAAAGGAATTTGGTTGGTTGACATAAGGTGGAGGAGCAACTTTGAGGACAACTACATTTATGGTTCCCTTGATCTTGGTATTGGTCTTGGATTAGTTGCTTGACTTGGAAGAAGAGGCCTCATTGTTTTTATAGGTTGAGTTCTTATTCTTAAGCTTTAGCTTTCCTTTATCAATGGATCGATTCTCTACTTATGTGTCATGGTAATATATTCATCGAAGGTTCAGAAGCTTTGGACACATAATGTAGAGGAGACATGGTTAGCACATGCCCTAGAAAAGAGCTCTATGAGTTTGGGTTGAGGCAAGGAAAAGGAAAGTTGGTTAATTATGCTTCTTCATTGAGATACAAAATTGGCAATGGAATAATCTTCAAATTACTAGAGAGAGTAGAGGTCGGTGATAGAAACTTTCTTGGAGATATTGATTAAAAAGTGGTCCAAAAATGTTTGAGCTAGTTAGGTGAAGGAGAAAAGGGAGTGCTTGGGTTGACACTATAGCAATCCAATGTTAGAATGATTAGAGACATGGGGAAGGTGCAGAGAAGAAGGGCATCATCATAGGTGATGAGGTAACAAGCATGCCTAAATTCCATAAGGTGCTATTGGGGATCCTCCTTACTTTGAAACTTAGAGAACTTGAGAAGTTCCCATTGGGGAGGATATGGCCTAATAGGTATGGATGGATGGGTTCATTACATATTTCATCATAGGAAAAGATGTTGTGAGCACCTAGAATGGATGAATCTAAGGTGGTCATCATGTCCATAAGAATATTCATTAGGTCTACTTGGGGTTGTGCACCCAAAAGGTTGTAAGATACATACTGCTACAGTGGTTAGGAGGCATACTGATAGTGGGTAGAAAGTTGGGAGGCTACCACATATTGGTAAGTAGATGGCAATGGCTGGGTGGAAGATACATAAGGTTAGGTAAATGTATGTGGTTGGGTAGTGGATACAAATACATGCCCTTGTAGGTTAAGGATGTAACAAAAGTTTGGTATAAGGGGTACTTGTTGGATAGGAGCAGTAGTTGGGTTGGTGATTGATGGAAGGGTAGTGACCCTTGCATTGATTGGTGGCAAGGTAGAGGGTATGGACACCATAAGGATTTGAAGTGGAATAGTGGTTGATGGATTGGGGGTAGCTAAAGGAAGGTTGGTAGAGATATAGGTAGACTCTCCCATTGTGGAGGAGTGGTTAGTAAGAGTGAAAGGTATAAAGGTAGTGATAATATGGGTTGGTTAGTTTTCTATGGTAGTCTCAAAGGGGTTGTTTTTTGATGAAGAAGCTTGGGTAGTAAATGGTTGGGTTGTTTAAAGGCTAGGTTTAATCCAATTTGGTCAAACTAATTACGGGTCAGGCTTGGCTAGGTTTGAAGGGTCATATTAGTCTTGAGAGGGTCCTAAGGTAGTCAAGGGGTATTTGAACACTCAAAATTATTATGTGTGAATTTTTGGTGTCTACACTAAGTATTTGTTTTAATTGAATAATGTCAAAATGAGGCTTGAATTTGTCAACCATGTTTTTTAGGGTACAAGATTCTCATCTTTGGTTTGTTATTAGTATGTATCTTGATACCATATACCAACTAAGAATCCCCATATACCATTAACTACTAAATATTCCATTGTATGGAAAGATAGAATCCTATAATGAGTGCTTTGTACTTGGCCATGTTGTTGGTGCAGTGGAAACTAATATGAAACATTTTGGGAATGATATCCCTTTGTGGTGTGATGTAGATACTAAACCCAGATCCATGGGATGTGAATGAGTCATCAAAGTACAATTTTTATTATGTGGATTCAATAAATATTAATTCCAAAGTCAAAATTGACTCATTTGGGAAAACAAAGATGAGTGGTTGCATATATAATAAAATGCTTCAACAAGATAATTTGTAAGAAATTTACCCTTAATAGCCTTATGGTTATGATATTCAACATCAAATTCACTAAACAAAATTACCCATTTGGCCATGCGATCTATCAAAGTTTCCTTAGTTAATAAATATTTGAGAGGATCAATCTTGGTTATAACAATGGTCTTGTTCTTTAACATGTAGTGACATAACTTTTGAAAAGTGAACACCATTACTAAACAATCCTTTTCAATTGGCATGTAGTTATTCTCATATGTTACAAATGTCATAGTCAAATAATAAACTGTATGCTCTTTATCTTGCTCATCATGCTAAGCAAAAAGTGCCCTTAGGGCATGCTCTGTTATAGATATGTAAAGTAGTAATGGTATTCTTGGTGTAGGTGGCATTAATATTGGTGGGTTGGAAAACTAAGTCTTCAATTATTTAAAGGCTCGGTGACAACTTATATTCCATTAAAATGCTATGCCTTTATTCAAAAGGTGAGTAAAAAAATGGCATCTATTTTCAAATTGTAAAATAAACTAACAAATAGACTAAACTTTGCCTTACAGGCTACAAAGTTGTATCATAGTAGGAGGAGGCATTTCCATAATGGCCTTGAACTTAGTTATAAGTTTTAATGCCTCTATGTGACATAATAAATCCCAACAATTTTCCATAAGTGACACTAAAGATACACTTATTAGGATTGAGGAGTACTTTATATTCATGAAGTCTCAAAAAGATTCTTCATAAAACTTCAGGATGACATGCACGTGTCATAGATTTGGATAGGATATCATCCACATAGTCCTCAACAATATCATGCATCATGTCATGGAAGATGACAGTCATGGCATGTTGATAAGTTTCCTTGACATTCTTCAAGATAAATGGCATGACTTGATAACAAAATCTCCCCCACAGAATGGTGAACATTGTTTTATGCTGGTCTTTAAGTGCAATCTTAATTTGGTTATATCCAGAGAAGCCATCCATGAAGGATAACATCTTGTATCTTTATATTGAGTTGAATGTCATGTTGATGTTAAAAAGAATAAATTCATCCTTAGGGCATGCCTTGTTAATATATATGAAGTCACTTCACAAGTGAATTCCCTGAGGTTTCTTTCTAATTGAAATGATGTTCAAGATCCATTCTGATTAATTTAGTGGTTGAATGAAACCTAATACTAATAGATTTTATATCTCTTTCTTAACCAAGATAAAAATGCACAGATGCATTTTTCATATCTTCTATTTGCTTAGCTTGGAATCTAGGTGTACAATGAGCCTATGTACCACTAAAAATGGGTCTAGACTTAGCATGTCTACATAGGACTAGGTGAAGATGTTGATGAAGTCCTTTAGGACAACAATAATTAATTCACATTCCTCAATAGTGAGGGATGTGCCTAAGTAAATTATTTTGGGCTCATAATAAGTACCAATGTTCGCTTATGTGGTATCTTCTACATGGAGTGTAGAACCATCTTCAAGAATAGTAGGCAAGGATAGAAACTGGTCTTCTTTAGAATCCTGTGATCCACAGAGCTCACCAATGTAAGAATTATAAGAATCAACCATGTTTAGCAATGTCTAATTGATGAATTACTCTCTAAAGTCCTATACTGGTTGTGAAAAGACTCTATGTTATTCTTCACTGATGCTAAACCTAATTGTAATGCTTGGACATGGAGGACACTGAGCTTCTTAAGGAGATTAGCAAACTTCTTCATCCAAGGGTGCCTAAAATAGGTTTTCACCCATGGACTTAATTTTTCTTTAATTTTTTCCTGATCCAAAGGTGCCTCAAAGATGTCTTCACCCATGGATCTCGATGTTTTACTTTGTTTATGACCAAGGAAGTTTGTTTGCTCTCCAAAGTAGGAAACAAGGTCTAATGTGAAATCAAATCCTTGTTTATGATCACCAACTAGCAATCCATCTCTAAGGCCCATGAGTTTGATAATGGATTATTGATTTTGGAATTAATCTAATGGTATAATTGAATCTTGTTAGTCCCAATTGATTAGGCTAGGATGATGGAGGAAAAGAGGATAATGGGTTGTAATGGTAAGAATGACATTGGTATCAAACAAATTAATATTGAACAATTCATCATAGGTGATATAATGGGTGTTGTGTCACTACTAGGAGTCTCTTCATTATTTAACAAAGTAGTATCACTCTTGAAATCTATGGGGTTACCCCAAATTAGTGTGATTCTAAGACCTTGATTTCCTATATGTGTTTTTGTGGGTATAGGTTTAAGAATGCCTTGTGTTTTTTCCCCTAGACCTTTTCCCTTATAATCCTGATTATCCATAATTCTATTAGGAATGGGGTACTTAGAATTTTGATAATAAGTAGCAAAGCCATCACCATACAACCATTCTCTTTCATAACTAGTTGGCCCATCTTGGTTTGGTGACATGTTTCTATAAACATGAGTGTCTACTTTTGACTAGAAGTGGACTTATTTTTCCATATCATATTGGGCTTGCTAGGGAGAGGTTTTGGCATTCCATAGGATTTGAAGGATTTGGGTAGTTTGTCTATGTGAAAACATCTTGAATATGATATATGGCAATGCTGACCTCTTCAATGGTAAAGTGGGCAGAAATTGATTCAAAAGGTGGATTAGAGGAAGTGGATGTGAGGTTACAAGGGTCAATGTCATTAGATTTTTGAGATTTAGGATTTTTTTTTTCTTGCTTACATATTTAGTGCTAAGATAATAATTATTGTTCCCATACTTATATTTTAGGTTTTAACAATACTAGTATGGTTGTAGATCACCAAGAATAATGATCTCTAATCCTAAATGAGGGAATTTAGTGCATTGGTGCAAGGTGGAAGGGACTGATCATACTTCATGTATCCAAGGATGACCAAGAAGTAGATTATAGGGAAAATCTATGTCAATGATGTGATAAAGGGTGTCATGGGTGACATGACCAACAATGATAGGAAAATAAATGGTACCTAAAGATTCTCATAGGCTTTGATCATAATAGTATCAAGCTACATATCTACTACTGTGTATCCCAAATATTGGATAAAATTCAATGAAGCTATATTTAAACTTAAACCATGATGTTGACCCCTAAAGTTTGTATAATAATTGTTCCATTTTTTGCATGTGGCATGGAGGTATCATTATCTATTCTGACGTAAGTACCAGCACAACATAGGAAGACCATGGTATAGGAGGACCATGACGCATAGCTAATAGGTGTAAAAGTGTTGTGGCATGGAAGGATAATGGTGCATGAGACCTAGCATGAGAAGACCCATTCAAGAGAGAATGTGTCATGAAGGACTTAGAATAGGAGACTTGAAACAAGAAGTGTAAGACTAAAAGAGTGTGAAGGAAGTAGAGTGAGAGGGATGTAGGAGAATTTAGAGGAACAACTCAAGTATGACACTTTGACCCCACTGATCGAAGGTTATGTACCAAACCATGAGGAATGAAATACTTGGCTGCTAGAACATAATATAGAACAAGCATCTAGGGGTGTAAAGGCCTAGTTCTATAGGAACAATCAGTTATAAGAGCTATGAATTTTAGCTTGTTGGGAGTCTGTGTGCTATTTGTCTATGATAATTAGAATATTGATACTTGGTCAGGGAAAAATAAGTATAAAAACCCCTATTGTAATCATTTGTAGGTGTGGACCTTTGGGAAATAGATACAACATTCTATCTCATAATCTATTAAGCAATCGATGAATAGTTAGTATTAACCATAACATGTGATGATTTGTGAACATCTTAAGTGTTGAATATTGAATATGTTTTATTTATAAGTCATGGGTATCTTTTCCTTTATTGTTAATATTTAATAGTAAAGGTGATCCTAGTTATCATAGTAGCTAAGTATGGGATAATAAGGATAATAGTAGTATATTTATGGTATTGAATAATATAAGATTTGCATTAAAAGAGATGAATAAACATATAACATTGTGCTTCAAAGCCTTTAGGAACCAGTCTTACATTACGTGCTTCAGGTGACTGCATGAGACTTACCTCTTGCATGATAGGGACAATGCACTAGCCTGTTGGGAAGAAGCTTCAATGTTGACATAAAATTAACTAAAAGACCCCAACATTTTGGTTATGTTGCTAGGACAAGAAGCAATTAGAGCATAATCATGGGAAATGTTTGAGCACATTACATTAGAGAATATTACATAATGGGTTATTGGTGTAGAAGATAACTTTGCGGTTCAGTATTTTGAACCATGAATTTTTACATATAGTGGGTAGAGCAAAATATCTATAGCTCTTTGTATGGGGATTTATTTTCTAAGGTCCCAGTTCTCTTACATTCTTGGATCTTAGCGTATGCTCAAGGATGGTCTCAAAATATTAGATGAAGGCAATCATGGACACTTGAATAGAAGAGGAGTTTAACATGACTTGGAGTTCCCTAGATTTGAGTGATTAACTATTAGTGGAAAGGTGTTTGGAATAACTACATTTTTGAGTACGTAGTGACCACCAATTCATGTCCTGAGGAGGTGAAGTTCTAATTTCTACCAGAGCTGAGGGGATGCTACCTCTCATTATTTTATTTCAAATTTAAGAAGTTAATTATTGACCTTGGATTGGAAACTCTACCCATGGAAGGCTAAACATCTCTTGTGCATGAGTCACATAGTTGTAAAGGGAGACTAGTGCTTGATTGAAGACTAGATTCAACATGGTAGATAACCAGTGAGCATTACAAAAATGAAAGTATGATGAATCTTGATATAGGATCATGGGAGTTAGTGGCATGGGAAGAGATCGAGAAAACTTGAAGAGTGTTATGAAGAGCCTTAAGGAGGTAGATGCACTTGAGGAACCCATCACTTTCAATCCATGTCCTTTACCACTTTTATCCTTCAAAAGAGAAATGAGATGGACTGTAGGAGATGAGGAACCAAGTATGAATCAACTAGGCTCCCCCACCATAGTGTGTGCTCATGCCTTTAAGTTAGACATAATACATATACAAAATTGGGATACATATAGTACAAAGTTGGAAACTAAATGGGTAAGGGAGGCTAAAAGTAGGCCATTAGGTGATAATCTAGAATCTACATCTTTCCCTCTTAAAGGTAATTCTATGGCACAACTTGGGATACTTAGTGGATTTAGCCCTCAAGGCCAAAATATAAACCCAAATGTGGGTAATCAACCCTTTACCACACCTCTTCCCATGGGAACTACTACTGGAGGCACTAGAGGAGGATTAGGAGGAGGCACTAGGGAAACAAAGCACCTCCTAGAATTAGAGCTAGATATTCCTAGAAACTACCTGCTCAACCACAACCCACTATGGTATATTATGAGATGACATTGTATCTACCTAAATACTATGGGGTAGAGAATGCAACTGAGCATGTTCATAAGTGTGAATTAATTTGGAGAATACAAGCCCAAACTTGGGTAATCAACCCTCTACCACACCTCTTCCCATGGGCACTGCTATCAGAGGTACTAGAGAAGTATTAGGAGGAACTAGAGGAGGATTAAGAGGAGGCACTAGAGGAAGCAGACCCCCTCCTAAAATTGGAGCTAGATATTCCCAATAACTACCTGCTTAACCACAACCCACTATAGTATATTATGAGATGACATTACATTTACCTAAGTATTATGGGGTAGATAATGTAATTGAGCATGTTCATAAGTGTGAATTAATTTGGAGAGTGCATGGCATCACGTCATCTAAATGAATAGAAACATAATTTGAAACCACACTTTTAGAGTACATGTACAAATGGTATTGTAAATTCAACCCTCATCAAATAGTGGTCGACTATGACCAACTTAAAGTAGCCTTCCTATAAGTTTTTGACATTCTTGAGTTTGATCAGTAAAGTATAGCAGTGTTGAAAGACATAAAACATGGAATTATAAAGAGCATATGTGAATATGATGCATGATTCAAAACCTTACTTTCTAAGTTATCATTTTAAATCAATCCTACTTAGCAACAATTGTTTGTTGGTGGATTATTTCTACCTTTTTGATAGACCTTGTTATAAAGAACCTTCACAAGCATGCATGAGGCATTGAAATCTACCCTATACACTAAAGCGGTCAAAAGTATAGATATCAGGATTAGTCCCTTTATGGAGGCAAAGATAGCATCCATAACATCTCAACTTGAAAATTTGATGGTAAATAATGCACATGAGACATGTAGTGGTATTTGGTGTACCAATTATGAGATTGAAGGGCATACAAGGAACAACTGCCCATGCAAGAACATCCATGCAGTACTAAGACAAACCTATGAGATTTGTCATGAATAACATGATGTCCATTCTTATCCAATTTTGTAATGGGATACAAATACTAAGGTATCTAATTATTATAAGATTTATGATGCATACACACATGACACTAATGATTACTGATAGATCAGTGATATCTATGAAGCTCGAGTGTATGACACACAGCAAACCTTGGTTACCAATACTCAAGACAATGGTGGCTACCATGGGTGAGGGAGAGGATGAGGATGAGGTGGTGTTTAGTTTCCACCAAGAACCTATTACAAATGTGGTTCACTAGACCACTATCAAAGAGATTTCCCAGAGTACCTAACCTGTGCATTTTGTAAAAAAATCATTGACTGGAAGAGTGCCCTGATCTATATGTATCCATTACTAAGGACCAAAATGAAAAAGGTGCCATCATGATTTGCATAGATAAACCATAATGGCATGCATGATTGACCATACCCATAGTGTAGTAATTAAATATTATGATTTAGGAATTTGACTCAAAAGAGGATGTTTAGTATGGTTTTAGTTCCAAAACGAAAACAAAGTGAAATAAACACACTAATAGCATAACATATCTAGGCATAGACACTAGGGAGAGCTTAGTTAACAAAATCAAATGATGAAAAACAAAAATCAAGGAATCAAACACAATAATTCCTTCACCTTCCTTGGATGCTCCAAATGCCTTTATAGTAGTGGCTTGCTCAACTTGTGCTCATGAAGTCCTTGGCAATGGAAGCTTGGCTACCTCCATCTCTCCTTGGCATCTTTGGCTTGTGGCTTAGCTTGGCTTGGAATCAATTTGGCATGGTAACACTAGTTGATTGAAGCTTTTGGAACCAATTTGGCATTATAACTTTGCATCAAAAAAGCTTAAAAATGATGTTGTGAGGCCTCTTATTTATAGATTTTTGGATTTGATCAGAATCAACCTCAACCATCCATCTCAAGATTGAGATGTGTGGTTAAGGATTAATTAAATTTTTGGAATTAAGTTTGTAATTATCCTCATCATGGAATTGGAAGAAGGGGAAATTAAGAGGCATAGAGGGCATCATGGAAGGCATTGATGAGGCATGGGAGGTATGAATCTTGATATTTGTGGCATTTATGGCCTAGGGATGTCTTCACAAGAAATGAGGTCACTTGATGATGTAGATATTAAATATTCATTTCAAAAAACAAATTATTCAACAAGTTTCCATGGAATTATTGATTAGGCCTTGATTTGGGTTAATTAGCTCTTAAGCATGATTAAGCACATTATGTACAAATTACTCAGATTGATCAGAATACCTTGTTATTGGTCCTAAATTTGACTAGATTGGAATTGGATGGTGATGTCAGATGCATTAGATGCATATTACCATTTAGGATGTTTCTAAGAACAAATAACAAAGGCATGAGTCTTATGCAAAAGATTTGATAGGAAAGAGTAGTCTAGAGCACATGGGTGCAAAATTGGTATTTTGACTCAGAATGATCTAATCAAAGTTAATTGGACCATAAATTGCATTGCCCCATTTAGTGATACCCTAGCTGAAAGTGGCAATTAAATATGTAAGTTTCATATCATTTATCATGTTTTAGTATTTTTAGGCCAAATTGTACATTTTGGGTGTAAATTGGCCAAAAGCCTGGTTGGAGGTTATCGATGGCTAGTTTTAGGTGTCTACTATTTTTCCTTGTTTGGGAAGGCATTGAAAGCTATAAGCATAGTAACATCTTCTCAAGGAATGAAAAGGTCTTGTATGCCTATAATTGCAATGATGATAAAGTAACTATATGATGTCCCCTTGAGGGAATGGTTGGCACAAGTAGGTTGACAAACAGTCCCTCGAAAAGAAAGAAGCAAAATGAGGGGACTAAAAAAAGGAAAGATGATGGGGTGAAAAACACAATGATACTAAAAAATTAGTCAAAAACATTGAGAATGCAAGTGGGATGGTATGCAATGATTTGCCTAAGGTAATTATAAGCGTTGTTCCCTGATAGTGGTAATGTGGTATGATAACATAATGATTTTTCCAAAGGTGGTTATAATCATTGAGAAGATGGAGTTGCCCCAGTTAGGATAGACAAACAAGATAATAACATACCCATGTATAGGTAGAAAAATTAAAGTGGTGACAACATGATGATTTGCCCAAAGGTGGTTATAATCATTGAGAAATGTAGGTAGGATGGTATGCAATGATTTGCCCATAGGTGGTTATAATCATTGGACCCTGATTATGGTAAACATGATAAAATTGGTTGAGGATGATGATAATTAAACACAGAGGGTAATGATGAATTGGAATAACCTACTAGTAGGGAGATGCTCATTTTAACTAATAAAGGTTGAAATTCTTTCATGGTTAATTACTTTGTTTGGGATATGATTAGGAGTGGAATCGAGTTTTTGGTATTGAAGAGATGCCACCATTGCTGAATAGACTTCTTGAAGCTAAGGTTTATTTTAGCACATGTCAGTAGGCTTTATGATAGAATACCATAAAGAATTAGCCAAAATATGCATAAGGACTAACTCTCACAATCTGATAGTCAATAGAAAATAATGCACCAATGATAGAAACCATGATGACAATGTAAACATATGAATATGGATTGATTCAAATATAAGTGTGGGCAAAGAATCACCCAATGAACACACATAAATTGAATCAAGGCAATCATTCTGAAAGTAAACAAATAGGCAAATAAACAAACAAATAAAATTAGTAGAAATAAATAAACAAATAATATAATAGAAACCCTATGAACATTGCCCCTAGAAAATAGGCAACAACTTAACAAATGAACAAAAATAGGGGAATAGAAGAAAAAGAAGGGGGTGGCTAAGCTATCTCTATATGCACTAGGCAAGTGGATATTACCTACATAGTTCCATGGATGTAATATCTAATAAAAAAATTTAGGCCAAATGCAGTTCTCCTAGGGAATGGGAAGAATGTGATAATTGAGGAAAAAAATAGAATGGATGTGATAGAAGAATAAGAATGGTCTTGTAAAATGGAAAGTGTGGGAGATAAAAAGGCCAAACAAGATGGGGAAACTAAATGATAAGTGATTTACTTGTAACTTTGTAAAGGTTCCTAGAATCCTTAAGGCAAAGAAGTGATCAATATTTTTGTTCTTTTCTAAAAAATTTTCAAATGTTTTTGAAAGTGTTTTAGAGTGTCACAACTCAATCGAGAATGAAGAGACACTAAATGGTTCAAGCTCACAAAATGATGAGAGCGTGGCTTAGGTTGCTCATGAAATGGTGAGAGTGTGGCTTAGGTTGTTCACAAAATGGTGAGAGCATGGCTTAAGTTGCTCGCAAAATGGTGAGAGCATGGCTAAAAGGGTGGCTGAGCTGACCTCAAAAAGTATTGAGTGCTACCTACATAGTCCCAGAGTAGGACCTCAAGTCACTATAGTTCTTCCATTTCAGTGGAGGAATTTGACTAATGCGGTAGCCAATTTAAACAAAATAGGCACAATTGGTAAAAAGACACAGTATGGCATAAGAAGTGGTAAGTTGTTACATCAAAGGTTAGTGTTACCCCTAGTTTACCCATAGATGGTTATAACCAGGACAAAATGGCATAGATCAATGGTACTAATTTTTCCAAAGGAAATTATAATTAGTAGCAAGACTGGTGGTAAGAAAGGACTAACAAATGAAGGATGAAACCACTAAAACTTCTATCACACTATCCCAAAATATGCTTCTTATCTAAAATACTTGATCTAATTGATGAATTGATCAGATACCTTGATGTTGAAACTATGTAATGAATGATAAAAACTAAGGTCAAATGCGCTAGGATTTAGAACACAATGGGTTAATAGGTCAAAAATAGAAAGTGGATATGGTAAAGAGGATGGATAAGGATGGTACTATGTATAAAGAAGAATAGTGATAAAATGGTATAACTAAAATGGTCCATACAGATAATACACCTTAGCACTAAAACATAATACTGCTTGAGATGAATAATATTCATTAATTATAGAAGTTCATTGCTTTCTGGTGTGGCAAGCCTATATGTTCTTGATCCATAATCTATAGTGATGATGAAAGGCCCTAACTAGTTTGGTTTTAATTTCCCATTATGTTTCTTCTCAATCGTGGTATTCTTTTAGTTTTATTTAAGAACAAGATCACCAAGTTTAAATGTTCTATACTTCACATGCTAGTTATAGTGGATTTTCAGTCAATTTTGATATGTTTAAAGATTTTTGAGTATGACTATGCATTTCTCATCAAGTAGATCCATCTCTTGCAGGTGAGCTACTCAATAGTCATGATCATCAAGGACATGCTTGAAAGAGATGCATAGTGAAGGCAATTCAACCTCAACAAGAAGGATGGCTTCAATACCATAAACAAGTGAGTATGGAGTGGCTACAGTATGCCCAAAGGGTA
Source organism: Torreya grandis (assembly GCA_037957365.1). Classification (NCBI taxonomy): domain Eukaryota; kingdom Viridiplantae; phylum Streptophyta; class Pinopsida; order Cupressales; family Taxaceae; genus Torreya; species Torreya grandis. Next base: position 2,621,986 of record JARHVA010001457.1, on the reverse strand, counting down.
GGGAATATCTAGATGTGCTAGTCATGACCAACACCATTGACAATCTTTTTAAAAATGTTGATAAGGGTTTTGTTATATGCCTTAGCCTGGCCATTACCTTGAGGGTAATATGCTGTAGAATTTTTTTTGGTGATGTATTTAGTACATAACTAGTCTACATCTTTGTTCTTGAATGATCCTCCATTATCAGATATAATGTCAGAGGTGATACCATAGTGATAGGTGAGATGGTTGAAGATGAATTTGAAAATTTGATTTCCAATCATGTGAGGGGTATAGCTTCAACCCACTTAGTGAAATATTCAGTGGTGGTAAGGATATCTTTATGGCTATCAAATGAAGTGGGTTTAATCTTCCCAATGAGGTCAAGTCCTCATGTAGAAAATGGCCATGGTGTCAACATCAGTTTTAGAGTTTTTGCTGGGGCATGAATCAGATTAGCATGACATTTGTCACACTTTTTTACATATGCAATGGCATGTGTCCATTGTGGGCCAATAATAACTAGTACATAAGAGCTTTTTAGATAGGATTTCCCTACTAGAATGGGCTCCACATACTCCTTTGTGAACTTTTGTTAATGCTAATGTAGACTCTGTCAAAGTTAAACAACAAAACAAAGTCCCATCAAAGATATGATAGTAAAGGGTGGATCCAAGTAGAGTGTAATGAGAAAAATGATGAATGAAGGCTTTGGTTTGTTTTTTAGATAGGTTAGGTGTTAGAACTTGGTCATGAAGGTAATTGTAAAGGTTTGAGTACTAGATAAAATTAGGATTAACGATATCAAAAATCATGGTGAGGATTGATGGTTAATGAGATAGTGCTGATAAATTCTCAAAGAGGAATTGATTCTCTCTAGATTTATCTATTTTTCAAATCAAAGAACCAATAGTAGCCATGGCATCTACAGTTCTTTTACTAGATCTTGGTATATGTTCAAACTAAATGTTGGCAATTTGCTTTCAAAGGGTGTCAACCATGGCATTATATGGAACCACCTTGTCATCTTTGGTCTGAAAATGATCTGTGACCTAATTGATGCTTAACCTAAGAATCACCATAAACTTGAAGATGAAATACATTCTAATGTACTTCTTGTCATAGTACTACAATAAGTACTTCATACTCAGCCGTGTTGTTTGTATAAGGAAAGCTAATTTTTAATTATTTAGGGATTAGATCCACTTATGGTGAAATAAACAATAGGCCTACCCATGGTCCATGTGTAGTGAATGAACCATAAAAATATAGCTTCTAGGGTTGCTCCTCAAGGGGTGTGTCCATGATGGTCATGATGGATTCATTAGGAAATTGAAACGTGAGTGGCTATGTGTTTGTGAAAGGTGCTTCAACAAGTTGATTTGCAAGAACTTGTCCCTTGATTACTTTCTAATTGACATACTCTATGCTAAACTCACTGAGAAGCATGATCCATTTAGCCATTCTACCTTTTAAATATATTTTAGATAATAGATACTTGAGTGGATCTACCTTTTAAATGACCATGATTTTATTATTCAACATGTAATGATGCAATTTTTGAGCTACAAAAACCATGGCTAAACAAGATTTTTCAATAGGTGCATAGTTATATTCATATGTAACCAAGGTATGAATTAAGTAGTATACAACATGATCCTTTCCTTTATCATCATGTTGAGATAAGAGTGCCCTTAGGGCATGATCAGTAGCTGATAGGTATAACAAGAATGGCTTTCCTGGCATAAGAGGTAATAGAATAGGTAGATTGACAAGATAATCTTTGAGCTATTAAAAAGCTATTTGGTAGTGATCATCCTAGTGGAATGAAACTCCTTTCTTTAAAAGGTGTGTAAATGGATGGTAGTTATCTGCTAATTGAGAGACAAAATGTTAGATTGACTAGATCTTACCCTACAAACTACAGATTTGTTTTAAATTGGTTGGTGGTGACATCTCGGCTATGGCATGGACTTTAGCTGGATCAACTTCAATACCTCTATGAGACATGATGAAGCCAAGTAATTTGCTTGAGGTTATAACAAACACACATTTTTTTGGATTTAGTCTAACTTTGTACTCTCATATTCTTTCAAATATGTTATGCAGCACTACTAGATTGTCGGCCCTGGTTTTGGATTTTCTTAATATGTCATCGACATAGTCTTCAACAATCTCATGCATCATATCATGGAATATGATAGTCATGGTCCTTTTATATTTAGCTCCAACATTCTTAAGGCCAAATGGCATCACTTGATAACAAAATGTTCACCATGGAGTGGTGAACGCTATTTTATGCTAATCTTTTGGTGTTATTCTAATATGTTTGTATCCTAAAAAGCCATCCATGAGTGAAAGCATTTCATAACCTACCATGGATTCAATGATCATGTCTATATTAGGCAAGGGAAAATAATATTTGGGACAATCTTTGTTGATGTCTCAAAAATTAGTACAAATTCTAATCCCTTCTGGCTTCTTACTAATAGGTACCATATTAAAGATCCATTCTGAGTAGTTAATGGATCATATATATCTTGATTTTAAGAGTTTCTCAAACTCTTTCTTTACCAATACAACAATGTGAGGATGCATTTGACAAAGCTTTTGTTTTACTGGTTTGGCATCGAGATTAACCATAAGGTGGTGCAAAACTAAAGTAGGGTCTAAACCTGGCATGTCAAAATAGGCCCATGCAAAAATATCCACAAACTCTCTCAATAGAGATAAAAAGATGTCACATTCCTCCTCAATGAGAGACGCTCCTAATTTTATCCATTTCAAGTTTGATGATTCCCAATATTTACATTTATTATATCTTCAACTAGAAGGGTCAAACCATCTTATAAGATAGTAGGCAGTGACTTGAACTATTGGACTATGTCAAGGTCCTCTGTTAGGACTTGCTCTTTAACTTCTCCTAGGCATGATGAATCTAAATCCCCTAATGGGAGATCTAGCTATGTAACAAAAATAGTAAAAAATTATTGAAGTATTTGATCAAATACTTGTTTTTTCTCAAGGTTAAACTGTGAGGATTGTGGAGCTAAAAGCTTCACTGATGCAAACAGGGGAGGAGGTTGCTGAAGGTTGCTGAGTTGCAGAAGAAGTTGGGGTCGGTCTGATCAGCCGACGTCGGTGGGATAGCACAGTGAAGCAACCGACGTCGGTCATATATCGGCCGACGTCGGTCACCTCCAGGCGGACAGGGACCGGCGTCGGTCGCCTGTGTGGTTTGACTGCGAGCTATTTACGGGCAGTTAGCTAACGAACCAAGAGTTTGCATGATGAGTGCTAATTTTAGACTCATAGCTGCGGATCTAATTATTGTAATTAGATGTCTAATCATTGTTTGGATGAGATCTATATAATAGACTCATGGTTGTATTGGAAAAGTGTGCTAGGGAGTAAGAGAGCATAATTATAAGCTCCTTCTGTGTGTGAGGTAGAGCTATGGTGCGTTCCTCCTAGTGCCACAGTACCAGGTGTGTTGGTGCTGGATTGGAGAGCCAGCTGGGTTCTTCAATAAGTAAGATCGTTGATCTGCAGGTGTATGTGTGTGCAAGGTCGAGGTTCACAGGTGATTGGAACCATTGCTTGACTTGCAGGTGTGCAAGGTCATACAGACAGCAACACTACAGGGAGCAGTATCAGGCAGGATCTACCTGGAGTACAGGTGTGTACTCAGATAGAGCAAGAGGAAGGCAAGGGAGTTCCTTCCATAAGTATGGTCTGTTGAATTGCAGGTTGTTGCAGATTCATGGGAGATCTACTTGAAGTACCTTGAGTACTTGTGGAGCACGTGGAGTGCTTGTGGAGTGCGTGGAGCACTTGTGGTGTGCGTGGAGCACGGGAGGTGAACACCAACTCTGTATTTGAGTTGGGTGTTGGGACCTGTGAGAGGGAGAGCTTTGGGGAGAAGAATTACTGTTCACTTGAGGCGTGGGAAACCTCTGTAAGGTGGTGGAGAAGAAGTGGCATCTTCTTTATTGTATTCTTTTCTGTATAAAGTGTTAATACAATTTGGTATTGTCTCTCATATCATGTGTTATTCTGAATTCTAGTTACTTGGTGAATCTGGTTAATTTCCGCATATTAAGTTGCTTGGTATTAGTAATCAAATTGTGTGCTTCCGGTGTACACCCTCTCCCAACAAGTGGTATCAGAGCCTTGGTTGTAGGTTCTTGAGCTTGATACCAACAGGTGGTATCTGAGCTGAGGTTGGAGGAAGCAGGTTTTGTGTTTGGTTACAGGTCACTCTCATGGGTTTCTGATCGAGTGGGAGTAGAGCAACTGCAGATCAAAGTAAGCTAAGAATGGAGGAGTTGAAAAGCACAGATGGTCACTCACGGTCCTATGGAAAGAAAGAGCAGGTAAAATATTATTGTTGGTTGGTAGCAGATCAACATGAAGAAACTGAAGATACAGATGTAGCAGGTGTTGTTGCACAGGATGTGTTTGCAAGTTTCTTGGATAAAGTTGAATCTTGGATAAAAGATTCGGTTGCCTCTTTCCATGCAGTTCTAGGTAGAGGAGCTGGTGAGCCTTGCCAAAGAATTGGCAAAGGGGAAGTGAAGCTGAAATTGCAGGCGGCCAACACACAGGTGTTGATGAATGTCATGCAGGTCCCAGATTTGGAGATATGGCTAATTTCTTCAGAAAGATTGGGTGATGAGAGATGCACAAGAACTCTCACAGCGGATGCACTTGAATTAGCTGGTGGTAAGAAAACAGGTACCCTTTATCTACTTGTTTATATTACTGATTCTTCTTTTGTTGCGGAGACGTGGCTTCGTAGGCTTGGTCACATGAGCAGGAAGGAGATGCATGTTCTTAAGCGGAAGACAGATATATTTGACAGGCTTAAGAACTGGAAAGCCTTGGTGTTTATGGAGGAGATGGCGGACAGAACCCAGTGGATGTGGCTGGATACTTCTGAGCAGGGCAGTTTGGACATGGATTTTGATTCAAAGAAGCTCGCGGGTAAAAAGTCATCACTCACAGGAAAACACAGGTACCGATGTCGGTCAGGAGGGACCGGCGTCAAACAGACAGGTGCCGAGGTCGGTCATGTGCAGACCGAAGCCGGCAATGTCGGGCAGGGTAAGACCGATGTCGGTCATGGGACCGACGTCGGCAGTATGTAAGACCGATGTCGGTTATCAGGACCGACGTCGGGAGCAGGGACACCAGCGCAGGCAGGTTGGTAGTCAGGTACAGACGCATGGAACCAACGTCGGTCGGATGCAGACTGTGGAGTGACCGAGGTCGGTCACTGTAACGAATTTTGGGTGGACAGCATGTTGTCAAGGAGTCTCAAACACCCATACGGAGGACTGAAGGCGTAAGTAGGCCCTCAAATTCGTTGTTCCTCTTCTTCATACTTGTTGCTGATTGTAGAGCAGGAAGGATCCAGGATACAGGTGTGAGCTTGGCATGGATGAGGATGTGATTCCTTGGAGGAGAACCAGACAGGTGTGTCTTGGTGGAGTTGCCAGCAGGTATAAAAGCACAGAGACGAATGGATTCCTTAGTAGAAGAATGGAGAGAATGGATAAATGAGACGGAAGATCATTTATATGGTCTTGTGGAGCTGCAGGACAGTGGTACCAGGTTTGACAGGTGGAGGACGGAGCATGGCTTCAGTCAATGTCAGGGTAACTACTGTGATTTGACTTACCAGGGGGATGATGAGTCGCGACATCATTCTGTAGCTGTATGTGGATAGTATGCTAGCTAGCAGGGGTGTACATACAGGTTTTGCTGAGCTAAGGGTAAGATTAGTTCAGAGGCATGTCATGAGGTGTTTGGAGCAACGGAATTCTTTGACATGGGAGACATGGAGATCACAGGTTGATTTTGTCTCGAGTAGGAGCTGATGTGAATCAGGTGTTGGCGAGGTTCGGGATGCAGAACCGGAGCACACTAAGGGCTGGACAGGTACAGTGTCCGAAATCACATGAGGTCTGGTATAGACCTGAGTATTCCCATGCAGTGGGAGCTGTCAGAGAGTTAGGAGCCAATTCGGGGAAGTGGATTCTCAGGTTTTTTGAGAGGGACCGGTAGCAGGTGTTGCTATGCAGGGTCAGGACTTCACTACATGTATTTGTAGGTTCGGATGTGGCAGGTTACTCGAACGACAGGTGGTACACCACGGGATGTGTGGTGGGTTGTCTTCAGGTGGGAGCTTGAAGAGGGATACAAACCAGGAAATAGATTAGATGGAGTACAGGTACAGGTACAGTGCAGCTGTTTATCTCCAAGTGGGAGATTGTTAGGATTGTGGAGCTAAAAGCTTCACTGATGCAAACAGGGGAGGAGGTTGCTGAAGGTTGCTGAGTTGTAGAAGAAGTTGGGGTCGGTCTGATCAGCCGACGTCGGCGGGATAGCACAGTGAAGCAACCGACGTCGGTCATATATCGGCCGACGTCGGTCACCTCCAGGCGGACAGGGACCGGCGTCGGTCGCCTGTGTGGTTCGACTGTGAGCTATTTACGGGCAGTTAGCTAACGAACCAAGAGTTTGCATGATGAGTGCTAATTTTAGACTCATAGCTGCGGATCTAATTATTGTAATTAGATGTCTAATCATTGTTTGGATGAGATCTATATAATAGACTCATGGTTGTATTGGAAAAGTGTGCTAGGGAGTAAGAGAGCATAATTATAAGCTCCTTCTATGTGTGAGGTAGAGCTATGGTGCGTTCCTCCTAGTGCCACAGTACCAGGTGTGTTGGTGCTGGATTGGAGAGCCAGCTGGGTTCTTCAATAAGTAAGATCGTTGATCTGCAGGTGTATGTGTGTGCAAGGTCGAGGTTCACAGGTGATTGGAACCATTGCTTGACTTGCAGGTGTGCAAGGTCATACAGACAGCAACACTACAGGGAGCAGTATCAGGCAGGATCTACCTGGAGTACAGGTGTGTACTCGGATAGAGCAAGAGGAAGGCAAGGGAGTTCCTTCCATAAGTATGGTCTGTTGAATTGCAAGTTGTTGCAGATTCATGGGAGATCTACTTGAAGTACCTTGAGTACTTGTGGAGCACGTGGAGTGCTTGTGGAGTGCGTGGAGCACTTGTGGTGTGCGTGGAGCACGGGAGGTGAACACCAACTCTGTATTTGAGTTGGGTGTTGGGACCTGTGAGAGGGAGAGCTTTGGGGAGAAGAATTACTGTTCACTTGAGGCGTGGGAAACCTCTGTAAGGTGGTGGAGAAGAAGTGGCATCTTCTTTATTGTATTCTTTTCTGTATAAAGTGTTAATACAATTTGGTATTGTCTCTCATATCATGTGTTATTCTGAATTCTAGTTACTTGGTGAATCTGGTTAATTTCCGCATATTAAGTTGCTTGGTATTAGTAATCAAATTGTGTGCTTCCGGTGTACACCCTCTCCCAACAAGTGATACCAATTGATAGGAACTAAACCCCCCAAAGCTCTGACACAACTTGTCAGAATTAAGAGCACACATGATTACCAATGTATAAGCAACTAAACATGCGGAATCCAGAAGAACAAATAACTATCAATGAGAAGACACACAGAATATGAGAGGCAATATACAATTATATTCAACTCTTTACAAATGAATCTACAACAAAGAGGTGGCACTCTTTCTTCCACATCCTGTGGGCTTACAGTAAACTTCCCTCCAGAGTAATCTTCTCTCATAGGTCACAACACACAGCTAACACAAGCTGTTGTTCACCTCATTGCACATCTGTACAATCGAGTACACAACCGTACTCCAAGTAGATCTCTCCATGACCTTGCTGATGTATTGCTGTCACCTTGGATCTAACGTCCCCGCGCTGATCTCCTTTCTGAACCTCGCATCCATACACCCCTGCAAGTCAAACCTGATCTTACTTAAACACACATGGGGAATCCTACTTGATTCCACCATGGGAAGAACTCTCCAAGCTTCACATAGCTCTTCTCCAAATTCTCCACTTAACAATACAGCCCATGAGTCTATTATATAGATCTCATGCATACACTGACTAGACTTGCGGCTCAAGGCTTCGAACAAGCCTTTACCATGCAAACTTTGCGTTCACTTAACTGACTGTTCGTAAACAGCAGTTCAGACCGCTACAGGTGACCGACGTCGGTCCCTGCCCTCCTGGAGGTGACCGACGTCGGCCGACATCCTGCCGTCGCCGGTTTCCTTTCTGCGTCCCCTGACCGACGTCGGTGTGGCCTGCCGACGCCGGCGACTGATTGCGCTAGAAACCCTCCTATCTGTTTGCCTTAAGGTGTAGCTTTTAGCTCCACACCCTAACAATCTCCCACTTGGAGATAAAGAGCTGCACCTGTACCCAAAACCAGTACTCTGTCCAATCTGTATCCTGGCTTGTATTCCTCTCCAAGCTCCCACTCGAAGACAACCCACCAAATTTGAAGAGGAATGAACACTTCTATCTAATGGCACTTGAAATAGGTTTTCACCACTAGATTGACATTTATCTTTACTTTTTCCCTAGTTAGAAAGAACCTCAAAGAGGTTTTCACTTTGGGACCTCAATGTTTTACTTATTTGTTTTTGGCTAAGGGTGTTCACTCACTCTCCAAAATAGGTTGCAAGATCTAATATGATTGAGAATCCTCATTTGTGATCTCCCAATGAAACATTGTCTCTAAGGCCTAAGAAATCATAGAATGCCTCATCATTATGGAATTCATAAATTGATAGACTAGATTCTTGTTGGTACCAATATATCAGTTGGGGATAATATAATGGCAATAGATTGTGATGAACGACTTGGGTATGGGTACAAAAGGCATTTTTATCAAACAAGTTGGTTTCAGTTAGGTTATCAAAGGTAAGGCTATGATCAAATTCTACTTCACTGTCAACATCATCATCACTAGTCATTGGTGATGGGGTTTGAATAAGATATGTGGGGTCACCCCCAGGTAGTTTAAATCTAATTCCATAAGGTCTTTCATACTTAGTCATGAAAATTGGCTTGATGGTTCCTTGCTGATTTAATCCAAGGCCTCTTCTTTCATAATTGTGACACTCCATGATCCTATTGGGAATATGATACTTTGCATTTTTATAACAATCAGCTTGGTTGTCATTGTATAACCATGATTTGTCTCCTTTAAGAGGGTAAGGTTTTAGGCTAGATGCTAGTACAAATGTGATAGGTCCCTTATCTTTATTCTTTCATTGCCAATGCATATGTGGGATGACTTTAGGTCACCCAAAGGTTTTCAAATTTTAAGGAGGATTGGTAATATGAAATGTGTCATGGGTCACATATTCTCCTGATCCATTATCTAAAATGGTAAAATGATTAGAAGCTTTAGGAGGTGGCATGTGGGAAAGGGAATCTAAGGTATTAGGATCTATGCAATTATCTGGTGAAAGATCAATAAGTATAGGCTTTCCTTTATCTTGTTTGGAACTTGGATTCATGCCATACTAATAATTATAGCTTTAAAACTCAGCCTCAATATGCTTACAATGTTCGTATGGGTGTAAATCTCTCAAAATATTCACCTCCATCCCTAAGTGGGAAAACTTGATACATTAGTGCAGTGTTGATGAGACTACATGAATCTCATGTAACCATGGCCTACTTAAAAGCATGTTGTATGAGAACTCTAGATCAAACACATGTCAAAGTGTATCATGGGTCAAAGGCCCAATGACAACTGGCAAACAAATGGTGCCTTGGGATTCTCTTTCTTTATTATCATAGGCTGTGATAGTTATTGGTTTTGGTTGGAGATCTATCATTGTGTACCCAAGAAGCTCGATGAGTTTGAGAGACACTATGTTGAGGCTAGATCCATTGTCTATAAGGACTCATTGCACTTTATTACATCTAATACAAACTTCTATGTATAATGGGTTATTATGGAGCAGGCCAAAGGAAGATATATCACTTTGGTTGAATGTGACTTGTTGGGCTAGAGCTAGGTGTCCAACCAAAGCTAGAAATTTATTAGGGGATATGTCACTAGCAATAGTTGATTGGGTCAAAAACTCACTCAAGATGTTCTTATGGATTATTGATGTTCATAGAAAATCTAAAATAGAAATTTATGTTGGTGTCTTTTGAAATTATTCCACAATATCAAACTTTTTGTCTTGGTCAATAGTAATGGTTTATTCTGAGGCAAATGGTTGGTTGGATGACAGGCAAAATGATAGATGGTTGTGGGCCTAGGATAGTAATCTTTGACATCTGAGTTGTGATTACACAATTATGATTAAATACTAGACCATTATTACTAATTGATGTTAGAAATGGTGTGGGACTAGATAAGACAATTCTCAGTTGTTGGTGCACTTGCATGTGGTCATGTGGCAAGAATGAGTTATTGCTATAAGATCTAAAAGTAGAAGTCCTAGTTTGCTAGTTTGACTATATGCATTCCCATTTCAAAGAAGGATTATCCATGTGATTTGGCTAAATATTATTGTTTAATAATGGTCTAGGATGATTAGTGTTTAGTTTAGGATTAATGGAGATGGTATTAATACTACCTCCTATAATATGACCTACAACCCTATTGTAGTCATGTGTAACTGCATGGTAGGTTTGTTGGTTGTTACTATTTTGACCTTAATTTTATCCATTATTCTATCATTGTGGGTTTTGCTATTGATTTTATTGGCTCTGTTGGTTTGGCCTTTGATTTTGAGACTTTTTGATTTTACTACTACATTGGCCATTGTTGTTGTTGCTGATTGTTCTACTGCTATTGATTGTTATGTCAGGGAATGGGGTTTTGATAGATCCCAAGAGTTTTATTGAAAGTGGAAGCACCATTATCCAATTTTATCTCCCCATTATCCAACATATTCTTCATTAAATGTTTAATTTGGACATATCTTCGTAGATTATGTCTATTGAACCAATGATAGTCATAGAATTCATTTTCATGGTACCAATCAAGATGAGGAATGCCTTATAGATAATGTTTTGGTATGGGCCAACTAATTATATTAGTGGTAGCAAGATGGTGAAATATTGACTTAATAGGTTCTCTTAGGTCTCTAAAGACACGATGTGTAGGGATGGTTCTTCTAAGAGGAGGGGTTTATAATGATAAAGTCTACTGTATCTGTTATGCATATCTTGGTTATTATGCTTGCGGCATTGGTTGGAGAGGTTTATAGGTAGGATTAAGCTAAAAAGGTGGTGCAGATGATGTCTACATAGTTTGGACATGATGAGATTCATTTACTCTATTTCTCATAACATTCCTATTGCAGTTGAATTGCTTTGATCTTTCACGGATATTGGCCTATGCTGATTATGATGCTTATGATTGGATGGGATGTTGGTCATTTCCTTGATTGGTACCTTGATTTTGATTAGTTTAATTAAGATTGATGACTCTTTTATTGATGAGCTCTCTCTCGATCAACAAACCTTTGTCAATGATCTCTTTGAACATATGTGCATATTGTAATTCCAGATGATAAGTTATCTCACTATGCAAATTTTTAGTAAACATAATGACTAATTGTTTATCTAGTCAATTTTGGGTGAAATAGCTTGCAAGGGCTCTCCATCACTATAAGTAACTTGTGAAACTCTCCCTAACTTTTTGCTTTACTTGTGTCAGGTCCACTAATGAAATCTCATGTTTGAGATTATAGGAAAAGTGCTGCATAAAATTATCAGAAAGATCATCAAAATCCATTACTAAATTCTTAGTAAACTTAAAAAAACACTCCAAGGCTTGTCCAACCAAGCTCCTTGGGAACAACAACAAAAAGTATATATCACTATATGCCACTAGTTGACATGCAACAAAAAATTCGGTCAAATGAGCCTTAGGATCACCTTTCCCTTTGTATTTATCAAATTTTTGTGGTTCATATCCTAGAAGAAATGGTATCTAAAAATACTCCATGTTGAATGGATTAGAACATATGTCATCCAATTTGAACTTTTTAGTTTACTTCCAGCCTGAATGGTAGCATTTACATCCTTCATTTGTTGTAATTCTTAGGAGAGAAAATTGGAAGGGATATTGGTTTGAGGGAGAATTTGGGTTTGGATAGATGGTTGGGAGGTCACAAGTAGAACACTTTGTCTAAGGTATAATGGAGATACCTGTTGGGGTAGATTGGTTTGGTTAGGGAATGGACCAGGAATACACATACGTGGATTGGGATGTACTTGAAATTGCACATTTGGCTATGTGATATTCTAGTTTGGGTTGGCGATAAAGGTTTGACCTAGGGGATTTTGTGGTTGGGATGGAGGGATATAATTATACTATGACTACTATGGTTGAAAAGGGACATACTGTCGACTAATCAAACCTTGTTGTTGAGTGGAAACTTGTGGACCAAGACCTTGTCTCTAGATTTGTGGCACATTTTGAACCAATGGTTATCTAATAGGTACCTAAGAAATATGAGGAACTCCTTATTACATGAATCCCTATGAGGAAGTGAAAGTAGGTTGTAGATTTGGCTTCTATCATTGACCAATATTTGCACGTTGTTGACTAGTCATTGCTTAGTTTTTGATTGGCATATTAGTCTATGATTGAAGAGGTATGTTCATCATTACTTGGTGGGGTAGAATATTTATTACCATTGATTGAGGTGGAAATGTATTCATCCTTTATTGTGTTGATACACTAGAATATGTCTATTATTATGGAATACTAATCTCTACCTATTTAGGGGGAGTAGGATTCATCACATTCTATCATTGAGGTGTGATATTGGCTGTTGTTTGATTACCTAACCCTATAGGTTGTATAGTTGAGGAAGCAATTGGTTGAGGCTTGGGTGTATAAACTCCTATCCCTTGGTATGATGACCTATTCATAGGATTAACTACATACATTTATTTTTGGCTAGTTGTTTACATATTAATAACACTTTGATCAGGATCGGATGCTATTTGCAAATTATCTACTATGTTTGGCTCACTATTCAATGTAGAGGCTGAAGACACTTCTTTAATAATGGGCATATGCATCAAGTTATCTATTGAAGCAATTTGTACACATGTGTCAGATTTTGGATTTTCTTGTGCAATTAACTCTATCATCACTCTTGTTGAAGGAACTAGGTCAATGAGAGGCTTACTTACCATGCCCGTCTAATTGAAATCATGTGCTAGATTCAAATATGTTTGATATGCTATCTGCACTTGGTTAAAGTGCTCTTCCATGATGTTATTGCATTGATAAGATATATTAGGATCTTGGTATGTTGTTTGGACTAGAGCCATAAGATTAATAGAAGAAGCGCATTGATCATATATGATATTATGGGGCACTCTTACTAGACTTGGTAAATTTTCATGGGGGAAGTCTACCAAAAACTTGGCCCCTACCTCTATGGCTCTAGCCAAAATCTCATCTTTGTTCTCTAACAAATGTTGCTCAAACAAAAATGGATCATATGTGGAAGACGTATTAGTAGAATATGAATTTTGAAGAACTGGCCCATTCACTACATGTATTGTAGCTAAGTATTACATGGTTTGATCTTGGTCCTATTCTATGTAAGGTGGTGTATTAACCAGATATTTAGCTAATGGATCTTAGCTTTATGCCCCTAATTGAGTATTATAAGAGGGATAAGAATCCATCTCATAAGTAATGTTATCCATATAGGGGTGTTGCACTATTTATTCCTACACAACTACATTACTAATCCCTGGATTGTACATGAGTCCACTACGAGTATAGGAATACATGTTGCAATCCATAGTCAATGCTTTGCGATAAAAGGTCAAAGAGTTATATAAACTCTAAAAAGGACAAAATCTAAAACAAATGATGCCTTCAACTTGGTCTAGATTTGTCAAAAGGATCAAAAGGTTTATGCAAAGATTTATGAGGAAATAAGCCAGTGCAAATTATCTAACATTTCACTATTCACACAAAGATAAACAAATAAAATGAACCTAAAATCAAAATGCCAAAATATAAGGTCAAAATGTTTCAAATTAGTCTAATCTAGGAATTTAAAAGTTGCTAGGTCTTTTGGCCAAACACGGTGTCAAAAGCTAGACTCAAACAAGGCATGTGTTAGGACTCTTGGCCAAACGACGTCAAAAGCTAGACTTCAAAAATAGATAAAAGTTTTAATCTGACGGATTTGAAACACTTATAAAAAATAATAGGCATTTGATTCTTGGACATAAACTTGGTCAACTAAGTATAAGGTATGAAACAAAAGACACTTTAACAATAGTTTATTTCACATAAAAAATGGTATAAAACTTGGTTCATTTGACAAACAAACTAGACAAAGGTGAACGGTATAATTATGTTTTAGACAAAGGATCAAAAGTACACTTGGATTTCCCTAATTTTGTAGGAATAAATTTGAAACTCTATGCAAGAGGGTCTATGAAACTATGTTTGAAATGTTGTGGGCAGTGTAAGGATGATATACTACCCAAAAAGGTGTGATAAAAAAAGTTTGCTTCAAAAACTCTCTAAGGCAAAGACATTTTCCTAAAATTTTGACAACATAACAATACCTTTCTTGACTCAAAATATTGTGGTGTATAGACTAAAGTGAAAGTGTTTAGCAAAAAATGACTTAAGCCTATCAAGTGATGATAATTATTATGAGTCTTAAATGACCTTCAACCTAAATTAGAAATTAAACCTAATTTCCCTCAAGTTTAGTGTAAATGGTGAACCCACTTAAAACATCAACATTATGAACTTGTAAAGTGGTAATTTAAAATTTAAATTATAAGTGAAGGGATTAAAAAAATTTGGTAAAGGTATAGACTCAATTGGGTAGGATAACTGCACCAAAGTGGATGATATGACTCTCAAGCTTTTGATGAATTTTGAACAAGGCAAATAGATGATCTCACGTGGGCAACATAACGTCTCTTTGTTCAAAAGAAAATTTGGACTATGTGTTTGGTTTGGATTGTTTGTTTACACCAAGTTTTGACTCTAAACAAGACTTTAATCTAGGACAAGACTAACTAATTAACCATTCTTAGATACTAAACTGACAAGGTTTCTTAGTATTGTTAGAATCCATCAATATACGTCATTTGAGAGGATTTTAAGTGTTCATATAAATGTAAATACATATTATATAGTAGGGTTTTTACACCCCCCTTATCTCAAATGAAATTACTATGACATGGACCTTGAGGTGCACCTTACACCAACAATACTCCCATGACAAGTGGGGATTTGTCTAAAATCTAACAAGTTTATGAACAATTTAGGGGAATCAATTGCACAATGACTTTCACACCAAATAATGTAAAATAAAAGCATGAATTTTGGGTCCATATCACTTGGATTAGTGCAAAAAGGTCTAGTCCTTTTTGTAACCACCACATCCTGCTATTCACTCAGTGTAGTACAATGTCTAAAGTGCCACTACATCTCGTGTGCAACTCCAAAGGAGCGAAATGAAGGCAATGCTGGGAGGTGAAACCTCGAGTCAAAGCTTTTATAAAGAACTTTTGGGAGGTGATGAAGTCCCCCTCGGAAGCCAAGATGCAAAAAAACAAATAAATCACGAAAGTAGAAAGACTTTAGTGTCATTTTCAAGATCACTCAAACTTTGACGAGTTTTTGGGGAGTGCTTAAGATGACTTTCTTTTTAAGCCTTAGACTAGGATAATTTGTAATAGGAATGGTACTTTTGATTCCAAGGGTTCCCTATAGAGGAAAATGGAAGAGCATACATGCAAAATTCCTCTTTTTGCTAAACAAGATTAATATAATCAACTATTGCAAATAAGAATTGATAAGTGTGTTCAATTTTAAACCCAAATGAAATGTTTGGTGGTGTTCATTTGACCCCTTGGTCTTAGTTTCAAACTTTGAAAACATTCACCAAAAACATCTAAATTCTTTTTTAAACATTAAAGAAAAGTTCCTAATCAAATTTTAAGCATGCAAAAGTGATTTAAACATGTTTTGAGAAAAAATCCCGCTTGGCCTTGCAACAAAATTATTAGCATGTCCTTTAGCTTTGAAGCCCTTTTAAGTTTGAAATAATAAAATTTGGAAAATTAGCTCTCAGGTCTATGTTTTTGAAAAAAACACAGTGATCGACATCGATTAATACCACTAATGTCAGTTATGGCTAACAAAAATATAATTGATGTTAGTTAAGTAGGTAACTGATGTCAGTATTCTTGTCGATATTAGTTATTGTGTAAAAATTGTGGCAACCAAAAATGGGAAAATAAAGTTATAAAATCAATTTGAAAGAGTTTTACGATCTCAAATAAATATTTTAGAGTTGCAAAAGGATCTCCTTCATGTGTGGGATGTGTCTAGTCCCACCTAGCATACCATTATGTGATCTAGGAATTTGACTCAAAAGAGGATGGTTAGTATGGTGTTAGTTCCAAAATGAAAACAAAGTGAAATAAACACACTAATAGCATAACATCTCTAGGCTTAGACACTAGGGAGAGATTATTTAACAAAATCAAATGATAATCACAACAAAAAATCAAGGAATCAAACACAAGAATTCCTTCACCTTCCTTGGATGCTCCAAATGCCTTTGTAGTAGTGGCTTGCTTCGCTTGTGCTCATAAAGTCCTTGGAAATGGAAGCTTGGCTACCTCCATCTCTCCTTGGCACCTTTTGATTTTGGCTTGGCTTGGCTTGGAATCAATTTGGCATGGTAACACTAGTTACTTGAAGCTTTTGGAACCAATTTGGCATTATAACTTTGCATAAAAAAACTTAGAAATGATGTTGCGAGGCCTCCTATTTATAAATTTTTAGATTTGATCAGAATCAACCTCAACCATCCATCTCAAGATTAAGATGTGTGGTTGAAGATTAATTTAATTTTTGGAATTAAGTTTATAATTATCCTCATAATGGAATTGGAAGAAGGGGTAATTAAGAGGCACGGAGGGCATCATGGAAGGCATTAATGAGGCATGGGAGGCATGAATCCTGATATTGTGGCATTTATGGCCTAGGGATGTCTTTCCAAGAAATGAGGTCACTTGATGATGTAGATATTTAATATTCATTTACAAAACAAATTATTCAATAAGTTCCATGGAGTTCTTGATTAGGCTTTGATTTGGGTTAATTAGCTCTTAAGCATGATTAAGCACAAATTACTTAGATTGATCAGAATGCCTTGTTATTGGTCCTAAATTT
This sequence comes from Torreya grandis, assembly GCA_037957365.1. Lineage (NCBI taxonomy): Eukaryota > Viridiplantae > Streptophyta > Pinopsida > Cupressales > Taxaceae > Torreya > Torreya grandis. Next base: position 2,604,883 of record JARHVA010001457.1, on the reverse strand, counting down.
GACTAGATATGAATTGAAAGTGACTATTAGATGCATTAGATGTGTATTCCCATTTAGGATGTTTCCAATAACAAATAAAAAAGGCACGAGTCTTGTGTAAGAGATTTGATAGGAAAGAGCAGTCCAGAGCATGTGAGTGCAAAATTGGCATTTTGACTCAAAATGATCTAATCAAAGTTAGCTAGCTCATAAATTACACTACCCCATTTAGTGATACCCTAGCCAAAATTGGCACTTGAATATATAAATTTCACATCATTTATCATGTTTTAGTGTTTTAGACCAAATTATGCATTTTGGGTGGAAATTGGCCAAAATCCTAGTTAGAGGTTATCGATGGCCAATTTTTAGGTGTATACCAAATCACTATTCATAGTGGGGGTCAAACACAATCCACATCCAACTCAATCAAAAAGGTACATCAAGAAGAACCATGGGCAATGAAATACACTAATACACATTAACAAAAGGATGTCTTTCAAGATACAATGGCACTTATGTGATAGATCCAAGGTGAGATTCGATACCTCAAGGACAAGGGTGTCACACAACATGATGTGGTGCAAGAAGAGGCCAAACCTCCTATGGTGTGGGATAATTTTTAGGAACTATAAAAACATATTCTCGATGAAGACATCATTCCCTAGCTCAATGCTTAGATTAAAGGTCAAGCTTGCCTACCAAACAAAGTCCACCCTTGTTGAACACACCTATATACTGAGAGGGGGGGTGAATCAATAGATCTCAAAAATTTGGTTACTTACAACTTTCAAGATGAAAGTTAAACAAATGCAAACTTAAACAAATCAAATAAAGATATCACATGCATAGAAGCACAACACATAACACCTGATTTATACCTAGAAACCTAAAGGGAAAAACCATGATGAGAATGATACTAGAACTTACTATTATAATCTAGACTCACAAAGTTTATCTCATTAACTTAACCTCAATAGTTACATTTAAGGACATGCATCCTAAGGAGACACTAATCCCCTAACTTTTAGAGAACCAACTCTAAGGAAGCACCCACTCCCTACACTGAGCACCAACCCAATTCAATCTAAAGGCACCAACCAATTAGATACTTGAATTACAATTCAAGTTAATGAATCAGATTCATAAAAGAATCCAAGTTTATGTTTTTATTGCAAGTCCAATCTGAAACTACTCATTTCTCCTTCAACACACTTTTGTGTATCCTTCAGTCTTCCTACACCCTTTCTCTGTGTCTAAATTTATCTATTTAACATTCAAATATTCTCCAATTTGACCATTAATTATTCATACTCATATGAGTCTCATATTTTTACACTTATAGCTTGACTCCTCTCATTCCTAAAATGAAGTAACTATTTGTCTTACTTTCTCTTCATATCTTTGGAATTTCACATAAAGTCAAACTTAGATGAGTTTCTTTACTTTATACATTTTGAATTCATTGCTTGTCTCTTATCATTCCAAGAAAAATGACTATATGACTTCCATTCTCTAAGCCTCTTTGAATTTTACCCTTATCACACCAATTTCCACACTCGTAAAATTAGAAGAAGTTTTAGTTCAACCATTGCTATTTATATCATTCAATCATCTTGTCATATTATTGTAACTAACTCACTTCAATGGTTATTCATTTATTTTTTCATTCCAAATTTGAAATGTGTCCATCTATATTTCTATCTAAGCTCCATGTGCCATTTGATCTTTTGAATATACATAATATTTATATTGGCTTGGTCGTTAAACTTCAACACATTAACTTCATCTTATTTTCTTTGGCATTCATGTATTGATTTTGCTCCTTTCAATTGTCTTAGACATGATCAATCTTTATCTTTGCCTATATGCCTTTCAAGAGTTTTTCATGGAAGCTTTGCAAAAATATAGAAACGGACTTGTATCCTATGCAATTGACCTTCAACACTTGTGGAACTGTCCTATGTCTTTCGATAAAATTTTAAGTGTCCTTTCTCTTCATTCAAATTACCCTTTGAGATTTTGTAAACTATCTTTTATAACTTTGCAAGTGTCCTTCTCTCCTTTAGAATATTTGCAAGTGTCCTTCTCTCCTTCAAAATCTTTGCAAGTGTCCTCTATCCTTTGGAAGTGTCCTTTGGAAACTCTGCAAATGTCCTTTCTTCATTTGAACTATCTTTCAGAGAAATTGTTGCAGGCTTTTTGTCTAAGTGCCCTTCAAGATAATTTCTATGGACTTTTATCAATGTGCCCTTCATGACAATTTACATGGGATTTTTTTCTAAGTGCCCTTCAAGATAATTTACCTAACAAAATGTCTAAGAGCCTTTTGGGACTTTCAAATTGTCATTCACTTTGCTCATATCTTTTGAAACTTCTGTGTAGGACACATACCATTTAAATTTTTTTCAATAGTCCACATACCCTTCAAAACTTTTTCAATGGTCCACATACCCTTCAACACTTTGAAAATCTTTAAAATTTTTCAAGCGTCCATATACCCTTCAAATTTTTTGTTTTGGGTCACTTGCCTTTTAGCACTTTGAAAATGTACCCTTAGATAACTTTGTAAGTGTCCACTTGCTCTAGAAAAATTCTTTGAAATAATTCATTAATGTCCTTCTCCTTAAAGTGTCCTTCGGGACTTCTACAATATACACTTCAAGATTTTGTAAATGATCCCTTTATAACTTTTGAACGGTCCACTTGCCCTTCAGAATTTTTAAAAAGATACCTTCAGAAATTTTGAACAAGACAATTTTTTCAAAAGAATAGACCAATTCAGGTTCTTAACACTACTTAACTTATAAGATTGAAAGAAGTCAAGTCATTTGGTAAACCTGATTAACTTCACTAGACAAATTTGGGTTCTTAACACTTCTTGACTTAAAAGATAGAAAGAAGATAAGAAGTCTTATAAACCTGATTTACTCCACCAATCTCATTCAGATTCTCTACATGACTTTACTTATAACATTCATAAGTAAAATAATAAAAGCACATGGAGTTGACAAACCCAATTTACTCCGCCAGTCTCATTAGGATTCTATGCATGACTTTACTTCTAAAATTCATAAGTAAAACAACAAAAACACATTGAGTTTACAACCCTGATTTACTCCACAGGTCTCATTTGGGTTCTTTGCATGAATTTACTTATAAAAATCATAAGTAAAACTTGTTCAAGTGCATGACCTTCTTGAGTTCATCATCACTATGCCTTTGTCATTGTTGTTTACATATCTAACATTAATGACAACCCATGTCACTAGAGCATTGAGCCTCCTTCACTGAGCTCCTTGACATCAATGACATCTCAAATTGCCAAAAATCTCCCCCTTTGTCACTGATGACTATAATCTTTACAAGACTAGACAATTTTTTCTTTGCATTTGTGTCTTTCTCTGTTCTCCCCCTTTGACATTAATGACAAAGCATCTTCTACCAATATAGCAACTAGCTCTCCCTAAAATACACTTATCTAGATATTTCACTATTTTTGATCTTCAGAACTACCAGATTAGAACAAGGTATGAATAGCTTCCCCTTAGGCCATAATTCATTTTACTAAGCTCTTCTTCTTTTAGGAATTAATGATGTTTCTTTAAAAAACACCTGGAGATATGCCTGATCACTAGAGACTTGTGATGTGGTGTAGGAGCCACCACTCCCAATTGCTATCTTAGAGATTCAAATTTGTGTTTAGACAGAGGCTTAGTGAATATATCTATAATTTGGTCTTGTATTGGTACATATTCCAATGTAACCTCTTGATCAACAATATTCTCTTTCAAAAAGTGATAATTAATATATGTTTTATCTTAGCATGCATCACTAGATTCTTGGATATATTTATGGCACTTGAATTGTCTCACAGAATGTGAATTGGTCCTTTGAATTCCACCTATAAATATTTTAGTGTTTGTTTCATTCATAACATTTGTGTGCAACATGCCATTTCTACAACATATTCTACTTCTGCTTTAGATAGAGTAACTGACTCTTATTTTTTGCTCAACCAAGAGACAAGTCTGCTACCAAGGAAGAATGCACCACCACTAGTGCTTCTTTTATAATCTATGATCCCTGCTTAATCAACATCTGTGTATGCTAACAAAGTGAAATCATCACTTGAAGGGTACCATCAACCATAGTCTGTTGTACCATTGATATATCTAAAGATTCTCTTTACTGCATTTACATGTGTTTCTTTTGGAGCAACCTAAAATCTAGAAACCATGCATATAACTTGCATGATGTGTAGTCTTGTAGCAGTAAGATATAGAAAACTACCAATCATTAACCTATACATATTATGGTTCTCTTTAGGATATTCATCAATTTTTATCAACTTACATTTAGTTATCATGGGAGTGCTAACTAGTCTGCTATCCTCTATACTAAATATCTTGAACATCTCCTTCACATACTTGGTCTTAGATAAAAATATCCCTTCTTTAGATTGCACAACCTATAGACCAAGAAAGAATGAAAGTTATCCAAACATGGATATTTCAAACTCTTTTTGTATTTGATTTACAAATTCTTTGCATAAATTATTTTTATTTCCACCAAAAATCATGTCATCAACATAAACTAACATAATCAACATATATTCATTTTTAGATTTAACATACAGATTGCTATCAGCACATCCTTTGATAAATCCTTGTTATTTAAAATATTGATCCAACTTTGAATACCATGCTCTAGGTGCCTATTTTAGACCATATAGTGCCTTCTTAAATTTGTACATGTAGTCTTCCTTATCTGTCAATTTACAGCCTTTAGGTTGTTCAATATAGAATTTTTCTTCCAAGGTTCCATTTAGGAAAGCTGACTTAACATCAACTTGATAGAATTTGAATTTCTTAAAGACTGTAAATGCTAAAAACATTCTGATGGCTTCCAATCTTACCACTGGAGAAAATGTCTCCTCAAAGTCTATTCCTTCTAATTGAGCATATCTTTTATAAACAAGTACAAATTTATTTCTCACAATAGCTCCATCTTCATTCAACTTGTTTTTAATATCCATTTTGTGCCTATGACATTCTTGTTTGCGAGTCTTGGAACTAGTTGCCAAGTTTTATTCTTTTCTATTTGACTTAGTTCTTTATCCATGGCCTTTTGTTAATTCTCATCTTTGCTAGCTTGAACATAGCTTTTGGGCTCAATTTCATAAATTAAAGCAAAACTTACTTGTTCTTTGCTCATTGCAACCCTTCTCATTGTTTGGACTCCTTTCATGTCACCAATGATCTAATCCTTAGGATGATCCTTTTGAATGAACTTGGGGGGCATATTTTCATTTTTATTTAACTCTTCTTCATTATTTAACATCTCATCCTCCTCTTCTTCTTTCTACTCTTCAATATTGATCTCATTTATAGGTTTAGTCACTTTGTTGAGGTTCTCTTCAACTTTAACATGAATGTTCTCTACTAGCTTATGAAGTCTTTTATTTTAGTAGACATAAGTTTTACTATGAGTGGAATAACCAATAAATATTCCCTCATCACATCTTGATTCAAAACTTCCTAGCTTTTTCTCCTTCTTTTGAATATAGCATTTTCTACCAAAGACTTTGAAGTAATTGATGGAGGTAGACTTTCCATACGATAGTTTATATGGAGTCTTTTTACTATTCACTCTCATTTTAACTAGGGTAAAGATGTATACTACTATTTGGAATACTTCTTTCTAATAGCCATTAGGTAGGTTAGCTTCTTTCAACATTATTCTAGCTATTTATTTGATAGTCCTGTTCTTCCTTTCAACCACTCCATTTTGCTGTGGAGTTCTTGTAGCTGAGTAGTATCTTTTAAATCCATGCTTCTCATAGTACTATATGAATTCATTTGAAGTGAGTTCACCACCTTTATCAGATCTGAGGCACTTGATCTTTTTGATAATTTCATTTTCAACCATGGTTCTAAAGATCTTGAATCTCTCAAAGGCTTGAGACTTGTCCTTTAATAAAGTTACCCATGTCATTCTAGTGTAGTCATCTACAAACAACATGATGTAATACACTCCTTTGGATCCTCTTGTCTTGGTTGGTCCACAAAGATTAGTATGAACTATCTGTAGAGGCTTTGCAATTGCATATTCTTTAGTTTGAAATGAGATGCTAGTCTACTTACTAAGCTGACACTCTCTACACGTGTTTATAGGCTTGGTTATCTTTGGCATGTGTCTTACACATTTGTTAGAACTTACTTTGACTAAATTATCAAAGTTAACATGACCCATCTTTCTGTGCCCTAACTAACTCCCATCAATCTTTTCCATGAGACAATTTGTATTATTTACTTCAATCAGATTATATATATTACTTTCAGTCCTTTTTCCTTGAGCAACTATTTTATTATACCTTATTAGCTCACAACCTTCAACATCAAATATGAATTTATAAGTATTGTCACACATCTAACTAACACTCAATAGATTATGCTTTAGTCCTTTAACATAAAGAACATCTTGTGTATGGAGCTTATCATTAATGTGCAATGTTCTTTTAACTCTGAATTTGGCTGCAGTATTGTCTCTCAGGTTGATAGTCCCTTCCTTGCACTGGCTCAATTTGGTGAACTTACTCTTATCACCGATTATATGTTTTGAGCATCCACTATCTATGACCCATAGATTTTTATTTTTAGCATGCAATGTTGTTTGGGTGATCATAGACTAATTTTTCTTTTTCCATATCTCCTTTGGCTTCGTGCCTATACTTTTATTTGTTATGTCATTGATTTATGAGCCTTTATTTTATTTAAGAGTCTCAACCCTTTTTGCATTTTAGAATTTGATTTAACAAGCTTTATTGTACAATGATTTGATATATGCCCAACATTATTACAATTATAGCATAAAACATCTAGATCTAGCAGAGGGGCAAATGAATTCTTAATTAAGAAACTTATCTTTCTCTTAGGTACAATCTTACAATCAATTGATTTATGGACAAATTGATTAAAACTATAACAATAACCATAAAATGATGAAGAATACTTGGTCATCATTCTCCTTTGGGTATATAAAGGAGGTCTTCTAAACTCTATCTGCTTCATGTTCCTTGTCGTAATGTTATTTTTTGTAACAATAACCTTGGTCTTTGTAGGAACAGAGTTATTACTTTTCTTCTTCTCTTCAAGAATATGATTTTCTTCTTTTTTGAATCTTGATTTTGCTACTACCTTGAAGTTTTCATATAGATTCGCAATTGTACTCAACATGGGATTCTCACCTTTCTCATTCCCAAGACCTAATTTTTCTTTAAGGGGCTTTTGTGAGATGATCATCTCATCTAGTATTGTAGATCCTCCTTATAGTTTCAGTCCTTTATCAATTTTTTCTTTGGCCTTTTTGATATTTTCTCTTAAGTCCATGATTTCTTCCTCCATCTTCAAGCATTCTAAGGATTTTGCTTACAAATTAGTTTTGACCACATCCTCTATCTTCTTTGCCTCCTCAACTTGGGTCTTCAAACTCACTATCATTTGATCTAATTCCTCATTTATTTTATTCAATTTCTCAAACTCCTTTTGACTAAGCTTCTTTTATTTAGAATTTTCTTTTCTAAGTTTGTCAATTTATTTTAAAGTAAATATGAGTTCGCATTCTAAATTTACTTCTCTTTCTTTTTCATCATCATCTAAGTCCTTTTCTTCTTGGCATAAAGAAGTTGATTCATAATTCATGAATATAACTTCATTTTTTTGGCCATAAATTCACTATCATGCTCATCACTTGAACTACTATTGTCATCAACCAAGTCAATATCTTATTTTGAGTATAACCCCTTTTTATTCTTAAAGAAGCTTTTCTTCTTCTTGGGATAATAGGATTTCTCCTTTTGATTTTTCTTAGTTGAATCAAAGTCATCCTTCCTTTTATGTGGACATTTAGTAGCAAAGTGACCTATCATTCTAAAATTAGAGCATTTGAAGGGTAACTTACCTTTGTATTTGCATGAGCCCTTCTTCAAATTTTTGATCAAATTAACTTCTACATCATCAACCTACTTAGATTTGAAATTAGGAGCTTCTTCTTCTTCTTCTGCCTGCTTAGAAACTTTGAGAGCAGCTTCTCTCTTGGATGACTCTGCATCTCCCAGTATCATCTCATATGTAGTGAAAGTTCCATGCAACTCATCTAATGTGAGCTTGTTTAGATATCTTGCCTCTTCATTGGAATTTTTTTTAGAATCATACTTTGTTGTCAGAGATCTTAAAATATTTTTGATAATGATTGATTCATCCATTGTTTATCCAAGTCCTCAGATTGTATTTACAATCTCATCTACCCTAAGGAGGTAATATGTAATCTTCTCATCCTCATTCATCTTAAGGATCTTTAACTATCCCTTATGAGTTTGAATCTTGGCTTGTTTTACTCTATCATCTCCTTCATAGATGCTCTTCAATTTGACCCATATGTATTTTGTAATTTGACGGTGCATCACTTTGACAAACTCACTTTTTGATAATCCACAAAGAATCGCTTCTTTGCTTTAACATTGTTCTCACATGCCTTTTTTAATACTTGATTAGTAGGAGTTGTAGGGGGTGTGTATCCATTTTCAATGGACATCTAGACATCAAATCCTAAAGAAGTCAAATACACTTCCATCCTGATGCACCAGAAAGCATAATTAGTCCCATAAAAAAGGTGCCTTGTTTGATGAATTTCCTTCATGACTAGTCATTTTGTGTTCAGACTAAAAGATTCACCTGAGCTAATTAAGCTTCTCACTATGAACCTAAGGATCTGATACCAATTGTTGAACACACCTATCTACTAAGAGGGGGTGAATCTATAGATCTCAAAAACTTAGTTACAACTTTCAAGATGAAAGTTAAACAAATGAAAACTTAAACAAATCAAAGAAAGATATCACATGCATAGAATCACAACACATAAAACCTAATTTATATGTGGAAACCCAAAGAGAAAAACCATGATGAGAATGTTGCTAGAATCTACTATTCAATCCAACCTCACAAAGTCTATCTCATTGACTTAACCTCACTGGTTACATTTAAGGACACCCATCCCAAGGAAACACCAATTCCCTAACTTTAAGAGCACAAACTCTAAGGAAGTACCCACTTCCTATACTAATCACCAACCTATTTTAATCTAAAGGCACCAACTAATTAGATACTTTAATTACAATTCAATTTAATGAATCAAATTTATAAAATAATCCAAGTCTCTATTCTTTTTTGCAAGTCCAATATGAAACTGCTCATTTCTCCTTCAACACACGTTTGTGTATCCTTCACTCTTCTTATACCCTTTCTCTATGTCTAAATTTATTTTTTTGACACTCAGATATTCTCCAATTTGACCATTACTTCTTCATACTTAGATGAGTCTCATATTTTTGCACTTACAGCTTGACTCCTCTCATTCCTAAAATGAAGTAACTATTTTTCTTACCTTCTCTTCATCTCTTTTGAATTTTGCATAAAATCAAAATTAGATGAGTCTCTTTACTTTATTCATTTTGTATTCATTACTTGTCTCTTCTCATTCCAAGAAAAATGACTATATGAATTCCATTCTTTGAGCCTCTTCAAATTCTACCCTTATCACATCAATTTCCACACTCACAAAAATTAGAAGAAGTTTTAATTCAACCATTACTATTTATATCCTTCAACCATCTTGATATATTCTTATAACTAACTCACTTCAATGGTTCTTCATTTATTTTTTCATTCCAACTTTGAAACATGTCCATCAATCTTTCCATCTGAGCTCCACATGCCATTTGATCTTTTGAAGATGCATAATCTTTATATTGGCTTGGTCATTAAAATTTGGCATATTGACTTCATCTTATTTTCTTCAACATTTATGTATTACTTTTGCTCCTTTTGATTATTGTAGACATGCTTGATATTTATCTTTTCCTGTATGCCTTTTAGGAGTTTATCATGGAATCCTTTTAGCATTTTCAAAATGGCCTTGTGTCCTATGCAATTGACCTTCAACACTTGTGGAAGTGTCCTATGTCTTTCCGCAAATTTTCAAGTGTCCTTTCTCTTCATTTGAACTACCCTTCAAAATTTTGAAAACTATCTTTTATAACTTTCCAAGTGACCTTCTCTCCTTTAGAAGCTTTGAAAGTGTCCTCTATCCTTTGGAAGTGTCCTTTAGAAACTCTACAAATGTCCTTTCTTCATTCAAACTATCATTTAGATGAATTGTTACAAGATTTTTGTCTAAATGCCCTTCGAGACAATCTCTATAGACTTTTTATCAATGTGCCCTTTAGGATAATTTCCATGGGATTTTTGTCTAAGTGCCCTTTGGGAGAATTTCCCTGACAAATTGTCTAAGAGCCTTTTGGGACTTTTGAATTATCCTTCACTTTGATCATATCTTTCAAAACTTCTATGTAGGACACATACCCTTTGAAACTTTTGCAACGATCCACATACCATTCAAAATGTTTACAATGGTCCACATACCCTTTATCACTTTGAAAATATTTAGAATTTTTCAATCATCCACATACCCTTCAATTTTTTTTTGGGTCACTTGCCCTTCAACACTTTGCAAATGTACCCTTCGAGAACTTTGTAAGTGTTCACTTACCCTAGATAAATTCTTTGAAATAATTCATTAATGTCCTTCTCTCTAAAGTGTCCTTTAGGATGTCTACAATATACCCTTCAAGATTTTGTAAATGATCCCTTCAGAACTTTTGAATGGTCCACTTTCCCTTCAGACTTTTTGAAAAGATCCCTTCGAAACTGTTGAATAGGATTATTTTTTTGAAAGAATAGACCAAATTAGGTTCTTAACACTGCTTAACTTATAAGATTGAAAGAAGTCAAGTCATTTGGTAAACCTGATCAACTTCACTAAACCAATTCGAGTTATTAACACTACTTGACTTAAAAGATAGAAAGAAGATAAGAAGTCTTGTAAACCCAATTTACTCCACCAATCTCATTTGGATTCTTTACATGACTTTACTTATAAAATTCATAAGTAAAACAATAAAATCACATGGAGTTGACAAAGCCAATTTACTGTACTAGTCTCATTTAGATTCTCTACATGACTTTACTTATAAAATTCATAAGTAAAATAGTAAAAGCACATGGAGTTGACAAACTTGATTTACTCCACAAGTCTCATTTGAGTTCTCTACATGACTTTACTTATAAAAATCATAGTTAAAACCTATTCAAGTTTAAGATCTTAAGTTCATCATCACTATGCCTTTGTCATTATTGTTTGCATATTTGACATCAATGACAACCCATGTCACTAGAGCACTAAGCCTCCTTCACTGAGCTCCTTGACATCAATGACATCTCAAATTGCCAATAACCCTCACCTTAGTCAACAAAGCAAAGATTGATATTTAAACAATGCTCGATATCAAGAAATTCCTAATTTCTCTTCCATGAAAGATGGAGATATATTAGTTAATGTAACTATAAATGGGTGGGTAATCTGGGATATTCTAGTAGATACTAAAATGAAAACGAATGTTCTCACTAAATATGCTTGGTAAAAAATGTCTAGTCCTACCCTATATCCCTCTCCTAATGTCTTATTCATTGTGAATAAGACTTGAGTGCATCTTATTGGAGTCCGCAAAAATGCCACCATTGACATATTTAGGGTTCCCTTCAAAGCAAATTTTGAGGTTTTAGAGTTAGTAGAAGCTGATGAATATCCAGCCTTACTAGGAAGGCCTTGGTGCTATGATAATCATGCAAATTTGAGATTTTAAAACTAATACATTATCTTTGAGAATACCAATCGACATGTAATAATACCTTTAGACCAAGAATAGGGACCACCCTATATCAAGCCTGTGAGCGTTGATAAAGACATCAATAATTTATATAATATGACTACTCAAAATGATGAACTATTTAGGACACCAATTCTCCAACTGAAAACCCTTATCAAAGGCCTATTCAAACTCTTCAACATAACATTGGTATGGATCAAGAACCTAAGATGGCTATAATTAGAAACTATTACACTAAAATAGAATCTCACATATTTTTGAGTTACTGAAAGAGTATCAAGATGTATTCCCAAGAAATTATAATGAAATGAAAGGAATTTACCCTTTTTTAGGTAAAATGCACATAAATTTGATTGATGACACTCGCCTAGTGAAGAAATGTCCATACATGATGAATCCTAACCTCTGGGCATGCGTAAAAGAAGAGATTGATAACATGCTCCATGCTAGAGTAATTACTCCCATTGATGAATATATTTGGGTGAGTTCTATGGTAATCAATATTAAAAAGGATTGGTATATCTAGGTCTATGTGGATTACCATGTTTTAAATGCATCTTGTGTGACAGATCCTTTTCCAACACCTTTCATGAAGGAAATCCTAGAAGGTGTTATCGGTTGTGAGATATACTCTTTTATTGACAAGTTCTCAAGGTACCACCAAGTCCAGATAATTGAGGAAGATTGCTACAAGACTACTTTCACTATTAAATGGGGGTCTTTTTCCTATACCATCATGCCTTTTAGGTTGAAAAATGCCTTGGTAGTGTTTTCACAGATAGCAGTTGAGGATTCAAAGATTTTATCCATAAGTTTCTACAAGTCTACTTAGATGATTGGATGGTATATAGGTTGATCAAGGACCATTGTGCTAATATGAGACTCATGCTTGAGCACTATGGAGTGTTGCAAGTTTCCCTAAATTTGAAGTACCTATTCATAATTTTTTTTGGTATACTTCTTGGGCATATCATTTATAAGGAGGGACTCCTGGTGGATCTATCAAGGTCTCTATTATTCTCCATATGCTAGTACCCAAGACTTAGTTTGAGGTGCATGGCTTCTTAAGACACATAGGCTATTACAAAAAGTTCATTTGGGGTTATGTCAAGATTTCAATACCCCTAAAAGAGCTATTAAAGCATAATGAATAGTTTATATGGACTGATTCTTGTAAAGCAACTTTTGAAACACTCAAAGAAAGGTTAGCTATATCTCATATCTTATAATTTTATGACTGGACAAAGCCTTTTCATGTCCATGTTGATGCATCTAGGACAATAGTTAGCATGATACTTACAAAACCAAGTGATGGAAATTTGGATCACCCAATTTACTTTGCTAGTAGGAAGTTGACATTGACATAATGAAATTATACCACCATCGAGCATGAAGCTTTATCTATGGTTTATGCTCTACAAAAGTTCAAGAAATATCTCTTGGTCACTCCATTTATATTCTATACAAACCATGAGGCCTTAAAGTATCTTGTCAACAAGCCAATACTACATGGAAGGATTTGCTATTAGATTATACTCTTCCAAGAATTCTAGTTTTATATAATATTAAAGCCTAGGAAGACCAACTGTGAACCTGATCATTTATCCTTAATTAACATTGAAGAACCCCCACATGACATAGATGATGATATTATTGATGTAAATTTTTTTTGATTTGATCAGGTACTTGAAGAGCTAGAGGATGTTGTAGCACTCCTCAATGCTGGATGCATGCCTGGCTCCTTGACTTCATAAGAGAAAAATAAACTTGTAGTCTATGCTATACCTTATCAAATCATAATAAGTGATATGTATAAAATGGACCATGATGAGGTGCTTCATTTCTATGTAATGCAACATGAGTACCCTAAAGTGCTTTAAGAAGTACACAAAGGTATTGTTGGAGGAAAAAACATTAGAGAGGCTACCATGCATAAGGTCTTGCTCACTAGATTCTGGTGGATAACTTTTTTCAAAGATGTAAAGGCTTATGTTAGGTAATGTGATGTCTTCCAACATGTAGGAAAACTGAATAGAAGAGATGTTATTTTTTCTCACCCTATTCATTCTCAAGAACCATTCAAGAAATGGGATATTAACTTTGTGGGGCCTATTACTCTAGCAAGATGATGAATGAGCTCTTAGTACATCATTACAACAATCAATTATCTCATGCACTAGGCTGAAGCAATGCCAATAAAATATTATCCTATTGCAACTACCATGTGATTTATGTAGGAGAGCATTATAACACAATTTGGATGTCCCCTAAGCTTCACTAGTGATTTTGGCACCCACTTCTTAAATGAGATGATTTGCATCTTATTATCCAAGTTCATGATCATGTACCACAAGATAACATCATACCACCCACATGCCAATGGAACAATTGAATCCTTCAATAAGATCATCAGCACCACTTTGACAAAAATTTATAATGTTGGCTGGATTGAATGGGATGATAGAGTATCTATAGTACTATGGGCTTATCAAACCATGTACAAGCACCTCAACAAAAGTACACCATTCAACTTAGTATATGGAAAGGAAGTGGTCATGCCAGTGGAGTTCCTAGTGTCATATCTTTGGATATCATGTATGGGAAACTTGGATGATGAAGCCTCTTTGAAAGCTCATATCGATGATTTAATGAAACTAGATGAAGCTTAGTTCCTCACCCACTAGAGTTAGGATGTTGAGAAATGTAAATAGAAAACATGGCATGATCACCATCTAAAGAATAAAGTATGGTAATTAGCTTTGGTCGTATTATGATTCTACTTAGTTTAAGTTTTGTAATCAATAAGGCTTAAGGCTATTGGGTTAGAATTTACCACTTTCAATAAAAAGTGTTGCCTTTGAGGTGAACGCCTCTTTTATATAATCGAAGTTTGTGTTTGTTTTTTTGTAGAGGACCAAAAACCCTTTTAGTGTGGGGTAAGGCATCATGCATATGAATACAAGACATGAGACAAGTTGGCATGCAAGATCATAGGGCACAAAAATCATTTATGACATGTAAGTGATTAAAGGCACGTGAGTCATTCATTTCACCTTGAAAGCATTTTGAAAGGTTCTCACCATTTGGGTGACAACTATCTTTCACTTCTTTGGAAAGGTGGGACATAGTTATCATCCACTTTTAAGAAAGACATAGGAAGGAATGGACCATTAATGTGATAAGGTTAGTTATGGAGAGAAGCATGCGAGTGGAATGATGGGACAAATTGGTTAAGGCACTAAATGCTCACTACAAGATTCAAAGTATCAAGGCCATTAAAAGATACACATTAATGACTATAAATGACAAGGGGAGGGAAAGAGTTAATAGAGGTAAACCCCCTACATATCCTATAAATAATATGACAAAATCCATTTTGTACTTTACCTTGCTTAAATCTTTGAGTGCTAAAGTGTGAACGGTAAACCAAAAAGCCAGAGATTGATGAAACCAAATTTCTTGTAGAATAGAGTGATTGAAAAATTGATAAAGACATAGTTTTTTCTAGGTGAAGAGGAGATGTTGCTAAGTTTGGACTTGTGTGTAGGAGTGGAGATTATTGAAGTTATAGATTGTAGGTTCTACAATTATTAAAGTGTGAAGCTCGAGAGCCAAGGTAAGTTGGATCACCATCATGAACTCATTTGGAAATGCGAGATGACTATGGGTTAACCTTTGAGTGCCACAGAGGGTAATGCAGTTGAAGAAAAAGGTTAAGAGACTTGAAAAGATTTCAACCATACCAAAGGAGGAAGAGGTGAGCAAAAGAGCTTGGTTACCTATAAGATAAGAGGTTTTAGGAGACCTAGAAGAAAGACTAGAAGTGTAGCACGTGGAAGTCATAAGGGAAAGCATGGAAGAAGTGAGAGAGAGAACACAATATCAAAGATGGTGAATAAGGGAAAGTAGGTGTAGGCCTCTTCATCACAAAACACCCCAACATCTCCCCCTCTATCCTTGTTAATAGAAGAGATGTATTACCTAGAGTCAGACTTACACCTAGAGAATTAGGTATTCAAGGTGTCAATTGCAACCATTTTTGACTATAACCACAATCAACTAGGAAATAAAGTAGAATTGTAAAATTATTATCAAGTCTAGACCACCAACACAAGGAATCAAGTGGTCAATGAATTGTCCATCAAGAACTAACTAGACAAGGCTAACCTCTTTCAACTCTTTGAACTACCATACTTTGGCAAGCCTACTGAAGTAGTTCAGTTCTTCCTCTCGCATGTTCATGATAACTACATCCAATTTATGGGGTAGAACATGAAGATAAGTATGGAGAGGATAAGCAAAGTCTTGGGTATTTAGTTTTTAAGGGTCAATGTGTTAGATGACTTGGTGGATATAAAGTAGATCTAATAGACTACCACCATGCTAATGTACCAAAAACAAGGGCATACAATGCATATAAGGAACCTATAAGAACCCACCCTTAGAGTCATAGTGTAGATTGTTTCCACTAAGGTCAGAAGGATTACCTGATGGAAGGAGGTAGATATGGCCCACGTGCACATTACTCACCAAGTGGTTTAGGGCACACAATATAATTAGGTACTGTATTTTGCCTAGAAGATAGATGAAGATGCATAGAGGGTGTATAAGACACCTAAGTACAATTTTACTTGGGGATCAATCCTCTTATTGCTAGTTTTTGATGAGATTGGGGTGCTTGACTATAGTTCAAGATCATTAAAGTGGGTGTACCCCCCACTCACAAGTCCCCTACTGATAACTTCAAATATTTCACCTACCCTCAACACTTCACCCCAATATACAAGTTGAAGATGAGGTATTAGTTTGATGGGATGAAGGTGACTTTTGGGAATGAGTGGTGAATTCCCAAGGATTTACCCCCCTAACCTTAGATCAATAAAAATTCACTATGAAGAAGCATTACTCCCTGGCATGCATTCAAATGAACCCTTTGAGAGAACTCTCAGCATGGATTAAATTACCAGATGCCTCATCTATGTGATATGTCATCGATTCTATCAACAAGATTTATGATGCATAGCCAATTAGTCTATAAGAATAATGGATTGATGCAGAGTGCCATACCCTCTAGAAAATATTCATATATCTAGGAAAAAATTCCTTTTTGGAGAGAGGGGAAATAGACTTAACCAATATCAAGGTTAATAATATTATGGTCAGGGAGTAGGTCCATAAACTATTTTACATGTTATACCCCTGCCATTACCCTCATGATGGAGACCCTAAGGAGAGGCTCCCCCAAGCACCATAAGTAAATATGAAGTGGTCAAAACCAAGTGATAGCAAAAGTAGGTAGTAGGCCCCTCATAAATGATAGAAGATGACAAAGGAGTATCCATCCCAACCCACCACTTCTTAACCATCCACACCATGTCCACTTTCACCTTGTCCCTCACCTTCACCACCTTGATTGTCTCCATCTCCATCTCACATTTCATCACCATCTACTTCCTCTTCACCTTCTCATTCCACTCCTTCCCACTCACCTACCCTAAACTCTTCATATCCTCATCCAATTTCCCCACATTCTCCTCTTCCATGACCACCTTTGCTTCCACCTTCTCTGAAGACTATCACTGAATCAACACTACAACACCGTCCAAGTCAAGCTCCCTAAAGGGACCCCTCTTAAGAATAGATTCATAATTTAGGATTGGAATCAAATAAGACTCCATCCCTAGTGTAAGAGGCTCTATCTAGTGATCAAATTGATATTTATGAAATTAGAACAAATGAGATGGCCACTGAAAGCCATCAAGAAGGTGAACTTGAATGAGACCTAGAAATGGGAAAGGGACTAGTTGAGGGGGAATAAGAACATAGAGGGCTATCCAATCTATGTGAACGATAAAAATTTGGCATAGAGGACAATAACCTATATCTTTGGAAGAATTTCCACCCCAAGGAAATAACCCCAAAAACAAGGAAGTAATTGTCCTTCTAGAAATATATAACGAAGAGCCCTAGTTTAATATTCCTTTGGATTGTATTTTTTCTAGACTAGATGCTCTAGGTTTACCAGACCTTATGAGGATTGATCCACAATGATTCTCACCAATAATGACAAGTGTTGCATTTTTGAAACTAGCCATAGAAATGACGTGCCAAAACATTTTGTCAAAATCAAACTTGTACACATGGAAAATAAATATGGTAGAGTGTTAGAAATGTATAATAAAGCATATGCAGAAAAGTAAGTGCTAGATGAGGAAGTAGCCTCCTCAAAGCAACACATTCAAGAGGTCACTAAGGTTAAGGTAAGGGTTTTAAACCTTTTCAAGACAATTTTGAAAGAAGAGCCAAAACTTACAAATGGTGTACCATTAGATGGGGATGCCATCAAAAAATTATAAATATTGGTTGAGCTATTACTCAAGAAAAATAAGGAGTGCCCCATGCCCAGAGATGAAGCCCAAGAAATACTCAAATAATTCACCATAATGGTAGATAGATGCAAAAGTATTTTGGAGAGAGTCAGGGAGGTTTCCTAATTTTAGATGACATTTTTATGCATTTGAAATGCCCAAATAAAATAGTAGAAGCCCGGTTCCATGATGAGGAGGTCTTAAGGCAACAAGTGACTGATGCTACCCTATTAATAAAAGATCATGTCAAGCGTGTGAAAGCATTCAAGGACATTGATATGATGAAAGATTTTATTAATAAAAAAATTAAATAAATAAATGCAAGTTTTACCATACTCTAAGGGCAGGTTGACAAGGAGGTCTCTGACTTAGAAGATGTCCAGAAGGAAGCCAACACAACCCTAAATGAAGAGGTAAAAAACACTGAGACTTTGACTCAACCCGAGGAGCTAAAAGAAGCAAAGGAAGCCATTGAAAAAATAACTACCAAAGTCCTCAATGCATTGTATCACTGGGATGGGCTGAAGAAGGAACTTGAGTAGAAGGGGCCAATTTTTTTAGAAGATGCTAATGTAACTTAGTTTGGGATGGACTAAATACTTAGTTTGGGGTGATGTTGATCCCTAAAGTTTATACAAAAAATGTTCCATTTTTAGTGTGCCACATAGAGGGACCATTGTCTATTTTGATGCAAGTACTGGCATGACATAGGAATACCATGATGTGGGAGGACTATGGCACATAGTTGACAGGTGTAGAAGTGTTATGGTATGGAAGGACAATGACACAAAAGACCTAGCATGAGAATACCTAGTCAAGAGAGAATGTGTCATAAAGGACTCAAAATAGGAGACTCAGAATAAGAAGCAAAAGACTAGGGGAGTGCAAAGGAAGTAGAGCACAAGGGATGTGGGAGAAGTTAGAAGATAAACTCAAGGAGGACACTTTAAGCCCACCGATTAAAGGTTATGTACCGAACTATGAGGAACAAAATACTTGGCCACCAAAACATAACATAGAGCAAGCATCTAGGGGCACAGAGGCCTAATTCTATAGGAATAATAAGTTTTAAGAGCCACAACTTAGCCTGTTGGGAGTTTGTGTGCCATTTGTCCATGATAGTTAGAATCTTGACACTTGGTCAAGACAAAATAAGTATAAAAACCCCTATTTCAATCATTTACATGTGTGGAACTTTGGGAAATAGATACATCATTCTATCTTGTAATCTATTAAACAATCAATGAATATTTATTATTGACCATAACATGTGATGATTCATGAACATCCTAAGTTTTAAATATTGAATATGTTTTATTTCTAAGTGCTGGGTATCTTTTCCTTTTATTGCTACTATTGAATAGTAATGGTGATCTTAGTTATCATAGTAACTAAGTCTGGGACAATAAGGATAATAGTGGTATATTTATGGTATTGAATAACTTAAGATTTGTGTTATAAGAAATGAAAAAACATATAACATTGTGCTTCAAATCCTTTAGGAGACAATCTTTCACTATGCACTTTAGTTGAGCATGCGAGACTTACCTCTCACATGATAGGGCCAATGTGATATCCTGTTGGGAAGAAACTTCAACACCAACATAAAATTAACTAAAAGACCCCAACACATTATCTATGAGAACCCACTTGAATTTGTGGTGGGAAATGATGGATTTGATGTACATAAAATTATTATGGAGGGGACCAAGGGATGACATATCTCTTTGATCGAATGTAAGTTGTTGACTTGTGAAAAAATGACCCAAAAGTGCTTAAACTAGGCTAGATCAATGTCATTAGGTACCTTGGACTATTGGAAAAATTCATTTAAAATGGTTCTATGTAATTTAAACATATGTAAGTGATCTAATATATAAATATATGTAGGTGTTTTGCCTAGTTATTCACCAATATTATATGTCTTCTCAGTAGAAGGGCAAGGTGGTTTGGATTTTGGTTGTGTAGTGTCCTGATTGGAATTTGTATTGGTAGTAGAGGGTGGCAAAGGGACTTGGAGAGTAAGTATTGGAAATTTAAATACGACTACACAATTTTGTGTTAGGAAATAGATATCTAAATTAGATGAATTAGGTGGGGGTCCAAGAATAGTCATTGACAATGGTCAAGGCATAATTGAATTATTCTAACCCATGTTGGAATTACATATAGTCAAAGGGGGTAGTACCAAGATAGAATGGCTAACACTTTGATGTATATTAGATAGTGTACAAGAAATGACTTTGATAGTAGTGATGTAGTTACTTGTAACATTCCCTATGACATCACCATAATCATATGGTATATATTGATAGCCAATTTAGTTAGTTTAGGTGTCATGATCTTGATTATGACTAGCTTGGTTTTAATTTTAGCCTTATCCTTGATGTCGATTATGACCCTACCCTTGATGTTCATTGTGGCCTTACCCTTGCATCTAATTATTTATTTATTATTGATTATTGTGCTTGGGAAAAGGGTTCTTTTAAATACCCATCTCTTGGTTGCTATTAGGTGTTCTTTTATCCAATTTATTTTCCCCATTTTCAAGTAAATCCTAGATAATATGCCTCGATTACTTGTATCTATAGATTACATGACCAACCATGTGATGGTAATCACAGTACTCATTATATCGATACCATGATGGCTTAGGTTGACCATCTAGAAAAGGTTTTGGAATAGATCAAACAATCATATTACAAGCTATCAATTTTTGGAATACTACCTCAATGGGCTTCCCTAGGTCACTGAAACTCTGCCTTGGTAGTGTCTTCATCATGGGGGATATCTTTAAAATGTGAGTAGAGGGTTAGGTGGGGTATTTTTGGCAAGTAATGGATGTACAATTTATACATGTCTTGCATTTATGACCCTATTACCGACCATGTTTTTATTCAAAATTATCCACCTTTGAAAATATGTTGAGAAAAATTTTCCTCCTTGCTTCTTGCGATTTCAAAAATCAACTACCATCATTTTTTGCTCTATGTTATAGGAGAAGTGGTTGACAAATTTTTCTAATAAGTCATCGAAAGTGGTTATTGACCCCTTTGGCAATGTAAGGAGACACTCCAAAGCTTGTCTAAATAAATTATGTGGAAATGAAAAAATAAAATATATATTATTATAAGCTACCTCTTGGCATGCAACAAAGAATGCATGGAAATTCTCTCTTAGGTCACCTTTCTATTTGTATTTATCAAACTTTGGTAGTTTGAAATGAGGGGGGAAAGGTACTTAGAGAAAGTTGAGGTCAAAAGGATAAGGAAAGATTTCATAAAATTTATACTTCTTGGGCACGTGGTTATTTTCTTGAAATCCTAAAATAATTTCCTTCATTATATTCCACTCTTGGATGTTGGGATCATTTTGTGATGAAAGTAAGGTATGTTGCTAGGTTTGATGGCCTTGTTTGGCATTGGTATAAGTATGAATGGATCCCCTTTACAGGGTTTTGTTAGTGATATTCACCCTATAACATGTATTCTAATTTTAGTGAGGGATTTGTTGTTGGTTCATATTTGGATTGGAATACATAAGGCATTATTGATTTATAGGAAGCTACTACTAAAAATTATAAGGGATTTACTATTATATATTATAGGGGATGTATTGTTGGTTCAAAGGAATTTGTTGTTAGTTTTGAGGAACTTATGTTGGTTCATAAGAATGCATTTTTTTTGTAAATTAGGGGAAGTAGGCAATGTGTGTTAGGAACTACCCAACACTTGCTGTAGTGGTGTATTGTTGGCAACTTATTATTGTGTATTGTTTGGCACTTGTGCATTATTTGACACTTGTTGTATATTACTTAGCACTTATTGTGCATTGTTTGGCACTTGTTGTGTGTTGGAAAGGATCTCCTACTAGTTAAAAAAGGTATGATGTGTGTCAAGTGGAACTTGTTTCATAGTATTTGTTGGAATGGACTATTTATAGGGAGTTGATGCATCTACATTATATGTAGCATTGGCTAAAGGTTGTTATGGTTTCTCAAGAAATTGGTTTTGATCTATGAAGGTGGCATTATTAAATGTCATTTCCACTAAATCAATAGTTAAATCAACTACCATTTGATCAACATATTGTTGGGTAATATGTTGTATTATTGAAGCAATGATTTGTCCATGTTGGGATGGGTCAACAAGTTGACCCTTCTCTTTGTTGGATGATGCAATGCCTACTTTTATATTTTGAATAAGGGGATAAATTTGGGTAACAACTAATTCTTAAGATAATTATTCTATGCTAATAAGAATGTGTAATTGGCATATGGGGAAGTTATGTGGGAGCTTAAGTCTAGATTCTAACAATCTTAAAAGTTGTTTATCCTTATCTTCAATGGTTTGTTATTCTAATTGACCTTAAATAGTTCCAATAATGGGAGGGAGATATTTGAACACTATTGGGTGGTCCTTAGTATCCTCACTATATTCAAAATTCCTAAGGTATCTTGAGGGATCATAGAAATTTTATTCCTTAAAGCTAGGGTCATAAGAGGCCCCACTGTGCATGTACCTAGGCATGCCTCAAATGGTTTTTGAACTAGAGAAGGGTTGGACCTTGTTTTGTTTTTTAATTTATTTGTTTAAAATTTGGAATGAGATCAAATGGTTTTGGACTTGAATTATAACCTAAAATTAGACTTTAGAATTAAATTTTGACATAAATAAATGTGAGTTTGAGACAAAGAATGGAATGGATGGCATAATGGTACCAAATGAGACAAGGTTTTATTTCAATTGGAATATGTGACACCAAAAAATGACTAAAGATGGTTCATAAAAGTGGGTAAAGTAACACCTTAGTGTGTGAATATGTAAGGACATGTTTTGAAATGTTGGCTTCTATAACTTGACATATTTGTTTTGAATGTGTTTATGAACATGATACTAGTTTTGACAAAGTACTTAGGCTATCATGAATATAACTTAGAAACTGACATAGGTTTATGGATTAATCATTTACTCCTTTTGATATACTCACCTTTTAGAGGATAAAATTTAATGGTTCATTAAAGAAATTATTGCAATTATTAGTGGTATTTTAACCCCATATTTCTCTCAAAGGTTTGTACTAAAAGACAATCTTTGAGGGAAAATATATTTGCACCCATGAATCAATGATTATGTCATGGAAAAAGTGGTTCTATTCTAAGTTTTTATTGATTTTTATAGATGGTCCCAATAACCTTGCAGTATGTAGGGACAATAAATATCTATCAATTGGATGCAAGATTTTATAGGCCATTCAACATAGGGTCTTATCCCTTTGTGACTACTTTAGTTTTTGGGGTCTCAATGAAGTGCTACCAAAATGATCAGGCTTCAAGGGAATACTAACTAAGATACTACTAGTGTTGCCTCAATTTGTATACCCCATAAAATAATGGGGTTGGTATGATGCTAAGATGCGACTTCCTAAGTCAACACACCCCTAAAGACTAATGGGAAGGTGATGAACTCCAACCCACATAGTAAAAAAAAGAAAAAATAAAAATATGTTTTGTTCTAATTCTCAAGACCCACAGATGGGCAAGAGAAGAGCATACTTTAAAATGGGTTTTTCAGATAGTCAAGTAAGCAAGTTTTTAGTCACCTAATCTCCCTAAAGGGTTAAGAGGAAAGCATACACATAATAGTTTACACAAAAAAAATTAATACCAAACCACTTAAACTAATAATGAAATGCATGTGCTCTTAAGAGCCAAGTCAAAAGTGGATGTTTGTTGTTAAGCACCAAATAGAAAAGATGATTGAAATTTGCCCTGTAAAATTGTGTAAAAAACTTTTAAAGATATCAAAACCTTCATGACAAATGATTAAGCATTCAGATAATGATTTTATTTGTCAAGGGGAAGTTTATTTATACAAATTTTAAGTCTCAAGAAATTTTCACATAAGGCGATCCCATTATTTAACAAGGTGATCCTGTTATTCTGTAAGTTGTCAAAGATATAATTTTGGTAACTTTATTGATTAGCAGGATGAACTTGTCAATTACTAGATGAGTTTATTGTTTTAATAAATGACAAAGAGAAAACATAGTTTAAATTTTAGTAAACTCTTCATTTATCTATTGACCCATTGATTTTAGGTCAATCCCACCATTTTGTAGGTTAATTCCACTGATTGTAAGAAAACACAATGAAATACATAATAACAACTTTTCCATTTAGCATGGTGATCTTGCCAAATTTTTATCAATCCCATTGAATTTTAGGTCAAGTCCATCGATCTCCTAAAATAAATAAAGCAAATAGAGATTAGTATAAAGTAATTCCATTGATTCACAAATTAAACTCATCATTTACGTGAGTGTTCCTATCATTTTGTAGTGTGATCCTTCAGATAACTAGTAAACAAAATATATAAAATTTAGAAGAAAAAATTGAAGTAAAATTTGATAATTAGAAGAGTATGAAGGTTTCTAAGGGTTTTATGGGGTGTGGTGTCCCACCAGCCATGCCAAACATTAATCAAGATTATAAAATAGGTTACTCCATTCATTAGTGACCAAAATAAAGAATAAACAACACAAACTAACATATTAAGCCTACTCCCTCAGTTGGGCAAGGTCCACGAGATAAAGAAACAAATAAGAAAGCACAAACATGATAAACTATACCTTTCCTATGGAATTTATCATCAAATTTGGTCCATAAGTATGATTGTGCCCAGATAAAGAACTCAAAATCTTTAGCAATGTCATTGAACAAGTACCTCCAACATTCATCAAGATCTATTGGATTGGTTTGTGAGTGAATTAGAAGAATTGGTGAAGCTTTTAGATGGATTTTTGCATGGTTTATTTGTACTAAAAATATTTTTAAAAGTGTGTAATGGTCTTAATATTTATAAATTTTGTAGATTAATTGTGACCCTAGGATCTAGATCAAATTGTGTGGTTATAAATGGATCCAATTTTCGAGGCAAAGGCATTGATTATTTTGAAAAGAGGGTACATTAATAAGGCATGGCTTGCCTTAATTCAAATATTTATGCCCATAAATACCTAGTGCATGACAACTTTTAAATTATGTCATGATGAGGACATAATTTAAATATTTCTTGAACTTTGAATATGCCATAACTAGATAATTAGCTCATTTCCATGGATTTTTAGTTTATCCAATTGATTTAATTTGCTTAACTATTTAATCATGATTAGCTTTTAGGTGCCTTATGCAATGTCAAAAATAGATTATTTTGCTTCAGTTAATTACCCCTAAATGTTTCCTACATAATGGTAATTTGATTCCTATTAAATTAAATGAAGCCAAAAGTTAGTTATAGTTCCATGCCCTAATTAGGGATGCATCAATACTTTTCAAAAATTACACGTGATGTGTGTAGACAAATTAGTGTAGTTTAGTGGTGTTTGGTCTAATTTATGTGTTATTACAAAAAGCCATTATGAATTGAAATTTCAACATGATAGTGTTGAGAATTAGATGTATATAATTATAAGGTTTGATTAATTTAGGACAAAGCACATCAATGTATTATCTAAGATACCGATAGTGGATCAAATTATGTGTAATCATGCCATGAAATCAATAAGTACACCTAGGAGTTGATGACTATGAAGGTCAAATATATATGGTAGGACCTAAAATTTACAACTATTGTTGTGTTAGGAATCTTTATTATGATTGATAATCTTTAGCCTATTGAATAACTATTTTTTTAAACTCACAATGGCTCATCTTCCCATCATCTAGGTGGGGAATCATGTTAGGGCCTGATTAGGATCTCATCAAATAGGTCATGATCATCAAATATTCTACGATTAGGTTCATGAATAGGTGTTTAAGCCACATTTTTAAGATACTACCTCAATACGAATTAGAGTAGTGTGGTTGATATCTCAATATGAATGATGCTAAAGGATAAAAAAATATATAGAACTGATATGGTCCTTTCACGACATGATCAAGGACCATACTCCAAAGAGGCTCAATTATGACTTGAGTAGTACATGAGAAAGTTATTACCTACTCCATCTTAGACCTAGGAACATCAATCAAAGAAGAAAAAATGTCAAGTGTAGTATAAGGAAAAATAATAACATCAGGTAGCTGAACACTATGTAAATGTATAGTAGACTCATAAAAATGGTGTGAGGAAGATTGATAGCAAAATATTTTTGTGTCCTTAGATTTGGAATAACCAAGTAAGAAAGGATCATCTAGAGAATATTCATCATCATAATCAGGTATGTGAAGATAAATATAGAAGTCATCAACCACTCTATTGGTTGAGGAAGAGTGGAGAGATGACTCTTTAGGTAGGACTATTGAAGTGGGAAACTCATGAATCCACTTCTTGAGAGAATGCATTTAACCCTAACATTTATATTGAGGAATCTCGGGTTAAAGGGGTTAAAGATATCCTAGGGCACAAGGATGGTAGACTATCTTTAAAGCAGGCCAATTAATTTAAAAAATTAGATAAACATATACTTAATTTATTATGTTGAGATATGCTAAAAATAAAAAGTACACCATGATAGATATTATAATGAAAATAAGATAGTTAGATAGTTCTAATTCTAATACAGATATAGGTCTTAAAAGAGAAGGGAATAGAGTGGATATATATTTTTGATCAGTCACCTAATTCTGTAAATTATACCTTTGTAGTTGTGGACACTTGTGTTGACCTGGGATGGTTGCATCGATGCTTCTATCTAATTTGGTCATAGGTATCCAGTATGGAATACTTGCTAGAACTAGATATGACCATCTAGTGTAGACACTTCATTTTAATCACTTCCATGTATAAAATGCATTCAAAGTGATTTTATGTAATCACATGTAATTTTAATTATAAATCACTGCTACACCTAATTTACCTACGCAACAGTCATTTTAACCCAAAATCATAATGACACATTCCTAATTGGGGTAATGGATTATATTGCATCATTAATCTTACTGAGTACATCCTGAATTAAATCAATCATTTACAAATGTCTCAATAAGATAATTAAGTGAATACTTGATTGAAAAATAAACATTACAAATTATACCATTCTTCTAATTAATAATTAATCACCTTGATTAATTAACCTAATCATTCCTCTAATGAAAAATTCCATGAATTTAGAATTATCCATTTTCCTAAATTCAAAATTAAATTATTACCTCACATAGGTGATGTCACTCAAAGAAGTCAATGAGAAATATAAGGAGTGCAAGAAAGCTCTTACACCTCTCTTACACACTCTTCCTCTTACACCTCTCTTACACACTCCAAGAGGACCAATTACTACACTTTTCTTCTAACATGCCTTCCACACTCCAAAAGGCCTCAAATGGCATATCTTACACAATCCATAGGCGTGATCATGAGTTTGAGGACTCATCATGCACCTTTGATCTTGATATCAAATCAATGGTTCAAAAAGTCTATAAATATAAGGACCTTTGGCCATTATAAATATGCTTCTTCATGCAAACTTACTCCATCAAATTATACAAGGAACTTCAACCAATTATCATGCTAAGTCAAGCCAAGAATCAAGTGTAAACAAGGAGAAATGTTTCCCACATGTATAATAAAGCATTTTAAAAGACTTCATAGCCTACAAGCTGAGCTCAACCTCTTAAGATTATTTCTCAAGAAAATATTCTGAGGTATAAATGGTTGTTTTTGTCTTCTAGTGTGTATTTGTTATTTATTTTCCACACAACTCATCTTAGGGATTAGGCTTGAGATGATAGTTGTTCAAGTTAAATTTTGATTTTGTTCACTAATGGATTGAATAATCTCTCTTATATTTATAATCTACATAGTATCACACTCGGTGGGACACTAAGGATTCAACGCACCCCACAAGTTATTTTAGACCATTAATATTCTTTTAATTACCAAAATTAACCTAGTAACTAGTTTAATTCACCATTTTTTCTTCAATTTTTTTAAATTTCTGTTTCAAGTGAAAATAATGAATTTGACCTACTAACATTGATTTTATCCCCCAAAACAATGAATTTATACTCCCTATTTGTGAATTTGACCTACAAATTGATGAATTCACACTTTCACACTTTCTATTCTGTTATGTGCATAGGTTCTAAATTAACAAAATTGCTCTAGAATTGGTGAAATTAATTTGAAATCAATGAATTCGACATGCTCCATGATGAATTCACTCTTTTATACTTTTTTAATTATTTGTGAAGGTTCTAAAAGTAACAAAATTGCTTTGAAATCAACAAAATAGATTTGCAATTAGTGAATTCGACTGACTAATTGATGAATTTATCCCATCTTATTTTTGTCTTGTTCTATTTTTTTAAAATAGTGAAATTGCTTTGTAATTAGTGAAGTCACTCTATAATTGATGAAATTGACTCTACCTGCATATTAGTGAAGTTACTTTTTGATGAAAAATTGAGACCTCAAAAGTCCAAATTTATTGCTCATCTTAAATTTATAACCATTTATGTAGTAGGACATTAATCAAAACTTAGGTTTTAAATTCTAAGTAAATCAATTTATTTTTCTACACATCTCAATTTGGGATTAAAATGAATTCACAGTTACATTTTGGTTATGAGAAAAAAATGTTTATTTTCCAAAGCTCTTTCATTTTGTACAAGTTTTTACTTCTTGCTTGAGTGTCTTGTGGGGTTATTTTATGTATATGCTCTCCCTTTTTGGGGTGACTCATAAATTCAAATTTCCTATTTGCTTTATACACTTATTTTTTTTGGTCATGTGGGTTGGAGTTCATTACCTTCACATAGGTGCTAGGGGTGCATTGATGAGGAAGTCACACCTTAGCATCATACAAACCCCATTATCTATGGGGTATATAAATTAAGGCTACACCAATGGTATCTTATCTATATTGTACCTTAGATCTTGGCTCAATTGGTAGTTCACTAAGACCCTTATGACTAAAGTGGTCTCAAAGGAACTAAACCCTTTAGCGAATGGCCTGTTGAACCTCAACATCTAATTGATGAATATTTTTGTGCCCATATACCAAAAATTACATCAGGACCATCTAAAAATCTAATAATTTTCTTAAGACATTATGTTATCATGGAACATACATTGATGCATGGGTATAAAGGTAACAACCCCCGAAGATCATCTTGATCATATAAAAATTTTGAGAGAAGGGTGGGACTAAAAACCTCATCGATAATTACAATAATTTCTTTAATAAATCTTAAATTTAATAATAATATGTTAAGGTAAGTATATTAAAAGTTTGAATGGATGTGATGCAAACCCATGTCAGTTATTAAAATTACCTTGTAATGCTTGTGTGTTATTACTTGATTGTTGTATCAAAACCTTGTTATCATTAAAACCAAATCAAATATAACTAAGTCCAAATCCAAACCATTTATTTATACACACATAACAAGGTGTTGCTCTACCAAAATTCTGGGTCCAACAAAAATGACATGTCAATATTAGTTCAAATACCTTCCTTTCTTATCTAAACCATGCCATTAGGCTACCCAAGTCAAAAATTAAAGCCTTATCCTAAACCAAATTGCCAATTTCAAACCAATTTCAAGACCAAAGTTCTAAATTCTTATCCAAATTGTGTTGTTATATCATCCATTTTGTTTCAAACCTAAGCTAAAGTCTAAATTCAAGTCTAGTCTAGATTCTAAAGTCAAATTTTAATTTTGAGGTCAAATAAATTTAAAGCCAAAATCTAACTATCATTCAAATTGTTTTGTTATGCCATCAGCCTTATTCTGGATCTAGTCAAATTGTGCCAAGTTCCAATTTTAGACAAACTATTCCAAAATCAAGAAAAGTCAATTCTTTTCCAAAGACAAAGTTAAACTTATTTTAAGGTCGATAGAACATGCCAAATCATTTTATAAGTCAAAGGTCTAAGTCTAATTCAAACTTGATTTGATATTATATGTAACCACTGTTTCTATCGCTAATTCGCTTTTCAGATTTAAAGAGAGAAGAAACTAAAAGAAGTAATGGACAAGGCTTGGGAAGTACCTGGATATAGACTACGCACCGTAAATCCAGACGCTTGTGAGCACTCCTCTTTGGCTGTGGAGGAATGACACCTGCGAAGAAGAAAACTTGGACAAGAAAATGTTAGATGGATAGGCGGTGGGTTGCCAGGCAAAAGCCTGTTCCCAAAAGTATGAGAACTTCCTTAAGGGAGGTCAACCCACTGTTTTGATAAGATA
Organism: Torreya grandis; assembly: GCA_037957365.1. Classification (NCBI taxonomy): domain Eukaryota; kingdom Viridiplantae; phylum Streptophyta; class Pinopsida; order Cupressales; family Taxaceae; genus Torreya; species Torreya grandis. The sequence continues at coordinate 2,574,555 of JARHVA010001457.1, read as the reverse complement.
AGTCTGATAAAAAGACAAAATGCTAAAAAGGACTGAAATGATAACAAACTAAAAGAGAAAAGGAAGCAAAGGCTTACCTGGAAGAAGCTGTCGGCCTGGTTGCAGTCGCCGGCGTCGGTGGTTCTACCAGCGTCGGTTGTCGGGTCTGCCGACGTCGGCTACGTTGCCGTCATCAGTCGGGGTAATGACCGGCGTTGGTCGGGGCAATGGCCTCTAGACGGGTCTGGTCAAGTTTTGGTCTGTGGATGGTCCGGGTCTTGATCTGTGGTCTATTTAAAGATGGTCTGTGGACGGGTTTGAGTCTGGTTTGAGGCAGTCAGGGGTCTGTGCAGAAATACAGGGGAGTCAAATGGACAGAAAGGGACAGAGAGGTACAGGTAACCAATCAGGGAGATAGGAATCTGGGTCTGGGTGACAGTCAGAACTGAGGGAAAGAAGTGCTAAATCTAGTTTAGAAATGACTAGAAAGCATAAAGAAAACAAACAGAGTACAACATACCTGTGCCCTGCTGAAGAAGGTGTTGATGTTGCCACTTGTTGAAGACCTATTGCTGATGAAGAATCCCTGTTGTTCACTTGAAGAAGCTTGCTGTGTACCTGAGGGAGAGAGTCAGATTGATTGGTAGAGAGATTGCTGATACAAGGGTTTGATGCCAAAGATTCAAGAGTCGGGATGCGAGAGCTAGAGACGCAGAGAAGTGAAGAGGAGCCAAGAGAGAACCGGGCCAGAAAACGGTGAAGAAAACCGTTATGAAGGGTGCCGACGCCGGCAATATCGCCGACGTCAGTCGACGGTTGACCGACGTCGACGGCTAAAAGGCCGGAAAAAGGCTAAAAATAGCCTTCTATCCATTTTCTAGCCGCCAGGTCAAATGAATGCGAGGATGAAACGGTCGACGGGGGTTAAATGGGCGAGAGGAGAGGTTGGAATGGAAGTCTAAGGCATTAAATGGCCATGTGGGGAATGAAGGGGATCCAAGGAGGGTATCCTAGGGTGGCGAGGTGGCAAGGAGAGGGAAAAGGGGCCTTATTTAATAAAAAATAGATGATTATTTTCAATTAATAAGACCTACGTAGGTTAGGGATAGTCGAAGTGGTAAGGGACCAAGGGCAGAGAGGAAGACCAAGGGTTAGACACTTTTTAGGTGTCTACAACCACCTTTATTCCAACATTTGACACAATTATAAATTCCAAAGTTCTAAAATCCTAAGTCAAGTTTCCAAAACCAAATCCTTTCAATTAGACCAAGTTCAAACACTTCCAAATTTTGAAGTACTAAACATTTAAAATTGAAACCATTGTGCCCAAATCTTGTGCACACATTTAATTCACATAGCCTTGTTTGATTGAATCCATTTACATTCTTATACCCTTTGATTGGTGCATTCTAATTTGACATTTACCTTGACACAAGCAAGACATCTTCCTTTAAAACATTCCCAAGTGTTATTCCAAGTAAAGTCACGTATCAAATCAAGACAATTTTAAGGTATCCAAACCCCTTTTAAGATGAAGATAATAAACCTAAACATTCTTAAGTACACACATAGTAGGGCCATCTATAACCCCTCCTTTGATAAAGAGGTAGTTTATAACCCATATGGGTATGATCATTATGTAGAAAATGAGGAAGATCAACAATATCTTATCAACATGCCACCTAATATTGAATTTGAATAGCATAACCCATAACCTTTTGGTTGTATCACTTAATGTTGAACAAGGACAACACCAACCATACCTTTCACTTGTACCATTTGATACAAAGCATATAACTAATTTGATGCACCTTGTGAATGTGCCACATAATGTTGAATATGAATAGGATTAGTTTTCATGACAACTATTTGAGAACAAGGATGAGCATCTTGTCAAATTGTTAGAAATAGGGGAAAATTTTCCCTATGGATTTCCCATATAAGACTTGAGTTATTTGGTTATAATTCCCAAATAAACACCTCATTCATTATTAGACAATCAAGACACTTTTTACTAAACTCAAAATTATATACCATCTTTTAATCAATCTCTTGTAGTGTCCAACAAGGGAAAGGGTCAACTCATTTACTAGCATTATCAAATCTAAATTATGACCTCTCAAATCCAATAAGCTAAACATGTCTTAACTACTCTCACTAGCTCCCTTACCACATTTAAAATTAAAAATCCATCCTTAATAGAGCTAAGTCCTTTAACTATGTATGCATTGGATATGTTAACTTATCCCATTTTTAATCCTGATATATTTACCAACAAGACATTAGTTGTAGATCTGTTTAACACACCTATATCCAAAATTAATATAACAACTAGTTCTAAGTCAAATCTCCCTAAAATGTATTTCCAACATGTGATTGATAACTCTCAAAATGGATACCCCAAAACACATCAAGTTCCCTTTTACAACACAACAAAATGTTCTTCCAAATAACTAACAAATCATTTCTCCCAATATTTCATGTGCTTCCCAACAAAACATTATGATCACGCCTAGTCTACAATAATAGGCTACAAGTAAAAATTTACCACTTCAATAAGTGGTGACCAGTATTCTACAACAATAGGTTACAATTCATAGTCCACCACTTTAACAGGTGGAGCTAAATCTCCCACCTCAACACATGGTAATAAATCCTCCACTTCAATAAGTGACAATCAATCCCCAATAAACATTGTCTAATCAACAAGACACTTTTATTAGTCAACCACTTGCCACTTCTATTTAAAAAGGAGCCTTTTTGATCCAACAACATGTTTAATTTAACCAACAACAAGTTACCCATATGTGACATATTCCTAAGAATGAACAATATATTCCTCTCTAATCCCAACAAGTCCCATTTAATACCCAATAGACCACTCCTCTGTTCAGGCCTCTGTTCCTTCCAAATCAATGTTGCACTCAACAGTAAGTGCCTCATCAACAAAAAGTCCCCTAGTAGTAATAAAACTATAATCAAATAGTAAATATTCCTAGTAGGACCAATCGCATATGGATTCACCAATATTCTATGCTACTACTTCATTTGGGCTAAAATAATGTACCTTTGAATACCCCAAAAAAATGTGCCGACTTCCTCTCATTCTAGTCCCAATTTTCAATACTTGTAGGAGGTTAAAGATGTAGTTTTATCCATTCAGGTAGGCAATCAGAATAAGAAGTTTAAACTAGATGACATATGCTCTTATCCCTTTGATATGAGCTATCTTTAGATACTTTTCTAGCATCATTTTGAGATGCCCAAAATTGAGAAATAAAAAAGGAAAGGAGATCCCAATGATGATCTAATATATTTATTCATCTCATGTCAAGAGGTTGGATATAGCAGTATCTACCTATTTCACTTGTTTCCTTTTAGTTTGGTGGGGCATGCCTTAGAATGGTTCTTTAGTTTACCTAAGAATTCCATTGATAACTTTGATGACTTGTCAGAGAAATTAATACAACACTTCTCTTTTAATGTGGAACCCAAACTAACTATGCTTGATCTATGTTAGGCTAAACAAAAAGAAAGATAAATATTTTTTACCTATTTAAAATGGTGGCACTCATTAGCCAACCAAATCCTACTTAATCTCCCTGACAAGTAATTCACTGCAATGTTCACTACCAATATAAAGTTTGATGTAGCTCATAATCTCAAACTTAATTGTGCCAATTATTTTGAATAAGTTATTGCCAAGGGAATATATATTGAACAAGCCCTCATCAATAAAGGGATAATCAAGATTGATTTTTAGAACAAATCTTAGACATAAGCTCTTACATAAGTGCAAGTAAGTACATTGGATAAGTGTAAACCATTCAATATAAACAAAAATGTTATAAGAGACGGGGTAATTGAATCTCAACATGTGCAAATGGTAAAACCACCACTTGTTCAACCAAACCCACCTCCTAAACCTATCTCTTTACAAATACCCCCTTTAAGAAGAGGTCATTATCATAATAGATTTTTCAATAATCTTGACAACCCTATTGAGATGGTTTCCAAAAGCTAGTTACCACCAATATGATTATTTGGTCAGTGCCAAAACCATGTCTATAAAACCAATATAAACCTAATTGGTATAATGAGAATGACTTATATGATTATCATAAAGTTAAAGGCCATTTAATTCATAGATGTGTTTAGATTCACCATCTTATTCAAGATTTGATTGAAAGTAGTGAAACATCATTAGATAATGTGTCCATGATGTCTAATCAGAATTTGGGTATTTATCAAAACCATTTTCCAAAGCATAACTCCAACAACAATAAAATCTAGAATCAACATCCAACCAATAACTAGAACTAGAACAAACATCTTAATAATCAAAATTAGAGCCAAAAAAAAAAAAAAAAAAATCAGAATCAAGGTCAGGATGCCCATTCCAATCAAGTTAACTATAATAATATCCATTATGAATATAATGTTATAAATTTCATCACTAGTGGACATATAGCTACATTTAAGATGAACCCTAAGCTAATTTCCAACAATACCTGGTGACCTTCATCCATTTTAGGACCTCCACCTCTATTTTCTATTAATCCTCATTTGGATAGTACTAACCTAAATGCTAATCAACAACCAAGAGTTACCATTCTAGGCCCTTACTCACCCTCTTCTAATTAGAATAACCCCCTACTGATTTGAGGTTGTGTAATAATGACTTGATGTTCTAAGGTTACCATTTAAGGTCATGTACCTTATTCCTCAAAAAATACCATTCAAGGTCTTCTACCTCAACATATCGAGCTAATTCCTCCTATTAATGACAAACCTTATGATATTTTGGAACAACTAAAAAAGACATCAAAGTGAATTTCCATTTTAGATAATATGTGTACATAAAATTTCCACAAGAACATATTGAATGAGCTTCTAAGTCAGTCTAAGATCCCAAGTGACATTGAACATAATAAATTCTAAATTCTTATAAGTCATTTGGTTTTGCACCAATAACTTACCTTTGATCAAACTGGTATGTTATCCCTTAGACCTTTTCATAATAGCCTGCTTTACATAGAATCAATCATTTCTTGGCATAAAGTTAAATAAGTCCTCATAGATAATGGTTTAGGGCTAAATATTTTAACTTTGAATCTAGTCAAACACTCAGGATACATAGTAGTATATCTTCAACCAAATACCATTACTATCAAAGCATATGATAATGAGGAGCAAAAATCTTAGGGTACCATATATTTCCTTGTTATTATTAGGTCTCTAACCCATGATACTCTTTGCGATGTCCTTGACTTAGAACTATCATACAATTTTATCCTTGGTGACCATGGATTCATAAAGTACATGTTGTAACTTCTACTCTCCATCAATATATCAAATTTTCCCATTCTAGATTAGAAGTCATTATTCATGGCAACCTACAGCCGTACTAATTTTGTAAACACTTAGAAGAAAAATATGAAAGATATAACTATCACTTTGGAAAGGATCCTATCCCTAAGAAGGAAAAGGATATAGTTAGTCAACCACCCAAGTATAATTATGTGGATCCAAGTGCTCTTACCTCCACTTCATCTTCACTACCTACTGTAATAACCAATCATTTTACTATTCAAGACAATGGCCTTAGGGAATAAAAAATTGGAAATGCTTTCCATATAACCAAGTTGCCTAATATGCCTAAATCATATGGTAGACTTAAATTCAAAACTCCCAAAATGGAATGGTGCAAGAAGAATGATTATCATCAAGAAGGAACCATGGTTTTCATCAAAATCACTTCATAAGAACAAGAACAGATCAAGGCCAATGATGATTCATGGTTATACAATGATGATTTTACCACTTACTACTAAAACATAAAGTATCGTATTCCTAATAGGATAATGAATAATCAAGACTGTAAAGGCAAAGGCTTGGGGGAAATGCAACAATAACCTATTGAGCTAGTATCAATTGCCAAATACAAATAAACTCTAGGTATTAGATACAAACTGCATGGGGGTGACCCCTTAGATCTTGAGAGTGATAATAATTTATCATCTAACATTGACAATGTTGAAAATGACGTAGAGTCCTATTATAACATTTATGATGAGTGGGTTGAAACTAATATATTTAAACCTAATACCATCTATATAATTACTTCTTTTCCCTATTATTCCCCTCTTTTCCTCCATCATCCTTAATTGATCAACTGGGACCAACAAGATTCATATATACCATTAGACATTTTTTAAAATAATGAGGCAATCTATGAATTCTTGGGCCTCATAGATAATTTTCCACTTGGTGATCACAAACATGGATTTGCTATTACATTGGACCCTACTAACTATTTTGGAGAGCAGGTGAACTTCCTTAGTCACAAAGAAAAATAAAATCAATCATTAAGGTCCCAAAGTGAAAACCTCTTTTAGGCACTTCTAGGCTAGGGAAAAAGTAAAGGGAAAGATGAGTTTCATGGTGAAACCCTATTTTATGTGCCATTTAATGAGGAAGATCACCCTCTTTTAAATGAAACCTAGGCCTCTTCTAGTCATAGAACTTCAAGATTCTCAAGAATCAATTTAGATGATCAGAAAGTTGATCAATTAACTCAATATTTCCTACATGAATTTACAAAATGGCCTTTACTATACCTTGATGATTTAGATTTTTATTGCATGGGTGAACTTGACAAGCCCATTGAGCCATTAGACAAAGAATAAGACTAATGTACCACAATGCCAACTATTCTAGAATATGGTTCCACACTGCTTGTGGAAGATACCATTGAAGTCAATATTGAAACACTTGCTAATCCTAAATGGATAAAACATAGAGGGACCCTCACTGAAGAAGAATGTGAGATTATTACCACTCTCCTTTGGGAGTTTGTTGATAGTTTTACCTAGTCTTATTTAGATATGCCTAGCTTGGACCTTGATTTAGTTATACATCACCTTTTTGTATACCCTTATGCCAAGCCAATCAAGAAAAAGCTAAGAAAAAATAACCCTCATATAGCTGTAATTGTCAAGAAAGAATTAGAAAAATTATTGGAGGTAGGGTGTATTTGTCTTATTAATTATTTAGAGTGGTTATCAAATATAGTCCTAGTCAACAAAAAGTCATAAAGAATCAGATTATATAATGATTTCAGAGATATCAATAGAACATGCCGAAAGGATGACTTTCTTTTGCCCAACATTGATATGATTTTGGATTCCACAACAAAGTATGAGATGCTATCTTTCATGAATGGCTTATCTGGATATAATTAGATCAAAATAGCACCTGAAGATCAACATAAGACAACATTCACCACTCCATGGGGTGTGTTTTACTATTAAGTGATGTCATTTAGCCTCAATAATGTTGATGCCACATACCAATGTGTAATTAATGTCATTTTCCATGACATGATACATTTTATTATTGAAGATTATGTGGATGATATTTTGGAAAAAACTAAGCCAAGATCAGGACATCTAGATATATTATTAATAATCTTTGAAAGACTTCGTGAATATAAAGTAAGGCTCAACCTTAAAAAGTGCATCTTTGGCATTACTTCAGGCAAATTTTTAGGTTTCATCATCTCACATAAGAGCATTGAAGTTAATATAACCAAGGTTAAGGCTATTACATAAATGCCTCCACCTTCTAATCTAAAATAGATCTGCATTCTATAGGGTAAGTGTTTCTACTCATTTTTGCCATTTAATATTCAGAAGAAATAAGAAACTAAAGATAATGGTCAGGGGTTTATATGTACTCGAATTAAGTTTCTTACCATATCCAGATGATTGAAGGATCTCCTCTTTGGCTGTGGAGGATGACACCTGTAGAGAGAAAGAGACTCAAACAAAGAAAATGTTAGATTCAGATATGGTGGACTGCCAAGCGATATGCTCGGTCCCAGAAGCACAAAGACTTCCTTGAGGGATGACAATCCACTTATTAATGAAAAGATTGTCATATAAAGAGAAATAATGAAAGACTTAAAGAAAGAGAAATAGCTAATGCATACCTAATTTCTGCTGTTAGTCTTCCATAGTCACCAACATCAATAGTCTTACCGGCGTTGTTTGGTCAAGTTGACAACGTCAGTTATACTATCGACGTCGGTAGAGGCAGTGGTCGATGTCGATCAGGGCAATGGCCTTAGATGGACCTTGGATGGGTTTGTGGTTGATAGAGGGGTCTAAAAGGAGTCTGGGTATGTGCAAGGTTGCAGGGAGATGAATAAGGCCCGTAGAAGGGCAAAGGTAGATGATAGGTTGTCAAAAAGGGTAAGGGTGAGAGGAAGGCTTTTCAGCCTTTCCCTAGAAGAAGTCAGGTCTGGTTGAAAGTTGGGTCTAGTCTAGTGGTATTTAGAGATATAAAATTGACTAATTACTAATGTGTTCTAAATACTGAAATGAAAGGCAAAAGAAATACTTAGCTCTGGTGAGATGAAGAACCAAGATGTTGGATGCTTGTGCCTGTTATGGCTGATGTCTAGGTCCCCATACAATGCTTTAGTCCAATCTAGAGTGACTGATGTAGAGTCTCTATGGCCAAGGGTGTGTTAGTTGAAGTCTGATGCCTGGTGATGTCTTAGAGTGTGCACCTCCAAGAATGAGAGAGAGAAGAATGATTCAAAGAGTCCTAGAGTCAAGAGCTAGTCGATTCGAGAGTCCAAGAGAGAGTCCATCTAAGAGTTTTTTGGGGGGGGGTGTAACTCAACGTTAGACGTCAGTTTATGTAATTGATGTCGGCTATCCCATCGGCGTCAGTTGATAGTTGACCAACATTGACGACTAAAGAATGAGTAAATGGGCTAACAAGCTTGTTCTCCATCCACCAAGTGCACTTGTTAGTTGGGGAATGGTCAAATGATGGGGTTAATAAGCACGAGGGTTAGTTAGGAGGTAAATAGGGAGTGAGAATAAGTCTTAGTTAGTTATGATTGGGTTGACTTAGTCATAGGGTGAGTCATGGGGTAGGAAATGGTCTTAGGGGTGAGGTGTCCAAGGTGAGGTGTCATGGGTGATGTTATTAATTTATTTTAAATTAATAAAGTGTGTAAGGGACCAAGGGGACCAAGGGGGAGTCGACCAAGGAGTAGACACAATTTTGGTGTCTACATTTGCCCCTTTTTGTCTTGTTGGTTATTCTAGACGAACTGCAAGACAAAAATAAGAGTTGTTGCCCCAAGTATGGGATGAGGTCCTTTCTTTGTCTTGTTGGTTGTTCTGACGAACTGAAAGACAAAAATAAGTGTAGGTTGCTCCATATATGTGATGAGGTATTCCCCCTCAAAGTGGGAGTCGAGGGAAGGGAACCTAAAATCGATTGCCAATTTGATAGGCAGTCGATGAGTATGGTGAAGTTTGAGTGTGAATGCTATAATAATTGAGATTGCACGTATACCACTTCACGTGATAGTCTGGCCAAATTGTCATAGGTAAGGTCGAGGAGTAATTAAATTGAAGTAATTAAGCCCCAAATTTTAGTCGTAGCTGATTGGGTTATTTGATCCAAGTTGTAGCTCCAATGGTCATCGTGTTCTAAGTATCCTGGGCTTAGGAAGTGCACCTAGAAAATATGAAAATGTCATAAGTAGTGGGGATCAACTTGGGCATGATTTGATACTTGTGAGGGTCGTAATATGGGTTTTGAACAATTTGCTAACTTTTTGTGAGGTAACATACATGTAATCAAAACAACCAAGGCAGAGTTGTCTCAAAAGTGGTCGTGGCCTGAGGAGATAGTCATGATCTCCAAACTCGTTGGTCGAGGTAGGTTGAGATAGAAGTAATCTCAAATGTTGTTTGTGATGGTCAGGGAGATATATGTGATCTCTAATGTGCCCCATGAGAAGTCAAAGGTGACTTCTGCAGTGTCAGGGCTAGTTGTTTGGTCGTGGTTTTGGATGAGGTGTTTGGTCATGGTTAAAGGTGATATGGTTGGTCCATTAAGTCGATGGACGAACGGATGGCCATTGTATTTAAGGAGACAAGTGGGCAAATGGCTGAGCTAACCTCAGAAGATTGAGTGATACCTACATAGCCCCTATTATAAGGGCTTCAGGCCAATGTAGTTCTTGTCAAAAAGGGAAGAAGGGTCAAAGTGGTTGATAGTTGTATTGGTCAGGTTAGTGTTGTTAGCATTTCCATGTGTGTGATGGTACATGCTTGAAAGGATAAGTGTAAGATGATGTTACATCATTTTCCATATTCTGTGATGGTGTATTCTATAACATTAGTTGTGTGAGTGTATGATGATGTTACAGCCTTTTCCATATTACGTGATGGTGTATTTTGTAACATTGGTTATATGAGTTTTCATCCCTAGAAATTTTCCATATTTGTGATGGTGTATGCTAAAAATGAAATGAGTATATTTATGCTTCAGCAAGTAATGGTTTATGCTTGACATAAATTGTGTGGTCGATAGTTTCCATGTGTATTTTTGTCCATAAAAACTAGTGTAAATGGGTTATGTCATGTTAGTGGTCTGAAAATGTTTGGTTGGTCTAGTTGGGTTTTGGTTTGGTTGTATATGACCAAGGTGTAAGAAGTGAAAGGCATGTTGCTCTTTCATTGACAAAGACTATAATGAGAGCATAGATAAGGCTTTTGGAAACAAAAGCCCCATTCATGGATTACGTCTTTGACCGTTGGTTTGTGTTAGAGAAGTAATCGAATCACTTGACGTTAAGTGAGCTCGAAATCCCTTGAGTATGTTGGGGTGATAGGCATGATTGTGTGAGATGTAAGGATAGGGTAACCCTTTTTTAGCAAGGACAACTTTGCCCCTTTTATAGGTGACCCTGAGAATGACTATAGACAAGTCCATGACTTAATAATTTGTCAGTCATTTTTTTTATGGTAGACTGATCAATGCGGGAAGTCTACTTGGAGATGTTGTGTTTTATGGTCATGGTGTGCTGTGTATGTAGCAAAATTTGGTCATAGCCATCCTTCAAGGGAGTGGTCTATATTGTGCTTGTTGTATGCTTGGATGTCTGTAAATAGCTGTCCTTCAAGGGAGCAGTCTATTTTATTACAACAATGATGCAGCTGTCCTTCAAGGGAGTAGTCTACATTTATAGTTTATGACCTTTGAATAGGCATCCCAATTTTATATGTTTTTATTTTTTACTAGACTTTTGTCATGGACTGGGCTATAGAGGTTTAGAGGGTTTCCCTTTTATTAGGACAAAGCATTCATGCTTGACAAAAGGGTTGATTAATGTTGGAAAAAGGGTTGAAAGAAATAGGAATGACAATGACGGGGGTTTGCTCAAGGGATGAGCCCAAGTTAAATGTCAAGTGAATGATTGCTTGATTAACAGTAGAATGGTCATAGATGTAAGGCATTAAAGGGCTTAGGTTTTGGTCAACCTTTGAGAGAAGATGGATGATAAGTACCTGATCCATGCTTGTGCATCATGATGTAAGGTCCAAGTCAATTAGGAGCAAACTTGCCCCATTTGCTTCGTTCCATATTTGGTCACATGTTGGTCATTTTTATAGGCATGTTTTGGTCAATGTTGGTTGTGAAGTCAGTTAGTATGTTGTTGGCATTGGATAAGGAGGCCGTCAAGACCTCATTTGTAGAGAAGTCCCCCTAGCATGGTGTAGCGAGCAGTGTTCTCGATAAAAGCTCACCGTGCATTGCTAGAGAGATTAGGAGGCATAATAGAATATGTTAAGTAGTCAACAAGTCACTTATGCCAAGTGTTATATGGACTAGAGGGGCTAGGAGGAATTTCCCCTAGTGATGTCTGTCGAGACATGTCCAAGGTAGAAATCTTAGGTTGTGTTGGTTGAGAGGTCTTGACGAATACTGGATATGTCAGAGGTGTAAAAGTCTGGTCTTTTCCTTTATTCTTCACGGTTTGGGGCCTAGTGGCCACATGAACAGTGTTGATTTCAAATAAAGGAGTGGAAGGTGGTAAAGGGACCATAGTCTTGTATGGGGATCCTGATTTAGGTGAAGAGATTCGAGAGGTATGTGATGATGTTGGTGTTTTGTCAAAAAGGTGGTCAAAAGAAGCCTTAATGTGAAGGGTGTCCTTTTCAGGTGCCAGTGAATGACAAATTTAAGGGCACAACAATGTTCAGTATCATGTCCAGGTGTGCGATGATACCAGTAGATTTTAGTGTCATCGAACCAAGATGGTTTTGGTTTGAGAGGTTGATATGATTTAATAGGCGAAAGAGTGATGCTAGATGACTGCAACAATTGGCATAACATCGAAGCATAGGACCCCCTTAATGGGCTTGTGCTTGTTGTAGTTGGGGTTGACAACTTATTTTTAGGAGTTATTTGGGGAGTTTGTCGTATCATCTTTGTGGTTGGTGGCATGGCCACACGTGTAGATAGAACTTGTTTGATGAGAGGTGTTGGATATTTTGGAGGAAGTATGTTTGTGTTAGGTTGAGAGAGTAATGGAGGCAATTTGCCTTTGTGAGGTGTTGGAGTAGGAAGCACTCCTATTAAGGTGGATGGGTGTGGGCCCAAAATAGAGGGCAATGGTGAAGGTGGGGAAGGAGTTCTCTAGTGTGGTTTAGTGGCCTTCTTTGGCATGATGTGAGGACCACTGTTGTGCGTGGCAAGGTTCAAATCTACCTTCACTTATGGGTGAGTGAGGTGTGATTGAGGGTGAAAGCTGAGAGATTTAATATGTTTGGGCACAATAGATGTCTGTAAGGGTTTTGATGATGTCATACGAGGTTTTACAATCGGTCCTTTGGAGGATTTGGGTGATTGTAGAGGCAAAAATGGATTAGACGTGGCGATCTTGGGCAAAAGGCGAGAAAAAATTGTCACGAGATCGTCCTCGACCGAAGTAGGTGAGGTGGCAAATTCTTCTCTCAGTGGAGAAGGGATTGGAGAATGAGGCTCTTCTAGTAGATAGAGTGTAGGGATGTCCATGGCTTCCTCATGTGGTCAAGGAGCGGGGAAAGTATGATCCCCCATTGATGATAAGAAGGATGAAGGCGAGACAGCCGGCATTGGAATCATCAAGGCATCCTCCATTATGGGAGAGGTCAAAGTAACCTCTCCTTGGTGTGAAAGGGGGTGGATGAAGGACTAATAGGAGAAGAAGGCTCTTCTACCTGTGGTGAAGAAAAAGGAGAAGAAATTTCTTCTACCCGTGATGGACAAATAGGAGAAGAAAATTCTTCTACCTATGATAGACAAAAAGGAGAAGAGAGTTCTTCTACCTATGGTGGATAAATAGGAGAAGAGAGTTCTTCTACCTGTAATGGACAAATAGGAGAAGAAATTTCTTCTACCTGTGATAGACAAAAAGGAGAAGAGAGTTCTTCTACATGTGGTGGACAAATAGGAGAAGAGAGTTCTTCTACCTGTGATAGACAAATAAGTTGACTAACCTCTTCAGACTGTGGGAGAGGTTGGTTAGAAACCATGTCAACTATGCGTATATTACGCTCTTAAAGGTCATCGACTATGGTCTGAATGTGATTTTGACTTGGGTGATGGTTAGGGAATGGCTGTCTAAAGACATCCATGTTTTGGTTAGCCTACGAAGCATTTGGGTTATCCAAAATAAGATCTCCCTTGTCCAACATGTCTTGAATGATGTTTTTGAAGGTTTTGCAGTTGTCTGTGTCATGATCCTTGACACGATGATAATTACAAAAGTCATTTTCCCTGTACCAGGTAGGGATGGCTTTTGAGGGGTCAAATCAGGGTGGTCAGATTTGAGGGAGATTGAGGACCCCCTGCTTGACTAGTTTATCCAACACGGAAGCGTATGATTCTCCTATTAGAGTGTATTGACACTGTACGTATCATTGTTGAAATTATTTGGTGATGCTTTGTGATGTGGAAGGTTGAGATGGGTTGGTTGTTGTTGAAGATGATGGTCTAAAGACTATAGTATTTGCTGATCTTTTAGACTTGGAGTTGGAAGAAGAAGGTTTGGATGAAGAAGGGTCATTGGATTTTGCATTACTACACAATTTGACCTTGTCTTCTTCAACTGCACAGAGTTCAAGCTTTTTGGCCATGGTGAAAGCTTCGTCAAATATGCAAAATGTTTGAACCCACAAGGTAGATGAGATGTGCTTGGCACATGCTCGTGAGAAGAGCTCAATGAGCTCAGTTTGAGGTAATGAAAAGGAGAGTTGGTTAATCAAACCTCTCCAATGGGCGATGAAGTTAGCTATTGATTCATCGTCAAATTGTTTAATAGAAAAGAGGTCTATAATGGAGACCTTCTTAGTGATGTTGATTGAAAAGTGGTCGAGAAATAGCTGGGCAAGTTGAGTGAAGGAAAAGAGTGAATAACTGGTAATGGAGCTATACCAATCAAGGGCGGCACCGGGAAGTGACATGGGAAACGTGCAAAGTAATAATGCATCATCATGTGCTATGAGGTAACAAGTGTGTCTAAATGCTCGTAGATGTTGTTGTGGCTCCTCTTTACTCTAAAAATGAGTAAATTTAGGGAGTTCCCACTGGTTAGGATATGGTCGAATAGGCACCGAAGGGTGAATGGGTTCATTACATATTTGTTCGTATGAAAGAACATTGCTTGAACCAAAAAAAGATGTCTCGAGGTTAGAAATCTTATCCATTAGCATCTTGATTAGATCTACTGACGGATTGGTAGGTGGAGCACCCCCCAAGTTGTAAGGTACCTAGAAGGCGTTAGGAGGGGTATATGACGTACTTGGTTACACTTGCCTAGGCACAACATATTGGTAGTTCATCATAGGGACTGATGTTGAGGCCAAGGGGGCTTGTGCTATGAAGTTAGAAGGCACAAGTTGACTAGATACCACCAAAGGTGGTTGAATGGTGGCATTGGTAAAAGGATATGTAGTCACTCCCACATTTATAGGTGCAAGAGTGTGTGGGGTAGAGACAACCAAGTTCTGAAAAGGTGACAAACTTGGTTGAATTATTTGTGGTTGAGGGGGTGTGAAAACCCCGATGGAGGTAGGTCCAAAAATGGAAGGGGAGGCCAAATCTTGGACATTTGCCATGGTTGGGTTATTGGTCGGGGCACTAGCCTGAGTGATTATGGGTTGGGTAGTGGATGGTGTTGTTACCATTGCCACTTCAACCAAGGAGGTTGGCATCCCATAAACAGGATTACCTGAAGGGTCTCGCGTTTGGCTTCTCGCGAGATAGTGTTGGAGAGCCTTGACGTTGTGGTCAAGGAGTCTCTCAAAGTCTTGATCTCCTTTGAGAAAAATAAGAGATTGATTGGTGGGGGTAGGATGGATAGGAGTACGTTCAATATCTTAAATATACTCCATTTGGTGACTTGATATAAAAGGTGAAGGCGGAAGTGGTTGTTGCCTCGCGTGGTCAATAAGGGATTTAGTTTGACTATGCATCAAATCCATCCAAGGCAAAAGGGTTTAAGGTTTCAAAAATTGTGTATTTCATTTTCAAAAAACTAGAAGTGGTCAGAATGTGTGTTTGATAGCAAAAAAGTTAGGTTTTAAGCTTGTTGTTTTGAAAAAAGTTTGTTGACAGTAACCTATGTTGGTGGGAAAATTGATGCCTGTGGTGATATGTTGTCGACATCGGTGGAAAAACCGATGTCAGTTGATAAAAGTTGCTAACATTGGTGTAAAAATTGATGTCGGTGTCTGTGTATTCCAGAAACTCAGAAAATTGAAAGTTTTTGGAAGAAGAAGAAAGTCTGAGTCGTTTTAGAGCTCAGAATAATGCGTCCTTACCAGCTCAAAAAAAACCAGATAAAAATAACAAAATTGATGAAGGCAAGCAACCTCTAAACGTTAAATTCCTAAGAATATATTTTAGAGTCGTGGTGGCTTATGCCTTAGAGGAATATGTTTGGAAGTTGGGCTTTTAGAACGGGTCCTAAAAAGGAAGTCTAAAGCTGGTTTTGGGTTATGTTTTGGTGCTCAAAAGTCTGTGTTAGGTTCTATACATGGCTTGGTGCTAGGGGCTTGCTCCCCTCACTTCACGAACCCAGATTTGAGCTGGGCCACTTAGCCAATATATAATTCACCTAGAGTTTATACTCTACCAGAGAATAGAGTGGGTCCTCCTCTTGGTTATGAAGCCCAAGTAGGATCACCAAGAAGGTTAAGGTATCTGCTAGGTGGTGAAATCCTAGTCGGGCCTTGTCTCAGGTAAATTTAGATGTTTGATTATGAATGTGGTCTGGATGTGTAACATATGTGCACTATGATTTATTCATAATGTGGTTAATTACTAGATGAGCTGAAAATGTATTCAAGCAGAAAATGAGATGCAATATGTTTTTAGCCCAAATTGAAATGTTGTTGTTCAGATGCAAACAAGTGAGGAAAAGGTTAAGAGCATGAATTTTCACTACTCTAAGATGCAGGTAAAAAGTGACAATAAAAAAAGAAAGATTCTTTTTAACTTGTGTTAATAGTGTCTTTTTGAAATGAAGAGATAGAAGAGGAAGGATGCAAGAAGAAATCTAATGCACCTATATGAAAAGTTTGCCTTTTAGAAGAAATGAACCCAAGGAAAATTCTAGGGGTCCCACTGAGCATCCCAAAATGCTTCTACTCATTTTTGCTATTTAATATTTAGAAGAAATAAGAAACTAAAGATAATGGTCAGGGGTTTGTACGTACCCAGATTAAGCTGCACACCGTATTCAGACGATTGAAGGAGCTCCTCTTTGGTTGTGGAGGACAACACCTGTAGAGAGAAAGAGACTCAAATAAATAAAATGTTAGATTCAGATATGGTGGATTGCCAAGCGATATGCTCAGTCCCATAAGTGCAAAGACTTCCTTGAGGGATGATAGTCCACTTATTAATGAAAAGATTGTCGTATAGAGAGAAATAATGAAAGACTTAAAGAAAGAGAAATAGATAACGCATACCTGATTTTTACTGTTAGTCTTCCACAATCGTCAACATTGGTAGTCCTGTCGGTGTCGGTTGTTCAAGTTGATGATGTCGGGTATAATGCCGACATTGGTAGAGGCAATGGTCGATGTCAGTCAGGGCAATGGCCTTGGATGGACCTTGGACGGGTTTGTGGTCAACAGAGGGGTCTAGAAGGAGTCTGGGTCTATGCAGGGTTGTAGGGAGATGAATAAGGCCCATAGAAGGGCAAAGGTAGATGATAGGTTGTCAAAAAGGGTAAGGGTGAGAGGAAGGCTTTTCAGCCTTTCCCTAGAAAAAGTCAAGTCTGGTTGAAAGTCGGATTTGGTCTAGTGGTATTTAGAGATAGAAAATTAACTAATTACTAATGTGTTCTAAATACTAAAATGAAAGGCAGAAGAAATAATTAGCTTTGGTGAGATGAAGAACCAAGATGTTGAATGCTTGTGCCTGTTACAACTGATGTCTAGGTCCCCATGCAATGCTTCAGTCCAATCTGGAGTGACTGATGTAGAGTCTCAGTGGCCAAGGGTGCGTTAGTTGAAGTCTGATGCCCGATGATGTCTCAGAGTGTGTACCTCTAAGAATGAGAGAGAGAAGAATGATTCAAAGAGTCCTAGAGTTAAGAGCCAGTCGATTCGAGAGTCCAAGAGAGAGTCCATCTAAGAGTTTCTGGGGGGCATAACTCAATGTTAGATGTTAGTTTATGTAATCGATGTCAGCTATCCTGTCGGCGTCAGTCGATAGTTGACCGATGTCAGCGGCTGAAGAATGAGTAAATGGGCTAACAAGCCCGTTCTCCATCTGCCAAGTGCACTTGTTAGTTGGGGAATGGTCAAATGACAGGGTTAATAAGCATGAGGGTTAGTTAGGGGGTAGATAGGGAGTGAAAATAAGTCTTAGTAGTTATGATTGGGATGACTTAGTCATAGGGTGAGTCATGGGGTAGGAAATGGTCTTAGGGGTGAGGTGTCCAAGGTGAGGTGTCATGGGTGATGTTATTAATTTATTTTAAATTAATAAAGTGTGTAAGGGACCAAGGGGACCAAGGGGGAGTCGACCAGGGAGTAGACACAATTTTGGTGTCTACAGTAAGCTCTAATATATCAGGGGGTTTATTTCTTAATTAGTATATAGATTTCATCCCTTCACTCGTATTCTAAAAAAGGTACCATTTTTTCATGGAATATTAATTTTTAATAGACCTTTGAGAAATTAAAATAATAATTAGCAAATCCACTAGTTCTAGCTCCACCTACACCTAGAAAGTCATTTCTTCTTTGTAACTTAACAATTAGATGTCCCTTAGGGGTACTCCTAACATAACATAATGATCAATGGAAATAAAGAGTTGTATATTACCTAATTATACATTGGTATTCTATGAACATAATTATAGCTCAATTGAAAAATTATACTTAGCAATGGTGTTTGTAGCCCAAAAGTTATGACAGTATATGCTCAACAACAAGACCATTGTCATTGCCAAAGTGGACCCACTCAAATATCTACTTTCCAAGGGAGCTTTGAATGGTCATATGAAAAAATCGATTGTGATATTAAATAAATTTGAGATTGAATACATGCATCAAAAGACCATAAAAATGCAAGCACTTGTAGATCAACTTGTCGAAGCACCCTTATCAGATACCTATCCACTCATTTTCAATTTCCCTAAGGAGTCAATAATGACTCTAGATGAAAATTATTTTGAGCCTCAACACTGGATGCTTTATTTTTATGGTTCATACACTTCTCATAGATCACAATCCATTATTATATTCATAAATCTGTAAGGGGATATCATTCCCAAAGCATTCCACATTGGTTTTTCTTATACCAACAATATCATAGAGTATGAAGCACTCATTGTAGGGATGCATCTATTAGTATAATGAAATATCAATAAATTACATGTTCATGGAGATTCTTAGCTGATTATAAACAAAGTGAAAAAGCAATACCAAACCAAATATGACAAGCTTATTCCTTACAAGAATATGGTGGACAATCTTAAATAGAGCTTTGAACACATCTAATTTGAACAAATACCAAGGTCTAACAATAGAATCATAGATGCAATGGAAATAATTGGTTCACTAATAATAAATGTGGATCATGCTATAGATTACTAGTTCCTTATTGAACATATCTTAAAGCTAGCTCACAAATTTTCTAAATATAAAATGGTATGTGATATTGTTGATCCCAATTCATCTTGGTACTCTGATATATATGCCTACCTTCATGATAATATTCTTTCTTCTAACCTTTCCCATAAAAAACAAAAAGCCTTCATTCATACCATTTTCTATTATACCATAGTCACTACCACACTCTATCATAGAGGATATGATGGAACCTTAATTCATTTTTTGGCTTTGACAAAGTCCAAATTAGCATTTAAAGAAGTACACAAAGGGATTTGTGAGGCCCACACAGGTGGACTAGTCCTTGCCAAGAAACTCTCATATATACAGTATTACTAGCCCACTATGGACATCGATACATGTGCTTATATAAAAAAGTGTGTGGCTTGTCAAAAGTGTTGGGTGAATATTTTGTCGTCAACTAACTGATGACAAAATGGGTATATCAATCACAGCATAGGGAGTTTTACACCACAAAAAATATGGGTTTACCAGATCTAGATGAAGTAAATATCTCCTCTCATTAAGGGGAGGTTCCCTATAAATATTTAAGCGCCATATGTATGTATATAATTAAGAAAAAAATAACACATGGTAGTATAAAATCATCTACCTCTCTTTTTTCAGAGGTAATGTACAAAGAATAAAAGAGGGAAATCCTGGTCTTTGCTAACAACACTCCTCTTCTTTAAGGAATGGTATCAAACAGGGAGCAGGAGATCACCTAAAGTGACAAGGTCCATAAGAGCACTCACGTAAGCACAAAGTCTTCCGTACCTTCTTTCACCAATTCGAAACAAACGTAATCGTAGAATAAAATGAAGCACAAAGTCTTCACCTGAAACTACAAAAGATAACTGAATCTCAAAGATAAAGGTAGCTCAAAGTCTATCCTCTACCTTTTAGAAGCGCTCTCAAATAATATTAACACACCCACTTTGATTATTAAATTAGATAAACAAGAGATCATCAGGAAAGAGAACATAAGAAACTGTTTCCTAAACAACACATATAACTTCAACACAAAGTCTGAAATAAACCTGCTTCTCATTCATTTAACAAAATATGATTTACAAGTTTGAGCACAAAGTCTAAAAATTACTTCAATTTCAGCAGAGTGTTTGCTCTCTATTTTTCCAAGATCATTTACAAATGAGGTCTCCACTATATATAGGAAGAAAATCCTCAAAAACTAGAAAATAATAAAATACAAAAATATCTCAGTCAAAGATGACTCATCTTTGACTTTGAGATATTTTTCCAAAATATTTACATGTAATTACATTTTACAAAATTGCATGCAATTTTCACAAAACAAAAGTGCATAAGGAAAGAAGAAAAAAGAAGGGGAAAAATTCAGTTCTTGCTGCCAGATTTCTTCAGATGAGCATCATACATAGTAATGGATGCCTAAATTCTTATGCTGTCTGACACAACTGTGTTCTTGGAGACGATTCTAGCTCTGATTAATGCATCCTTCAATGCTGTGATGGCCTTAGCATGACCAGTTAACCTGGATTTTAGATTTTTCAAAGTTAACTGATTGTCCAGGATACCATCCACAGAAGACATTGAGAAGGATTTTTCTTCAAAATATCTTTGAATCATCTCTTTGAAATTGTGGATCATTTCTCCTGCTGAGAGAAATTGATTGTCCTTGGAGGTTAGGTTGCAAGGTAGCTCTTCTAGTTTATTGATAAGGCTGAGGTCACTCTTCTCACCAGCATCACTGAAAGCTTTGAGATCCTTAATTAAATCTTTGAGTACCTGGATCCTAAAGATCAGTGACTCCTTGATCTCAACATAAGAATCCTTGCTGGAGATGACACCAATAGATAGTAAGGTGCTTTTCTTCAGATCCTTCATCCCCTTCCATTTGCCAAGATATTTTTCTGAGCTTTCGACCTCTTGAGAAATAAGAGAGACAAAGTCATCTAACTCTGCCCTTAATTTCTTCATCTTGTCCGTCTTTTCTGCAACCTTTGATAGCAAGAAAACTCCTTGAATATGCATTTTTTCAATATAGTCCTCCAAGAATTTTCCCTTTAAGTAAGTCTTCTCTGCTTTTTGAATGACCGGGTCATCTATGGAGAAGGCCTCTGGAGTTGCTACTTCGGGGGGAAGAGTGAACCTCCTTATTATTGCCATTAGCTGCTCTATTTTGGCCTTGTAATAATCTTTCATCTCTTTCTCTTGATCAAATTTCTGGACCATAATGTCCATAGCAGACTGAAGATTGCTTTTCGCATCTTTGTGAGTAATTTTGCCAAGTTCAACACGAGAGATGGAATAGCTGCTCATTTCGAAACCCTCAAGGGTTGCATCCTGTGGAGGTTTAGCAATCTCCAAATTTTTTTGCCCTTTTTCTTTGACCAATTTGGAGAGGATCCTTGGCCTCTTTGGAGCTTTGGCTTTCATCGGTACTATTTTGCCAAAGTCAAAGTCATTTGGAGAGATGTCCAACTTCTTTCTTTTGGAGGTGAATGCTGACATCAAGGGTGGGAGAGAAGTACCTATTGTGGCAATGGTTATCTCAGCCGGTGTTACTGTGGCAGCTTCTATACTGCTAGTGGTGACAGTGGTCATAGTTAGAGTAACAAGCGAAACTGTACCAATTACTAATTCTAACTCTTGTGTGGAACTTTCCCCCAGATTGAAAGAGGGAGAAGACAAACTTGGGATGGACCCAGAGGAGTGAGGATAACCTCTAGAAGTGCCCTGAGGATCACCAAACATGACTCTAGAAGGAGAGGCAGCTCCAGAAGAGGGAACACTAATCAAAGAGATAAGAGAAGAGGGTGCCACAGGAGACTGAGGTGGAGAAGGAGAGACGCTCTTGAGTGGTTGTGCTTCTTGTGAAGGCAGAGGTTTAGTGCTTGGCTATCTTTTTGGCTGGCCATCTGTTTCCATTGGTTGAGCTATCTGTACTTGAGAGTTCTGTTCTTCAATTCCTTTAGCTATTGCTTCAGGCTCTTCAGTAGTCTTTGGCTTTTTGGAAATAAAAATGATTCTAGGCTTGTGAGGCCTAGAGGGAAAGGAACATCGCCTTTGTTCTTGGTCCTATTTTTTGCCTTCCTCCTCAACTCAGCGTGGTACTCAACCTCTGATCCTGTGATAAATTCTTTTAGTTGGATTCCTCTGGCTGTTAACCAATCATTGGTGTTAGCCAATATTGGTTAAAATCTTTTTTTTAGAGAAGTTAATTTATTTTGAGACCACTGAGTTGGAGGAAGAGGGGAGCCAGCAACCTTTTCAACCAAGTATCTACTATTAATGATGTTTTTGTCATCGATTAGATTAGAGGAGATCTCTTTAAGCCCCAGATATTCGATCTGCTCTAGGGTCAGCTTGCAAAAGTCTTTTTTTCTGATTTTTTTGGCTGTCCTCCGGTCGATCCAAATATCTTCAATCATGGGCTCATAGAACTAGATTTTTCTTCTGATTTTGTCTTCGACTCCCTTGTAGTCAAATTTTTCACTTCTCTTGAATGGTTTTAGAGTGACCATCTACATTTTTGTTTTCATGACTTTGGCTTTGGCTATTGTTATAATGAAATACCTATCAATTTCGATTGGAAACTTGAAACTTGGTTTCTTTAACTCTATTTGTCTAGCATGCATGACAATCAGTTGTCGGTAAAGTTCCATTAGTACCAACTTATCTGAAGGGAACTTGGGGAGCATATAGGGGTAGCCTTGGAAAAAGCCAACTCGAAGATAGTAGAAGGTGGGAAATTGAAGGAACATGCATCCGTAATCATTGACCACTGTCCAAGCCTTGTCTGATACTCTCTTCTGCTCAAGCTGAGGGTCAAAGAGACATAGAAATACGGCAAAGAAGGCATCATTTATCCTTTTGAAATGGCGGGTCGATCTTTGTAGAGTCAACTAGGGGTAATATAAGTACACTAGGGTCATCTTTCTATCCCCCTCTGTGGTTAAGCCCAAAAAATTTTGCATTGCGATAGCTATGTACACAAGGTATGAAGTCATATAAAACTTGTAAGAAGTCTGTACCTTTGTTAGCTACTCATGGAGGGCATTGCCAATCTGCTCTCTCTAAAAAATGATCTGTTTGCCTTGGAGGATGATTTTAATGAATGGGTACATCCATTCATGGAATAGTGAAGAAGATGGGAGGCCTCGTACCCTGTTGAGAAGGGTGATCAAGTCACCTACCTCCTCAATGAAGTCACTCCTCAGAAAGTTCTACGACCATCTTGATAAGTTGGTCCTGGGGGTCTTCAACCATTTGTAGTTATTACTTTCTTTGCCCTCTCAGGGTCTTTGTCATATTCCTTCTGGGCATCCACAAAGTAAATCTTGGTTACTTTCATGGTTGGAGGGCACATGAAAACTTTATCGATGAATTCAGGATCCAGCTAAATCACCACATTACCGCTGGCATCTGAGACCGATCTGGTCTCTTTATTGTAGAAGCGGGCACATTGGAGAATGAACTCTGTATGATGTGCTGCCATTAGAAAAGCAACCACCAGGTGGATGTTACTCTTGACGATCCTCTTTATCTCGGTGCTTGGGTTCGTTGCCTTTGTTCGAGCTATGAATTCGGCCATGTCCACATGGCCAATTTTGGTGTCCCAAACGTCGTCAATATTTGAGGAGACTGACATGAGCAGAAAGATGCCCTGATATTTGTATTTCATGGTCTTTGCCTTTTTTGGAGACGCTTCAGACATCAGAACTGGTTTTGGTCAGACAGGTGTCGATGAGCAAGAGTTCTCTGAAGGTACTACAGACATGATTATGAGATTAGAGGAAAGTGGATGAATGAGAAAAATGCAATTTAAGTGATCATGGTCAATGGAGGTCACTTAAAAAGGCAGGGTTGAAAAAAAAACTAGAAAATGAGGAAGAAAGGGAAAGAAAAAGATAACACAAAAAATCCTCTAGAGTTAGGAAAATCTAGAGGATGGATGCACGGGCGGCAAAATTTGCTGCCCCTATAGGTTGGAGTAAAAAAGATGCAAGGGTGGTGAAATTCATTGCCCATGCATGTTCAGCCTATACAGGTAGCAAATTTCACTGCCCTTGCAGGCTAGAAGAGAAAGATGTAGGGGCGACGAAATTCACCGCCCTTACAGGAAAGGACTGCATGGGAGGAAACGTGAGGGTGGCAATTTTTTCTGCCCCTACACACAAGGATTGCTTGGGCGGTGAAATTCACTACCCTTATAGCTAAAAAGGCTTGAGGGCCGAGGCACGAGCGGTAAAATTCATCGCCCAAGATGGCATTGAGAGGAAACCTGCGGGTAAAAGAGAGGGACGGTGTTTTAAGCCATCCCTGCAGGTAGGTAGGCATGGAAGGTCGATCGGGGGGAAAGGGAATCAAGAAGAAAACAACAAAAACTCAAAATAAAATGAAAAGAAAAAAAGACGCTAAGATAGAAGAAGGAAAGATGATAAAAACTAAAAATAAGACCTACCTGGAAATCCGTGCATGCCACAAGGTCAAATCTACCAAGTCGCACTTCAAGTTATTTGCTAAATCATCTAAACGCAAAGGGCAGGAGGAGAGGAGGAAACAATGAGAAGAAATGGGGCTCAAATTAGTTTGTATGAGGTGAAAAACATCTCCAACAACCCACCATGTGTGGCAATAAATGCTGTGCACAGAAACTGAGGCATGCTTGGGTGGCAAAATTTGTCGCCTTTGCATGTTTCGGTTAGTTCGAATGCAGGGGCGGTAAAAATTGCTGCCCTTGCAGGTCAAGATGCATGGGCAGAAAATTTTGTCGCCCTTGCAAGAAAATGTAGGGGCAGCAAATTTTCTGCCCTTGCATTAAAATGCAGGGGCAATAAAATTTGTCGCCCTTGCATTATAAAGGCCAAAATGCACTGGCAGCAAAATTTGCCGCTCGTGCACGAAAATGAAAGAAAAGACCAACTCTAAAAGAGGCAGTCTAGAGAGGGAGTTTATTAGTTGCTTCGGTATCATAATCACTCTCACGTTCTTAGGCCAAGCTAAAAATGAATTCAAAATCTGTCTCGAAAACAAACTTAGAGAGACAAAAGATGAAACAGACAAGTTTCGTACGGGGTTGTTCCCAAAAATGGGCTAAGCTAATTTTGAAAACAATAGTTGGCTCCTGTTTGGGAACTTTCGTTAATCAAATTGATCAGCAGGAGTAGAAACCAGTCTCTAAGTGCCTTCATCCAAGCCATTGGGCTACAGAGTCAAGCCAAAAACAAAAAAAAAATAGACAAAACGTAAAAATTGTATATATATATAATGACTTATCTAAGCCTCAAAGATTGAATAGCTTCAGATGCTGCCTACTGTGAGGTAGTGCGAATGGTGTTCCATCTTGGTACTCTAGCAAGAAACTAGCTTCACCACAGAGCTGTCGAATGGTGAATGGGCCTCTCCATAGGGAGTCGAATTTGCCATGCATCCCTTTTGGTTCTTGCCTCTTGTTCCACAACAAGACTTGATCTCTGACTTGGAATTTGCAAATTTTAGATTTTTTATCAAAGAGTGCCTTCACCCGATTTTGATGCTTCATAATTCGATCCACTACCATGGCCCAACGTTCATTCAACTCATTCAGACACATGATTCTTTTGTCGATTGAGCTTTTGAATGTTGAGTCTTCGATTGCTTTAGTTAACTTGAGCGTTGGTAGTTTAAGGGTGATGGAGATTTTTGCATTCAATCCATATAGAAGCTGGAAAGGTGACATACCAATAGCCCTTTTGGGTGTTATTCTATCTACCCATAAAGCATCATATAATGCTTTATGCCATATTCTCTGATTATCATCCACCAACTTCCTAATAATAGCGACCAAGTTCTTGTACTTGATTCTACTTGGCCATTTCCTTGAGAGAAATAATCCAAAGTGTGGGATAGGGTAATCTCATAATAGAAACAAAATTGAGTAATTTCATGTGATGAAAAATAAGTTGCATTATCTGTTACGATCTTTAGTGAGACTCCAAACCTAGAGATGATATTCTCTTTGAGGAAATTACACACCACTTCAGACGTAGCATGCTTGGTTGGGATAGCCTCCACCCACTTAGTGTAGTAATCCATTACCGTGAGGACATAATCATGTCTGACACTTGAAAATGGGTTGACTACACCAATGAAGTCAACACCCCACTGTTAAAATGGTTCTTCGATTACTACTGGCTTGAGAGGCAAAATAGGTAGCTTAGACTTTCTAACGAATTGTTAACACAAATCGCACTTGCGCACCCATTTATAGGCATCTTGAAACATCGTTGGCCAATAATACCTTATTCGTAGAATTTTATGCGCTGTCATTGGTACAAAAAAATATCCTCTACAGGCCAGATTATGGAAAGATTATAAGAGTCTTTCTTGTTGCACCTTGTCAACACAACAAAGAAATGCCTCATCCAAGTTTCTCTTGTAAAGACCATTGTCCCAAAGGATGTAATCAACTACTTTTAACTTAACATTATTTTTCTCTATAAAAGAAAGGTGAGCGGGACACTCACCATATGTCAGAAAATGAACAATGTCAGAATACCACTCATCAGTAGTTGCAACAAAGAGGACAGTGGGGATGCCTTCGATCAATACTTCTTCACTTTCTACTTTACCTGGAATGTTGTTGGTGATCAACTAGCAAAGACCCTTTCCCCATACGAGCTTGGTTGGTTTGATGTCTAGATCAAACTCTTGAGTCTTGGCAATCCAATTACCTCTCTTCATACCAAACTCTTGCTGAGTTAAAATAGATTTTACTGTTGTGTCTGGTATGAAAACTTTAGTGTGAGAGTTCAGGATAGAAAACCTGAAGTGCTTGACCGCTTTGACCACTGCGTATGCATGCTTCTCCATAAGGGAATATTTTAGCTCATGATCCTTAAGTGGACAACTCATGAAAGAGATAGGAGATTCTACACCTTCTGGATTCTGTTGGACCAAAATGGCCGATAGTGTATGTTCAGAGGCATAACTATATATTTTAAAATTTTTAGTATAATCTGGACAGACCAAGATAGGTGCACGAGCGATTGCTTCCTTAATCTCTTTGAATGCTGATTTACCCTCAGCAGTCCACCTAAATATAGCATTGCCCTTCATCATGTTGACAATGTGACAGGTTTTCTCAGCAAACTCAGAAATAAACCTTCAGAGAAAATTTACCTTTCCAAAGAAAGAGTGAACTACGGTCTTGCTAGTAGGCAGAGTAAGTTCTTGGATAGATTTGACTCTTTCTAAATCAATTTTAATACCTTCTCAGGACACGATGTGTCTGAGAAATTTCCCTTCAGTTACTCCGAAGATTGATTTCTTTGGGTTTAAAGAGATACCATTTTGACGACAACATTTTAGTATCTTTTGCAAATGGTGAACATGCTCAGAATGATGTTTTGAAAACATTATCAGATCATCCAGGTATACTATAATAAATTTTTCCATCTCATCTTTGAAAGCGAGATCCATCACCTTTTGAAATGTGGCACTTGCATTTATTAGACCAAAAGGCATTTTTTAGTAAGTGAATGTGCCTGAAGGTGTGGTGAATGCTGTCTTGTGCTGATTTACTTTTTCAACTTCGACTTGATTATATCCCAAAAAACCGTCTAGCATTGATAACATTTTTGAACTTGTTACCATATGCAGGACTTGATCCATAATAGGAAGGGGGTAGTTATCTTCTAAAGATAACTAGTTTAAGTTTCTAAAATCTACACAGATTTAAATTTTGCCATTCTTTTTTTTGATAGGCACTATGTTGGCAATCCATGTTGAGTGATAGATTGGAAAATTTATTTGGGTATCAAGCATCTTTTGTATCTCAGCTAAAATAGTACCTAAGATTTTTAGATTATATTGCCTGAATTTTCGCTTGTAAGGTAGAGAGTTGGCTTTCAAGGGAATGTCATGATGGATGTCATTTGGCCTGAGTGATTTCAGATCATCATAGGAATAGGCCAATACATCCATATATTGGTGGAGTAGACTAGCAAGCTCAAATCTTTCTTCGAGAGTGCAACATTTCCCAATGTTTACCATCTTAGGATCACGCTTGGTTCCCAAGTTGACCTAATCAAAATCTTGAGAAAAATTTGAATCTATTCGCTGTTGTTTAACAACCCTGTTATGGTTATCAAACAACTTCTCTAGGGAAACCAGACCTTTGAAAATCTTATTCCCCCTAAGCTGTAGGAAATTCTCACCTGTGTTCGTATTGGTCTCAAGAGTTGCTTCACATTCTCGGAGTTCACTACCTTCAAAATGCAGTTGTTCAAAACTGTCCTTTTGCTCCAAGAAGGTGATGATTTGATCATCATTGTTAAATACTTGCCAGTGGCTGACATTATATGGTACACTTGGCTGAAAGACCAGTTCAATAGTGTACCTATCTCCCTTAAAGTCTGAGTGAGGGACTAGAAGGGTGGCAGAGATAGCCAATGCATCTGCCTGGTCATTGAATTTCCTTGGAATGGCAGAGATGTTGAAAGCATCAAAATTTTCAATCTGATCCTAGACCAAGTTGTGATAGTGGTGCAACCTTTCATTTTTCATCTGATAGAGATTCCTCACCTGGCAGACTATCAACTTAGCATCCCCTTTAGCATGGAGTAGCCTAATGCCCCTTTCTCTAGTATCCTGTAGTCTGAGCAATAGGGACTCATACTCAGTCGTGTTATTGGTATTGTTGAACTGCAATTTGTAGGATGAAGGAATAATGTCTCCCTAAGGAGATACCAGCACAACCCCAGCTCTCAAACCAGTAGAGGAGTAGCTGTCATCAAATTCTAAAGTCCATATCTCGTTAGACGCTGCCTTTTCTTTGAAAACTCCTTCGTTTGGAGAAAGAGGCTCTTCCATGTGTTCATTTTGATTTGTCAATTTTTGCGCTGTACTAGTTGAACACCATCTCAATTCATTACCCATAAGAGTTTCATCAGATGTCTCATGGGTTCCATCTGTAGATAGGAAGTAGTTGCCCATGCCCGAGGACTCAAATAAAATTTGATCTTCTGGTCCTGACGATCGAGTAACTACATACTTTGCTTCTTTTTCAGGAAGTAACTTCTTCATGACACCTTGAATTAGAATCTTTGCTTCTGACAAGTTCATACTTAGCTCACCTCTAAAAAACTGTCGGGTGAATATTTTGTCGTCAACTAACTGATGACAAAATGGGTATATCAACCACATCATAGGGAGATTTACACCATGAAAAGTATGGCTTTACCAGATCTGGATGAAGTAAATCTCTTCTTTCATCAAGGGGAGGTTCCCTATAAATATTTAAGCACCATATGTATGTATATAATTAAGCAAAAAATAACACATGGGGTGGTATAACAACATCTACCTCTCTTTTCTCAGAGGTAATGTACAAAAAATAAAAGAGGAAAATCAAAGTCTTTGCTAACAACACTCATCTTCTTTCAGGAATGGTATCAAACGGGGAGCAGGAGATCACCTAAAGTGACAAGGTCCACAAGAGCACTCACGTAAGCACAAAGTCTTCCGTAGCTTCTTTCATCGATTCAGAACAAACGTAACCATAAAATAAAATGAAGCACAAAGTCTTCACCTGAAACTACAAAAGATAACTGAATCTCAAAAATAAAGGTAGCTCAAAGCCTATCCTCTACCTTTTAGAAGTGCTCTCAGATAATATTAACACACCCACTTTGCTTATTAAATTAGATA
Source organism: Torreya grandis (assembly GCA_037957365.1). Lineage (NCBI taxonomy): Eukaryota > Viridiplantae > Streptophyta > Pinopsida > Cupressales > Taxaceae > Torreya > Torreya grandis. The sequence continues at coordinate 2,544,916 of JARHVA010001457.1, read as the reverse complement.
AACAAGATATCATCAAGAAAGAGAACATAAGAAACTATTTTTTAGACAACACAGATAACTTCAACACAAAGTCTGAAATAAATCTACTTCTCATTCATTTAACAAAATATGATTTACAAGTTTGAGCACAAAGTATAAAAAATTGTTTCAATTTCAGTAGAGTGTTTGCTCTCTATTTTTCTAAGATCATTTACAAATGAGGTCTCCACTATATATAGGGAGAAAATCCTCAAAAACTAAAAAATAATAAAATACAAAAATATCTCAGTCAAAGATGACTCATCTTTGACTTTGAGATATTTTTTTGAAATATTTACATGTAATTACATTTTACAAAATTGCATGCACTTTTCATAAAACAAAAGTGCATAAGGAGAAAAGAAAAAAGAAGGGAAAAAATTCAATTCTTGCTGCCAAATTTCTTCAAATGAGCATTGTACATAGTAATAGATGCCTGAATTCTTATGCTGTCTGGTGCAACCATGTTCTTGGAGACAATTTTGGCTTTGATTAATGCATCTTTCAATGCTGTGATGGCTTTAGCATGACCAGTTAACCTAGATTTTAGATTTTTTAAAGTTAACTGAGTGTCCAGAATACCATCCATAGAAGACATTGAGAAGGATTTTTTTTCAAAATCTCTTTGAATCATCTCTTTGAAATTGTGGATCATTTCTCCTGCTGAGAGGAATTGATTGTCTTTGGAGGTTAGGTTGCAAGGTAGCTCTTCTAGTTTATTGAGCAAGCTGAGGTCACTCTTCTCACTAGCATTTCTGAAAGCTTTGAGATCTTCAATTAAATCTTTGAGTACCTGGATCCTGAAGATCAGTGACTCCTTGATCTCAACATAAAAATTTTTGTTGGAGATGACACCAATAGATATTAAGGTGCTTTTCTTCAGATTCTTCATCCCCTTCCATTTGCCAAGATATTTTTCTAATTTTTCAACCTCCTAAGAAATAAGAGAGACAAAGTCATCTAAATCTGCCCTTAATTTCTTCATCTTGTCCATCTTTTCTGCAACCTCTGATAGCAAGGAAACTCTTTGAGTATGTATTTTTTCAATATAGTCCTCCAAGACTTTTTTATTTAAGTTTTCTCTACCTTTTGAATGACCAGGTCATCTATGGAGAAGGCCTCTAGAGTTGCCGCTTCGGAGGGAAGAGTGAACCTCCTTATTATTGCCGTTAGCTACTCTGTTTTGGCCTTGTAATAATCTTTCATCTCTTTCTCTCGATCAAATTTCTGGACCATAATGTCTATAGCAGACTGAAGATCACTTTTCACACCTTCATGAGTAACTTTGCCAAGTTCAACACGAGAGATGAAATAGCTGCTCATTTTGAAACCCTCAAGGGTTGCATCCTGTGGAGGTTTGGCAATCTCCAAAAAATTTTGCCCTTTTTTTTCAACCAATTTGGAGAGGATCCTTGGCCTCTTTGGAGCTTTGGCTTTCACCGGCACTATTTTGCCAAAGTTGAAGTCATCTGGAGAGATGTCCAACTTCTTTCTTTTGGGGATGAATGCTGACATCCAGGGTGGGAGAGAAGTACCTATTGTGGCAATGGTTGTCTGAGTCGGTGTTACTGTGATAGCTTCTATACTGCTAGTGGTGACAGGGGTCATAGTTGGACTAACAGGCAAAACTATACCAATTACTGATTTTGGCTCTTGTATGAAACTTTTCCCCAGATTGAAAGAGGGAGAAGACAAACTTGGGATGGACCCAGAGGAGTGAGGAGAACCTCTAAAAGCACCCTGAAGATTGCCAAACATGACTCTGGAATGAGAGGCAGCTCCAGAAGAGGGAACACTGATCGAAGAGATAGGAGAAGAGGGTGCCATAGGAGACTGAGGTGGAGAAGGAAAGATGCTCTTGAGCGGTTGTGCTTCTTCTTATAAAGGTAGAGGTTCAGTGCTTGGCTGTTCTATCGAGTGTTCATCTATTTTTATTGGTTGAGTTGTCTATGCCTGAGGGTTCTATTCTTCAATTCCTTTAGCTACTGCTTCAGGCTCTTCAGCAGTCTTTGACTTTTTGGAAACAAAGATGATTCTAGGCTTGTGAGGCCTAGAAGGGGAAGGAACATCGCCATTGTTCTTGGTCTTATTTTTCGCCTTCCTCCTCAACTCAGCTTGGTACTCAGCCTCTGATCCTGTGATAAATTCTTTTAGTTGGATTTCTCTGGCTGCTAACCAATCATTGGTGTTAGCCAATATTGGTTAAAATATTTTTCTTTGAGAAGTTAATTCCTTCTGAGACCACTGAGTTGGAGGAAGAGGGGAGCCAACAACCTTTTCAGCCAAGTATCTACTATTGACAATGTTCTCATCATCGATTAGATTAGAGGAGATCTCTGCAAGCCCTAGATATTTGATCTACTCTAGGGTTAGCCTGCAAAAGTCCATTTTTTTGATTTCTTCAACCGTCCTCAGGTCGATCCAGATATCTTCAATCATGGGCTCATGGAACTGGGTTTTCCTTTTGATTTTGTCCTTGACTCCCTTGTAGTCAATTTTTTCTCTCCTCTTGAATGGTTTTAGAGTGACCATCTACATTTTTGTTTCCATGACTTTGGCTACTGTTACAATGGAATACCTGCCATTTTTGATTGAAAACTTGAAGCCTGATTTCTTCAGCTCTATTTATCTGGTATGCATGACAATCAGTTGTCAGCAAAGTTCCATTAGTACCAACTTATCTGAAGGGAACTTGGGGAGCATATAGGGGTAGCCTTGGAAAAAGCCAACTCGAAGATAGTAGAAAGTGGGAAATTGAAAGAACATGCAGCCGTAATCATTGACCACTGTCCAAGCCTCGTCTGATACTCTCTTCTGCTCAAGCTGAGGGTCAAAGAGACATAAAAATATGGTGAAAAAGGTGTCATTTATCCTTTTGAAATGGTGGGTCAATCCTTGAAGAGTCAGCTGGGGGTAATATGAGTACACTGGGGTCATCTTTCTATCCCCCTCTGTGGTTAAGCCCAAAAAAGTTTGTATTGCAGTAGCTATGTACACAAGGTACGAAGTCATATAAAACTTGTAAGAAGTCTGTACCTTGGTTAGCTACTCATGGAAGGCGTTGCTAATTTGCTCTCCCCAAAAGATGATCTGTTTACCTTAGAGGATGACTTTAATGAATGGATACATCCATTCATGGAAAAGTGAAGAAGACGGGAGGCTTTGTACCCTACTGAGAAGGGTGATCAAGTCACCAACCTCCTCAATGAAGTCACTCCTCAAAAAGTTTTGGGGCCATTTTGATAAGTTGGTCCTGGGGGTCTTCAACCATTTGTAGTTATTACTTTCTTTGCCCTCTCAAAGTCTTTGTCGTATTCCTTCTGGGCATCCACGAAGTAAATCTTGGTTACTTCTGTGGCTGGAGGGCACATGAAAACTTTATCGATGAATTTAGGATCCAGCCGAATCACCACATTGCCACTGGCATCTGAGACCGACCTAGTCTCTTTATTGTAGAAGTGGGCACATTGGAGAATGAACTCTGTATGATGTGCTGCCATCAAAAAAGTGGCCACTAGGTGGATGTTACTCTCGATGATCCTCTTTATTCTGGTGCTTGGGTTCGTCACCTTTGTTTAAGCTATAAATTCAGCCATGTCCATGTGGCCAATTTTGGTGTCCTGAATGTCATCGACATTTGAGGAGACCAATGTGAGTGGGAAGATGCCCTGATATTTGTATTTCATGGTCTTCACCTTTTTTGAAGATGCTTCAGACATGGAAACTCATTTTAGTCAGACAGGTGTCGATGAGCAAGAGTTCTCTGAAGGTACTGCATACATGATTATGAGATTAGAAGAAAGTGGATGAATTGAGAAAATAAAATTTAAGTGATCATGGTCAATGGAGGTCACTTAAAAATGCTGGGTGGAAAAAAGATCAAAAAATAAGGAAGAAAGAGAAAGAAAAAGACAACACAAAAAATCCTCTGGAGTTAAAAAAATCTGGAGGATGGATGCACGGGCGACAAAATTTGCCACCCCTGTAGGTTAGAGTAAAAAATATGCAAGGGCGGTGAAATTCATTGCCCATGCATGTTCAGCCTACACAAGTGGCAAATTTTGCCGCCCTTGCAGGCTAGAGGAGAAAGATGTAGGGGCGGTGAAATTCACCGCCCCTACAGGAAATGATTGCACAGGAGGGGATGCGAGGGCAGTAATTTTTGCCACCCTTATGCAAAAAGATTGCTTGGGTGGAAAAATTCACTGCCCTTGTAGCTAAAAAGGCTTGGGGGCTGAGGCACAGGCGGTGAAATTGGCCGCCCAAGATGGCATTGAGAGGAAACTTGTGGGTAAAGGAGAGGGACAACATTTTAAGCTATCCTTGCAGGTAGGTAGGCATGGAAGGTCGACCTAGGGGGAAAGGGACTCAAGAAGAAAACAACAAAAACTCAAAATAAAATGAAAAGAAGAAAAAAATGCTAAGATAGAAGAAGGAAATATGATAAAAACTAAAAACAAGACCTACATGGAAATCCGTGCATGCCACAAGGTCAAATCTGCCAAGTCACACTTCAAGTCATTCGCTAGATCATCCAAACATGAAGGGAAGGAGGATAGGAGGAAAATATGAGAAGAAATGGGGTTCAAATCAGTTTATATGGGGTGAAAAACATCCCCAACAACCCATTGTGTGTGGAAATAAATGTTGTGCATAAAAATTGAGGCATGCTTGGGCGGAAAAATTTGCTACCTTTGCATGTTTCGCTTAGTTCAAACGCAGGGGCGGCAAAAATTACCGCCCTTGCAGGTCAAGATGCATTGGTGGCAAATTTTTCTGCCCTTCCAAGAAAATGCAGGGGTAGCAAATTTGCCACCCTTGCATTAAAATGCAGGGGCAACAAAATTTGTCACCCTTGCATTATAAAGGCCAAAATGCACTGGCAGCAAAATTTGCCGCTCGTGCATAAAAATGAAAAAAAAGACCAACTCTAGAAGAGGCAGTCTGGAGAGGGAGTTTCTTGGTCGCTTCGGTATCGTAATCACTCTCACGTTCTTAGGCCAAGCAGAGAACGAATTCAAAATCTTTCTCAAAAACAAACTTAGAGAGACAAAAGATGAAACAAACAAGTTTCGTAGGGGGTTGTTTCCAAAAATAGGCTAAGCTGATTTTAGAAACAACAGCTAGCTCTTGTTGGGGAACTTTCATTAATCAAATTGATTAGCGAGAGTAGAAACCAGTCTCTAAGTGCCTTCATCCAAGCCATTGGGCTACAGAGTCAAGCCAAAAATGAAAAAAAAATAGACAAAACATAAAAATTGTATATATATACAAAAGGACTTATCCAAGCCTCAAGGATTGAACATCTTTAGATGCTACCCGCTGTGAGGTAGTGGGAATGGTGTTCCATCTTGGTACTCTAGCAAGAAACTAGCTTCACCACAGAGCTGTCGAATGGTGAATGGGCCTCTCCACAGGGAGTTGAATTTGCCATGCATCCCTTTTGGTTCTCGCCTCTTGTCCCACAACAAGACTTGATCTCCGACTTGAAATTTGAAAACTCTAGATTTTTTATCAAAGAGTGCCTTCACCTGGTTCTGATGCTCCATAATTTGATCCACTACCATGGCCCATGATTCATTTAGCTCATTCAGACACATGATTCTTTTATCGATTGAGCTTTTGAAGGTTGAGTCTTTGATTGCTTTAGTTAACTCGAGCGCTAGTAGTTCAAGGGTGATAGAGATTTCTGCATTCAATCCATATAGAAGCTAGAAAGATGACATACCAATAGCCCTTTTGGGTGTTATTCTATCTTCCCATAAAGCATCATATAATGCTTTATGCCATGTTCTCTTATTATCATCCACCAACTTCTTAATAATAGCGACCAGGTTCTTGTTACTTGATTTTGCTTGGCCATTTCTTTGAGGGAAATAATTCAAAGTGTGGGATAGGGTAATCCCATAATAGAAATAAAATTGAGTAATTTCATGTGATGAAAAATAGGTTGCATTATCTGTTATGATCTTTAGTGAGACCCCAAACCTGGAGATGATATTTTCTTTGAAGAAACTGCACACCACTTCAGATGTAGCATGCTTGGTTGGGATGGCCTCCACCCACTTAGTAAAATAATCTGTTGCCGTGATGACATAATCATGTCTGGCACTTGAAGATGGGTTGAATACACCAATGAAGTCAACACCCCACTGCTAAAATGGTTCTTCAATTACTACTAGCTTGAGAGGCAAAGCAGGCAGCTTAGGCTTTCTAATGAATTACTGACACAATTCGCACCTACGCACCCATTTGTAGGCATCCTGGAACAACATCGACCAATAATACCTTACTGGTAGAATTTTGTGTGTTGTCATTGGTGTAGAAAAATTTCCTCCACAGGCCAGATTATGGAAAGATTCTAAGAGTCTTTCTTGTTGTGCCTTGTCAACACAACGAAGAAATGCCTTGTCCAAGTTTCTCTTGTAAAGACCATTGTCCCAAAGGACATAATCAACTATTTTTAACTTAACATTCCTTTTCTCTTTAAAAAAAGGTGAGTAGGACACTCACCATATGTCAAAAAATGAGCAATGTCAGAATACCACTCATTAGTAGTTTCAACAAAGAGGACCGTGGGGATGCCTTCGATCAATACTTCTTCACTTTCTGCTTTACCTAGAATGTTGTTGGCAATCAACTGGAAAAGACCCTTTCTCTGTATGAGCTTGGTTGGTTTGATGTCCAGATCAAACTCCTGAGTCTTGGTAATTTAGTTACCTCTCTTCGTACCAAACTCTTGCTGAGTCAAAATGGATTTTATTATTGTGTCTGGTACAAGAACTTCGGTGTGAGAGTTCAGGATATAAAACCTAAAGTGCTTGACCACTTTGACCACTGCATATGCATGCTTCTCCATAAGGGAATATTTTAGCTCATGATCCTTAAGTGGACAACTCATGAAAGAGATAGGAGATTCTACACCTTTTAGATTCTGTTGGACTAAAATAGTCGATAGTGTATGTTCGGAGGCATAACTATATATTTTGAAATTTTTAGTATAATATGGATAGACCAAGACTAGTGCACAGGCGATTGCTTCCTTAATCTCTTTAAACACTGATTTACCCTCAGCAGTCCACCTAAATGTAGCATTGCCCTTCATCATGTTGACAATGTGATGGGTTTTCTCAACAAACTCAAGAATAAACTTTTAGAGAAAATTCACCTTTCCAAAGAAAGAGTGAACTATGGTCTTGCTGGTAGGCAGTGTAAGTTCCTGGATGGATTTGACTCTTTCTGAATTAATTTTAATACCTTCTCAGGACACGATGTGTCTGAGAAGTTTTCCTTCAGTTACTCCAAAGATAGATTTCTTTGGGTTTAAAGAGATACCATTCTGACGACAACATTTCAGTATCTTTTGCAAATGGTGAACATGCTCAGAACGATGTTTTGAAAACACGGTCAGATTATCCAGGTATACTACAATGAATTTTTCCATCTCATTTTTGAAAGTGAGATCCATCGCCCTTTGAAATGTGGCACTTACATTTATTAGACCAAAATGCATTCTTCGATAAGTGAATGTGCCCCAAGGTGTGGTGAACGTTGTCTTGTGCTGATCTACTTTTTTGACTTCGACCTGATTATACCCCAAAAAACTATCTAGCATTGATAGCATTTCTAAACCTGTTACCATCTACAGGACTTGATCTATAATAAGAAGGGGGTAGTTATCTTTTAAATATAACTGGTTTAAGTTTCTAAAATCTACATAGATTTGAATTTTGTCATTCTTTTTCCTGACAGGCACTATGTTGGCAATCCATGTTGAGTGATAAATTAAAAAAATTATCGGTGCATCAAGCATCTTTTGTATCTCAGCTAAAATAATACCTAAGATTTTTGGATTATATTGCCTAGATTTTTGCTTGTAAGGTACAGAGTTGGCTTTCAGGAGAATGTCGTGATGGATGTCATTTAACCTGAGTGATTTCAGATCATCATAGGAATAGGCCAATACATCTATATATTGGCGGAGTAGACTAGCAAGCTCAAATCTTTCTTTGGGAGTGCAATATTTCTCAATGTTTACCATCTTAGGATCATGCTTGGTTCCCAAGTTGACCTGATCAAAATCTTGAAAAGAATTTGAATCTATTCGCTGTTGTTTAATAAACCTGTCATGGTTATCAAACAACTTCTCTAGAAAAACCAGACCTTTGGGAATCTTATTCCCCCTAAGCTGTAGGAAATCCTCACCTGTGTTCGTATTGGTCTCAAGAGTTGCTTCACATTCTCGGATTTCACTACCTTCAAAACACAGTTGTTCGAAACTATCCTTTTGCTCTAAGAAGGTGATGATTTGATCATCATTGTTAAATACTTGCCAATGGCCGGCATTATCTAGTACACTTGACCAAAAGACTAGTTCAATAGTGTACCTATCTCCCTTAAAGTCTGGGTGAGTGACTAGAAGGGTGGCAGAGATAGCCAATGCATCTGCCCAGTCATTGAATTCCCTTAGAATGACAGAGATGTTGAAAGCATCAAAATTTTCAATCTGATCCTAGACCAGGTTGCGATAGTGGTGCAACCTTTCATTTTTTGTCTAATAGAGGTTCCTCACATGGCAGACTATCAATATGGACTTGTACTCAGTCATGTTGTTGGTATTGTTGAACTACAATTTGTAGGATGAAGTAATAATGTCTCCTTAAAGAGATACCAGCACAACCCTAGCTCCCAAACCAGTAGAGGAGCAGCTGCCATCAAATTCTAAGGTCCATACCTTGTTAGGCGTTGCCTTTTCTTTGAAAACTCCTTTGTTTGGGGAAAGAGGCTCTTCCATGTGTTTATTTTGATTTTTTAATTTTTTCGCTGTGCCAGCTGAACACCATCTCAAGTCATTACCCGTAAGAGTTTCATCAAATGTCTCATGGGTTTCATCTGTAGATAGGAAGTAGTTGCCCATGCTCGAGGACTCAAATAAAATTTGAGCTTTTGGTGCTGACGATCGGGTAACTACATACCTTGCTTCTTTTTTAGGAAGCAACTTCTTCATGACACCTTAAACTGGAATCCTTGCTTCTAATAAGTCCATACTTAGCTCACCTCTAACATTCTTGTAGAAATTCTGCCCAAGTAGGATGCCGTAAGATGCTGAAACATCAGCCACTAAAACTGTCATTTTTATCCATTTTTTTGGAAAAGCCACGAAAGCATATTGAGTGTCTTTTATTTGACCAAAGAGGGGAACTTGCTTATTTTCCATGAAAAAACACTTCCCAAAAGTTTTGGTCAAATTCAGGCCAAGAGAATCTGCCACCTTGGCGGGCATGACATTATCTGAGGCTCCAGATTCTATAATACAATTACTCAGTTTATAACCATTTATAAGTAGGGAAACATAGAAAGGTTCTATTTTCCTAGGAGCAATAGGAGGAGTCACAACAAGATTGTTTTGAGCCAGTTTATCTTTATGGAGATCATGAACAACTTTCAAAGAATCTTGTCCTACGGGGACGACTTTATTTTTTACATATTCTGCTAAACTATCAAACTGTTCTAAGTTAGCCCTCAAATATTCAACCTCTGTCATTTGAATTTTAGTCTTTCTAGCATGATCAATTATATCAAATAATTGAAAAGAACTTGAGACAAAAGAAGAGAGTCCATCATCTAGAATTTTAGTAAGTACGACACTGGTTTGAGCAATAGAAGTGGAAGGGATGACGTGGTTGGAGGAACTTATTTTTTTATGAATTACCTACTCATTTGATTGTATAGGCAATTGAGTCCCATGTTTAGTGATGGAAACCACTGGTCGGGGTTCCTCGTCTGCCTTTCCTTTGTCAGTCTGGGAAGTTGATTGATTCTGAGATCTAGTGAAAATAGCATAAGATCCATCCAAACCTTTCCCTTTACTTCCAGCTTCGTCCTGGTAATCTAGGAAACTGATATTGAAGTCGCCAACTAATTCTTCTTCTTGCTCATCAAAGAGATTAACATCTTCTTGTTGGTCCAACTGAGGTTGAAAAGAATAGCCATGTTTAGCCTCTAGGTAGCTGACCGCTGAATTGGCAAGTGCTGCTTCAATAGTCAATTTCCCTAGAGGGGGAGGCAGGCGATTTAGCTGCCCTTGGTTCCAGGTAGCATTACCCTGATATTGCTAGTTTTGAAAAGTCCTCCTGGGTATATCTCGATAGGTAGGAGCAGCCGTACCTTGAGCTATTTGCCTCTTCAAAGCTATTAGTTCGTTTGTCAATTTTTGCACCATAGGATTTATAGTGCCTGAAGAAGAACTTTTAGCAGATGAAGAGAATTTATTTTTACTAGGGTCTTTTCTGATCTTACCTGTCAGGATAAGATCATCCTCAATCTTAGTAGCCAAACTTTGAGCCAAGGCTAGATCCATAGGGCTAGCTCATCTCAACAAAAAACTTACTTCAAGAAGCTGTGAATTGATAAAAAAGCACTTGAGATTTTTCAGTGTGGGTTGAGCCACAGTTGGAATCCAGTTTCTCAACTTGTTGAATTTAGCTATGAAATCCCTCATGGGTTCCTGAGATTCTTTTTTTAACTATGTTAGCTGAGCCAACAAAGCATGTGCATCTTCAGTAGGTTTAAACCTAGCTTCAAATTTGGACTTGAGCGTATCCCAGTCTGTTACTGACCCAGCCTGCAGGTGATAGAACCAATCCACGGTGGCTCCTTGTAAGGTTTCCATGAAAAGTCTAACTGCTACATCTTCAAATTCCACACCGATCACGCCACATGCTATGAAAAAAGTGGCAATATGCTCATCGGGATGAACCTTTCCATCACCAAAAAACTTAGGAATTTTTTTTCTAGAACTATGAGGTAGTTCATGCAAAGGTGCAGTCAAATTAAGAGGACCAAAGGAATTTCTCCACGGGCCTTGAGCCATAATGATAAGAGGATTAAATGGTGGGATGAAAAATCTTGGTGGGGTATTTATAGGCAAAGCGCAATTGATGATAGGAAAAAATGCTCTTCCTTGTGGGGGTGATCCGATAAGGTTAGGAGAAAGACTTCTAGATCGTTGGAGGAAAGGTAGTGGAGGAAACAGGTCAAAATTGCTCTACCGTGCCAATTCAAATACGGGGTCAAAAACACCCTTAGATCTCTGGCTTCTGATGTAGCGTGGAGTTGCTAGATTTCAAATGAAAGAGGAATCGAAACTACTTCAAGTTGAAGCTTGAGGCTTCAAAATGCACGTTTGTGTCCCCAGTGGAGTCACCAAAAACTATTGGGTGAATATTTTATCGTCAACTAACTGATGACAAAATGGGTATATCAACCACAACATAGAGAGATTTACACCACAAAAAATATGAGTTTACCAGATCTAGATGAAGTAAATCTCTCCCTCATGAAGGGGAGGTTCCCTATAAATATTTAAGTGCCATATGTATGTATATAATTAAGCAGAAAATAACACATGGGGTGGTATAACAACATCTACCTCTCTTTTTTTAGAGGTAATGTACAAAGAATAAAAGAGAGAAATCCTAGTCTTTGCTAACAACACTCCTCTTCTTTGAGGAATGGTATCAAACGGGGAGTAAGAGATCACCTGAAGTGATAAGGTCCACAAGAGCACTCACATAAGCACAAAGTCTTCTGTAGCTTCTTTCACCAATTTAGAACAAACGTAACTGTAGAATAAAATGAAGCACAAAGTCTTCACCTGAAACTACAAAAGATAACTGAATCTCAAAGATAAAGGTAGCTCAAAGTCTATCCTCTACCTTTTAGAAGTGCTCTCAGATAATATTAACACACCCACTTTGCTTATTAAATTAGATAAACAAGAGATCATCAGGAAAGAGAACATAAGAAACTGTTTCCTAGACAACACAGATAACTTCAACACAAAGTCTGAAATAAACCTGCTTCTCATTCATTTAACAAAATATGATTTACAAGTTTGAGCACAAAGTCTAAAAAATTGCTTCAATTTTAGCAGAGTGTTTGCTCTCTATTTTTCCAAGATCATTTACAAATGAGGTCTCCACTATATATAGGGAGAAAATCCTCAAAAACTAGAAAATAAAAAAATAAAAAAATATCTCAGTCAAAGATGACTCATCTTTGACTTTGAGATATTTTTTTGAAATATTTACATGTAATTACATTTTACAAAATTGCATGCACTTTTCACAAAACAAAAGTGCATAAGGAAAGAAGAAGAAAGAAGGAGAAAAATTAAGTTCTTGCTATCAAATTTCTTCAGATGAGCATCGTACATAGTAATGGATGCCTAAATTTCTATGCTGTCTGGCGCAACCATGTTCTTGGAGATGATTCTAGCTCTGATTAATGCATCCTTCAATGCTGTGATGGCCTTAGCATGACCAGTTAACCTAGATTTTAGATTTTTCAAAGTTAACTTAGTGTCCAGAATACCATCCACAGAAGACATTGAGAAGGATTTTTTTTCAAAATCTCTTTGAATCATCTCTTTGAAACTGTGGATCATTTCTCCTGCTGAGAGGAATTGATTGTCCTTGGAGGTTAGGTTGTAAGGTAGCTCTTCTAGTTTATTGAGCACGCTGAGGTCACTCTTCTCACCAGCATCCCTGAAAGCTTTGAGATCCTCAATTAAATATTTGAGTACCTGGATCCTAAAGATCAGTGACTCCTTGATCTCAACATAAGAATCCTTGCTGGAGATGACACCGATAGATATTAAGGTGCTTTTCTTCATATCCTTCATCCCCTTCCATTTGCCAAGATATTTTTTTGAGCTTTTGACCTCCTGAGAAATAAGATAGACAAAGTCATCTAACTCTGCCCTTAATTTCTTCATCTTGTCCATCTTTTCTGCAACCTTTGATAGCAAGGAAACTCCTTGAGTATACATTTTTTCAATATAGTCCTCTAGGACTTTTCCCTTTAAGTAAGTCTTCTCTGCCTTTTGAATGACTGGGTCATCTATGGAGAAGGCCTCTGGAGTTGCCACTTTGGGGGGAAGAGTGAACCTCCTTATTATTGCTGTTAACTACTCTGTTTTGGCCTTGTGATAATATTTCATCTCTTTCTCTCGATCAAATTTTTGGACCATAATGTCCACAGCAGACTGAAGATCGCTTTTCACACCTTTGTGAGTAACTTTGATAAGTTCAACATGAGAGATGGAATAGCTGCTTATTTTGAAACCCTCAAAGGTTGCATCCTTTGGAGGTTTAGCAATCTCCAAAAAATTTTGCCCTTTTTCTTCGACCAATTTGGAGAGGATCTTTGGCCTCTTTGGAGCTTTGGCTTTCACCGGCACTATTTTTCCAAAGTTGAAGTCATCTAGAGAGATGTCCAACTTCTTTCTTTTGGAGGTGAATGCTGACATCCAGGGTAGGAGAGAAGTACCTATTGTGGCAATGGTTGTCTCAGCCAGTGTTACTATGGCAGCGTCTATACTGCTAGTGGTGACAGTGATCGCAGTTGAAGTAACAGGCAAAATTGTACCAATTACTAATTCTGGCTCTTGTACAGAACTTTCCCCCAGATTGAAAGAGGGAGAAGACAAACTTGAGATGGACCCAGAGGAGTGAGGAAAACCTCCAGAAGTGCCATGAGGATCGCTAAACATGACTCTAGAAGGAGAGGCAACTCCAGAAGAGGGAACACTGATCAGAGAGATAGGAGAAGAGGGTGCCACAGGAGACTGAGGTGGAGAAGGATAGACACTCTTGAGCGGTTGTGATTCTTCTTGTGAAGGTAGAGGTTTAGTGCTTGGCTTTCCTATTGGCCGGTCATCTGTTTCCATTAGCTGAGCTGTCTGTGCCTGAGGGTTCTATTCTTCAATTCCTTTAGCTACTACTTCAGGCTCTTTAGTAGTCTTTGGCTTTTTGGAAACAAAGATGATTCTAGGCTTGTGAGGCATAGAAGGGGAAGGAATATTGCCTTTGTTCTTGGTCCTATTTTTTACCTTCTTTCTCAACTCAGCTTGGTACTCAGCCTCTGATCCTGTGATAAATTCTTTTAGTTGGATTCCTCTGGCTGCTAACCAATCATTGGGGTTAGCCAATATTAGTTCAAATCTTTTTCTCAGAGAAGTTAATTCTTTCTGAGATCACTGAGTTGGAGGAAGAGGGGAGCCAGTAACCATTTCAGCCAAGTATCTGCTATTGATGATGTTTTCATCATCAATTAGATTAGAGGGGATCTCTGCAAGCCCTAAATATTTGATCTGATCTAGGGTCAGCCTACAAAAGTCTATTTTTTTGATTTCTTTAACCGTCTTCAAGTTAATCCAGATATCTTCAATCATGGGCTCATGGAACTAGGTTTTCCTTCTGATTTTGTCCTCGACTCCTCTGTAGTCAAAATTTTCTCTCCTCTTGAATGGTTTTAGAGTGACCATCTGCATTTTTGTTTCCATGACTTTGGCTTTGGCTACTGTTGCAATGGAATACCTACCAATTTGGATTGGAAACCTGAAGCCTGGTTTCTTCAGCTCCATTTGTCTGGCATGCATGACAATCAATTGTTGGCAAAGTTCCATTGGTACCAACTTATCTGAAGGGAACCTAGGGAGCATATAGGGGTAGCCTTAGAAAAATCCAACCTAAAGATAGCAGAAGGTGGGAAATTAAAGGAACATGCAGCCATAATCATTGACCACTGTCCAAGCCTCATCTGATACTCTCTTCTACTCAAGCTGAGGGTCAAAGAGACAGAAATATTTTGAAGAAGGCATCATTTATCCTTTTGAAATGGCAGGTCGATCCTTGTAGAGTCAGCTGGGGGTAATATGAGTACACTGGGGTCATCTTTCTATCCCCCTCTGTGGTTAAGCCCAGAAAAGATCGCATTGCGATAGCTATGTACACAAGGTATGAAGTCATATAAAACTTGTAAGAAGTCTGTACCTTGGTTAGCTACTCATAAAGAGCATTGTTGATCTGCTCTCCTCAAAAGATGACCTATTTTCCTTAGAGGATGATTTTAATGAATGGGTACATCTATTCATGAAATAGTGAAGAAGACGGGAGGCCTCTTACCCTGTTGAGAAGGGTGATCAAGTCACCAACCTCCTCAATGAAGTCACTCCTTGAAAAGTTTCACGGCCATCTTGATAAGTTGGTCCTGGGGGTCTTCAACCATTTGTAGTTTATTACTTTCTTTGCCCTCTCAGGGTCTTTGTCGTATTCCTTCTGGGTGTCCACAAAGTCAATCTTGGTTACTTCAGTGGCTGGAGGGCACATGAAAACTTTATCGATGAATTTGAGATCTAGCCAAATCACCACATTGCCACTGGCATCTGAGACTGACCTAGTCTCTTTATTGTAGAAGTGGGCGCATTGGAGAATGAACTCTGTATGATGTGCTACCATCGAAAAAGTGGCCACCAAGTGGATGTTACTCTCGACAATCCTCTTTATCCCGGTGCTTGGGTTCGTCGCCTTTGTTCGAGCTATGAATTCGGCCATGTCCACGTGGCCAATTTTAGTGTCCCAAATGTCGTCGACATTTGAGGAGACCGACATGAGTGAAAAGACACCCTAATATTTGTATTTCATGGTCTTCACCTTTTTCAGAGATGCTTTAGACATGGGAACTAGTTTTGGTCAGACAGGAGTCGATGAGCAAGAGTTCTCTGAAGGTACTGCAAACATGATTACGAGATTAGAGGAAAGTGGATGAATGGAGAATATGCAATTTAAGTGATCATGGTCAACAGAGTTCACTTAAAAAGGCCAAGTTGGAAAAAGGATTGGAAAATGAGGAAGAAAGGGAAAGAAAAAGACAACACAGAAAATCCTCTAAAGTTAGGAAAATCTGGAGGATGGATGCACGGGCGGCAAAATTTGCCACCCCTACAGGTTAGATTAAAAAAGATGTAAGGGTGGTGAAATTCACCACCCATGCATGTTCGGCTTGCACAGGCAGAAAATTTTGCCGCCCTTGCAGGCTAGAGGAGAAAGATGTAGGGGTAGCAAAATTTGCCGCCCCTACAGGAAAGGACTGCACGGGAGGGGACACGAGGGTGGCAATTTTTGCTACCCCTATACACAAGGATTGCTTGGGCAGTGAAATTTTCCACCCTTGTAGCTAAAAAGGCTTGGGGGCCGAGGCACGGGTGGCAAAATTTGCCGCCTAAGATGGCATTGAGAGGAAACCCGCGGGTAAAGGAGAGGGATGGCATTTTAAGCTGTCCCTGCAGGTAGGTAGGCATGGAAGGTCGATCAGGGGGGAAAGGGACTCAAGAAGAAAACAATAAAAACTCAAAATAAAATGAAAAGAAGAAAAAGATGCTAAGATAGAAGAAGGAAAGATGATAAAAACTAAAAACAAGACTTACCTAGAAATTTGTGCATGCCACAAGGTCAAATCTGCCAAGTCACACTTTAAGTCATTCGCTAGATCATCCAGACATAAAAGTCAGGAGGAGAGGAGGAAGCAATGAGAAGAAATGGGGTTCAAATTAGTTTATATGGGGTGAAAAACATCCCCAACAACCCGCCGTGTGTGGCAATAAATGCTGCACATGGAAACCAAGGCATGCTTGGGCGGAAATTTTTTTTGCCTTTACATGTTTCGGTTAGTTCGAATGCAAGGGTGGAAAAAATTGCTGCCCTTGTAGGTCAAGATGCATGGGCAAAATTTTTTTCCACCCTTGCAAGAAAATGCAGGGGCAGCAAATTTGCTGCCCTTGCATTACAAAGGCTAAAATGCACTGGCGGCAAAATTTGCCGCTCATGCATGAAAACAAAAGAAAAGACCAACTCTGGAAGAGGTAGTCTGGAGAGGGAGTTTCTTGGTCACTTCAGTATCGTAATCACTCTCACGTTCTTAGGCTAAGCTGAGAATGAATTTAAAATCCATCTCGAAAACAAACTTAGAGAGACAAAAGATGAAACATACAAGTTTCGTAGGGGGTTGTTCCCAAAAATGGGCTAAGCTGATTTTAGAAACAACAAAAAACATGCCAATATTATTCATACACTGGCTCAACATCATTAGTTAATCACTATGCCATGGTAATTTTACACATTAGGACTTACTATTGTATGCAAAATCAATCGTACTTCTTCAGATGGACATAAACATATCCTCACTACAACCAAATATTTTACAAAGTGGGTTGAATCTATTCCAATCACTTACATAATCAGTAAACACATTTTAAAATTCATCTTGAATCATCTCATTTCTCACTTTGGCATTCACTCCAACCTCATTTCTAATAATGGAAGATTCTTTAAAAATAAGGATGTCAAAGCCCTCTATGCCAAATACCATATTAAGCAACACTTTTCCACTGCCTATTTCCCCCAAAGCTATGACCAAGCTGAAGCATCTAACAAATACCTCATCCAAATCCTTAAAAACATTGTTAATAATTTTTACTGTGATTGGAATTTGTAACTATTTCCTACCCTCTAGGCCTACCATACCAATACCTGAACCCCAATAGGATCCACACCATACTCACTTATTTATGATACTAAAGTTATTCTCTCTATCGAGATCGAGTCACCTTCTTTGTGTATTTCATTACAGGATATCATTGATGAGGAGGAATATAAAGTCTTTTGATTTCAATAATTAGAAATACTTGATAAAAAAAATAGGTAGTTTCCTTGAATAATCTCTAGGAATGTCAAAATAGGTTATGTCATAGCTACAACAAGCATATTAAACATAAATATTATAGACTTGGAGACCTAAACCTGAAAGAGAACCAAATGAATACTAATTTTACCAGTGAAAAGAAAGAAAATTTTGAGCCTAATTAGCTATGCCCATTCATAATCACTATGAAATATGGATTTGGAGCAAACATATTGGATACACTAGATGGTGAAGAGCTAGAGGAGCCCATGAATATTATGCATCTCAAGTATTTTTACACTTGATTTGCTTGAACATTGTCTATAAGTACCCCTACTTGGGGGCATGGCCTAAAAACACCTTCCTTTCATCCCACTTCTAATTGAGTGATTCCATCTTGATTTTATTCCCTTATACTATTACCATTCTTGATACTAATCCCAGTTCTTCAATACAACAAACAATTTTAGATGCCAAAATTCTTAGAAAGTTTTTAGTAGATTATTTAGATTTGGTCACCATCAACACCTCCTTGATAGGAAGTATCTCAGAGTAACTTATTTATTATTTACCTGTATGATGGTCTTTGAATTGCATCTTTCAACTCTTGTTAAATCCTATACCATTTTTTCTATCCATATGCCAGTCATATCTTCAACCTTGTTATTAATTTGTAGTATTTTCCCTAGGTGAACTACATTAACTAGACGTCCATTTAGACTATATAGGCAGTACTCAATTTTTGAGGTCAACTCAGTCAAACCTTTTCCATTCTCTCATCATTTTACGAGCAATTTAAGCCATGTTCTCATCATTTTATGAGCAACCTAATCCATTCTCTCACTTTTTTACGTGCTAAAATATTCATCATCTTGTAATCCTTCACTGAGATGAGATGACAAAACCCAAAAACATTAAAAATAGTTGAAAAGACCTTATAAATTTGAAAATACCCAAAAACAACCTAAAAATTAAAAAAGGTCAAAAAAGGGGCTTAAAATCTCCATGAGAGATATTAAGACACAAAAGATTTGCTTGTTTTGTCATCATGTTCACCATTGGCCTTTAGCTCTATTTTGGATGGTGTAGTTTACCACATTTACTAGGTATGAACACCTTATCCAATCGTGATCATTTCTAATTTACCATTTTCATTCCTTCATTTACACTCCCATTTCTAGGAAAACTACATCAACCTAAAGTTCACACAGACTATGTAAGAAATGCTCATATGTATTGGGCATCTTGGGTCAGCTCAGCCAATTTTATTACCATTCTATTTTCCTAATTTAGCTCAATGCTCTCACCATTTTACAAGTGTACCTTTCCTATTTTATTCCTCTATAATCAAGTCTATTACTTGTCATCATTTTTATTCTTTTCCACATCTTTGGGAGAACTACATTTAGTCTAAAGTCCATTGGACTATATAAGGAGCATCCAATTGCATGGGGCATTTGGAGACAACTCATACACCCCTTCCTTTTTCTTCTATTCCCCCTTCTATTTAGGTTTCCATCTTTCCCTCTAGATCTTAGGGGAAAAAAACTCCACCAGTAATGCCTTACTTTCACACATGCACAAATGATGCACTAATTAATTATTTTATGGTGTGTTTGTCAATAATGATTATTTTTTATTGTTATTGGTGCATTTATTTTACTTTCCTCTTGAACAACATGATGATTTTTATTGTTTTTCTTTTTAGTTTATGTTTGCTTGCTTATTTGCTTACTTGTTTGTTTCCTTTTTATATTTTCACCTCGACTTAGTCCACAATTCTTGTAGGGTCATCATCATGGTGCTTCATGTCACATAGTTGTACTTGAATCCATCTATTGGCATATGTCAACATGGTCATCATGGTTTTTATTTTTGGTACATTATTTTCAATTATTTATTGGATCAGGGGTCAGCCCTTATGTATGGTATGACCTAGTCACCATGGTGTTTTATATCATGGTGCATATTGTTCAGTTCTATATAAAAATCAAGCATTAAAAGTCTCATAGATAATGTTGTAGCAAAATGATTTCCTTGTCTACTATCCTTCAACCAATTAATTAATTTTCTAATCATCATTTGTCAAAATGAAATTCTGCCCTACTGGGGCAACCCAATTAGATTGATTAACAATAAAATCTTCCCTACTAGGGAAACTCATTGCATCAACAATCAAATCTGCCCTGTTGGGGTACATTATTGTGATCAACCAAGAACACCCTCTTTGGGGCCAAGTCCATCATCTAGTCTTTCTTCTAATTCCAAGCCACATATTTCTTATATTCTTGTTTCTTCTTCTCTTTTTCAAGGGCCCATCTATTTTAACTTCTTCCCCAACCATCCACTTGAGGGGATATATAGGGCTAATCAAGAACCCTTTGGGCATCAATATGAGTTTATCGACTCATAAACTTTAAAGATAAAAGGAGAAGAGTGAAAACATCATTCTTCAAGCATTATCAAAAATATTCCTAATGACTTTTTCATTCTTTAAAAAACATTATTATGCCTAATGTCTTACAATGCCTTCTCAAAGAGGGGAAAAATGTAAACACTTCATTTTAATTACTTCTATGTCTAAACTACATTTGGAGTGATTTTATGTAATCACATTCAATTTAATTTGGAAATCAACATTGGACCTAGTTTACCTCTACATCTGCCATTTTAACCCAAAATCACAATGACACATCCCTAACTGAGGCAACAAATCATATTGCATCATTAATATTTTTAAGTACATCATGAATTAAATCAACCCTTTTAAAATGTCTTCACATAAAAATTAAGTGAATACGTGATTGGGAAATAAACATTATAAATTATACCATTCTTATAATTACTAATTAATCACCTTGATTAATTAGACTGATCGTTCCTCTAATGGAAAATTTGATTAATTTGAAATTAACCATTTTCTTAGGTGATGCCACTCAAGGAAGTCAATGGAAAAGAGGAGTGCAAGCAAGATCTTACACCTCTCCTACAAACTCTTCCTCGTACACTTCTCTTACACACTCCACGAGGACCAATGACTACACTTTTATTCCAATATGCCTTCCACACTCCAAAAGGACTTAACTGGCATTTCTTACATACTCTATGTGTGTGACCATGAGTTTGAGAACTCATCCTCCACCATTGATCTTGATCTCAAATAAAAGGTTTAAAAACATCCAAAAAGTATATAAATATAAGGGCCTTTGGCCATTATAGACATGCTTCTTCATACAAACTTGTTCAGTCAAAATATACAAGGAGCTTTAACTAATTCTCATGCCAAGCAACCAAGAATCAAGTGTAGACAAGGAGAGGTGTTTCTCACACATGGAATGAAACATTTTCAAAGACTCCATAGCCTAAAATCTAGGATCAAACTCTTAATATAAGTTCTTAATGAAATCTTATAAGGAGGTATAAACATTTGTTTTTGTCTTCTAATGTGCATTTCTTGCTTGTTTTCCACATAGCTCAACCTACGGATTAGAATCAAAATGCTAGTTATTCAATTATTTTTTTGATTTTATTCACTAATGGATTGACTAACCTCTTTTGGATTTATAATATAAACTTGGATGCTTCTGAGTTTTGTTTCATCTTCACTCTAATACATTCATATCTAGGTCATGAATTGTCACTCCTTGTCAAATGAGAAAACCCTAATTTTTCATCTTCATAGTGGTTGTTGGCAAAATGTGTTAGTGGGCATAGATTATTAACCTACCCCAAATACCCCTCTATTAATGAGCATTGTCTACATAACCAATACTCTAAAGAGGGACTCAGACTTATGTAGTTCTCCCCTATATGTTGGCTTTTATGTGTATCATATAATGTGTTATAAACAAGTATAATAGTGACCTAGATTGTAACTTGGAAAATGTCGCTCATGGAATGATCCTTTAGTACTTCAAAGCTATAAATGTGATTTCCTTATTTCTGATATGGAAATATGATAAAAAAGGGAAGCTTTACTCACTTAAATTCTTGATTGAATGCCTTTGGTAAGTTGCCTTGTCAATAAGTAAGAAGTTATTAGGTGTGGAATGAATGAGGGTTGATCTTGTATATATGCCAATCCCTTTGGAGAATATATCACATTAAATAAATTAGGATAACCATAAGAATATGTTTAATTTGTAAATTGGATGAATTTAGTGCATTGGACACTTGTGTTGGTATAGGACATTTGCATTGACATAGGCTTTTGACTGGGATGCAAGTGTCTGAGAAGTTAGAAAATAGGCACAACTCTAGAACTTACAAAATAGATGTTAAGCATGTTTATAACATTTTGAACATGATAAAGGGTATGAGTTAATGGAATAACATTGTTTAGATAAAAAGATAATCAATTTATCATAAAGATATAGTGTATTTGAGCCTTTTAATAACAAGAAGGTTATAGAAGCTGAAGGTACATCTATGATATGTATTTGCCAAGTGTAAAAGACTAAGGTGATATATAATTCATAAATAGTGTCTACAAATTGAGGTCACAAAGAAGGAAGTAACCAAGTGATAACCCTAAGAGGTAAATCCAAGGTTTTTATCTAAATAATGATCTCATTAGGCTTGTCATCATTGTAATCTAAGAGGTTAGGTGGTATGTTGCCCACAAGTTTGAGGTGTCCATTATAACCTTAATTATGATTGACAAGATAGTTAAAATTTTAAGACTCATGAAATGGGATGTTTTTCAAAGGTTTAGGGGTGGATATTTTAAAAACACCACATTCTTGGAATTGTTTAGAATTTAAAGGGTTAGTATCACCTTGAATCTTGTATATAACATCATTGTGAGTAAACTTGAAACACTGACACGTAGGAGAGGTGATGGCTCTCATACAATGCATCCATAGGTGACCAAGTAAAATGTCATAGGATAATGTAAAGTTGAAAATCATGACCCTAACTCTAACTGTGATGGGAGGGACTATGATAGAGATCCAAACATAACCAACAAAAAGCACTTATCTTTTATCATATGTTTTGGGTATATTTAAGATTACATTTGGAGTATCCAAGAGTTTTGATGAAGTCAATAGAGGTGACACAAGTACCTGATCCTTTGTCAATCAAGGAATGCTTGAATTAAAAGTCACCAACTTGGAAACTAATTAACAAAGGAGGATCATCTACATGAAGTAATATTTCATTGAGGATAATGGATGTAATAGGGAATTTAAGTGAGAGAGAGGTTGCAAAGTTTCATCAACTTGAATGGACATTTCTTCCCATTTTTTAAGGATACTATCCTAATACTTGGGCAAGGTAACTTCTTGATCCATAGTTAGAGGTCAAGGTATGTTCATTTCAAATAAAAGTTTCATCAATTGATTATGGTGATGAGGGAAAGTCCTTATGAGTTCAAGGAAAGGAAATTTAGAAGGGAGTCAATAAAGTTATAGAATGAGATCCAACTCATAATATATTAAGTTAGTTGAGTCAAACTGAGATAAAGGTGGGTAATGTTGAATCAAATCAACTAAGGTAGGGGTTGAATTGCATTTAAACTGAGTATAAAACTATGTGGTCTCGGCTTGGTTGATTAGTTTGGATGGTAATAATAGACTAAATTAATCTAATCATTGAAGTCTATTGTAAAGAAAGTTAGAAACTACCTACATAAAGTTGTTTGATGCACTATCTTGAGATAAAATATCAATAAAGGATTTTATTGATTTGGTCAATGCAATAGCCATAATATTAGGAAAAATAATACAATACCTCATGAAAGTTGATGTAGTTAGGTCTAGTTTAGGAATAGGTGACTATATGACTGTATCAAGTTGGATGATGTAGTGAAATAAGGTCATTCAAAAAGTATCAAATTGGTTGAAATGGTTATTCAGTAAGGTGACTATATTGAGTTGGTCAATGTAGGGAGCTAAGTCAGTAATGCTTTCAACATCTAAAAAATTAAATGGATATGTGTCTTGAATAGTTTTATAAGTGGTAAAATCATTATAATTAGAATGTGGATAAATATCAATGTAAGATACTACCTACCCCATGTTATTCATGTTGACCATGTTTTCATCATTGATATAAGAATGGGGGTGAACTGAAGCTTCAACAACATTGGAGGTAGGAGGTTTAACAATAGTAGATTGATGTTTTAGAAACGGATATTTATATATGGCAAGTTGAGAATTAACCTAATTAAGAGCTTCATGCTTGACATTGGAATCATGGGATTTAACTACCTTATCATTGATTTGTTGACATTCACATATCAAAGTTGGGACAAAAAAAAAATTTGAGAGTGAAGTTCCTAAGTTGCCTACATGTTTCATGAGAATGTCCACAACTTACATGATACTATAAAAAAATTTAGGGATCATACCAAAGTTTGGTAGAGTGAGAAGGATCAAATTATCTAGATGAAGGTTTAAAAATGCATTTTTGGATCTCAACTAAGGAAAGAGGCTTGTGAACATCAACATTTTTCACATATGTTGAAGAAGAGGAAAGAGGGACTGGAAGGGAATTATAGTGAAAGGTTGGAAAATAGTCACTTTGTTAGATCCTCTAAGAAGAATAAAAATAATGGTATGTGTGGAATCATAAGTGTTCGTAACACCATCATTGGTAGCATGTTTATTTTTAAATTTCATAAGCATATGAGTTTTTGATATAGGTTAGGAAGTCTCAAATTATCTTATGAGGAAATATTAGCATTTAAATTGATCAAAGGATTCATCTAAATAATTTTGAGAGAGTCCTTGCTCTATATTGGAGTTTAGGATAGAGATCATAATTAAACAAGTGGAAGAGGTTATCTTTTGAAATGTTGTGTTTAGCTTTGTTAGATAAGGATTTCTAACATTTAATAAAGGCTTGTGTGGTTTGTGATTTCACCTATTTACAATTAATGAAATGGGTTAAACCTATTTTTAGGAAGATCACTGGTTTAAAATCCATGAACCAATGCATTATCTAAATCTTCTAAGCTAGAGATAGTGATAGACTTAAGTTGGTTGTACCAATCTATGGCATGACCTAAAAAGGTTTAGGCTATAATTTTGGTAGTTGTAAAGGTGTTTAGTTTAATCCAATATTTGTAAAGGTTACCAAAGGCTTTCAAATTCAAATTAATATCAATGGATCCATTATAAGTGATAGGAGGAGTGATACCACTGATGTCTATGTTTGAAATTTGAGGAATTGATTATTTATTTTGAAAATGTTTCATTATTTTGTTAATAAGTGAGGGTTGTGGAGTGATATTACCATGTGCATCTATAATTTGAGTTTTTCATTCCCTATTTAGATTTTTAATGACAAATTTTCAATTCCAAGAGTTGATTTTTTATTTGCATCATTTGATTGACATTGTTAGATTAGAATATCCCATTTTTTTAATGGCTTACAATAAGGTTCGATTAATATTAAGATCTTGTTGGCTAGAAGAAGTAGCTTGAGATGAATTAGTGGTAGCATTAATGTGAGTGTTAACATTAGAAATTAATTAATCCCACTAAGTAAATACCCACCATGTTAGTAGAAATACTAGGCATGGTGGAGAAAGAAGGAAGATATGAATTCATGAATTGGCATGCCCAAAAATACTATAGAAACGTTATGTGTAGGTGAAGGGGAACATCCTATATAAAGTATAATCATGATGTTATATATTATTTTAGGTCATTAATCCTATACTCAAGATGCCCATTAATAAAAATGATCATTTCAATAGTATACTCAAGATCACTTTCATCCTCTACTATAGGTATGTGTGGAGGATAATTAAGTGAATTAAGAGGTTGGGAAGTAATGACTGACTCATAATTTTTAGTTATGAAGGTCACATGACAATTTATTTTATCTTGTTTTTCCATAACATTAAAATGAGACTTGAGAACTTTGTGGGGATTAATTAAGTTCACCATGTCATGTTATATTCTCTATTTAGAATCACCAAAAATATACTACATAATGGTAACCAAGGGTATAGATAAAATTGGGTTGGTTAATGTAATTAAAATATAAGAAATAACCTATATTGGCAATCTTGATGTAATTAAAAATTAAAATATGGATAATTAGTGTAGACACCTAAATCTAGCCACCGATAACCTCCAATCAAGCTTTTGGCCAGTTTCCACCCAAAATGCACAATTTGGCCTAAAAACACTAAAACATATTAAATGATGTGAAACTGACATATTCAAGTGCCAATTTTAGCTAGGGAATCATTAAATGGGGCAATTAAATTTATGGGATAGCTAACATTGATTAGTTCATTTCGAGTCAAAATGCCAATTTTGCACCCACGTGCTCTAAACTGATCTTTCCTATCAAATCTTTTGCACAAGATGTGTACCTTTGTTATTTTTTGTTGGTAACATCTTAAATGGGAATATGATTCCAATGCATTTGACATAACCTTTTAATTCCAATCTAGTTAAATTTTAGACCAATAACAAGGCATTCTAATCAATTTGGGTAATTTGTGCACAATGTGCTTAATCATGCTTAAGATCTAATTAACCCAAATCAAGGCATAATAAAAAATTCTATAGATATTTTTGAATATATCAATATTGGAAATGAATATTGAATATCTACATCATCAAGTGACCTCATTTCTTGGGAAGACATCCCTAGGCCATAAATGCCACAAATATCAGGATTCATGCTCTCCATGCCTCATCAATGCCTTCCATGATGCCCTCCATGCCTCTTAGTTGCCCCTTCTTCCAATGTCATGATGAGGATAATTACAAAATTTATTCCAAAAATTGAATTAATCCTCAACCACACATCTCAATCTTGAGATGGATGGTTGAGGTTGATTCTAATCAAATCTAAAAATATATAAATAGGAGGCCTCACAACATCATTTCTAAGCTATTTTGGTGCAAAGTTATTATTCTCAAGTATCTTAAAAAGACTTGAGAATGCAAAGTTATAATTAAAAATTGATTACAAAGCTTCAAGTAATTAATATTACCATGCCAAATTGACTCCAAGCCAAGCCACAAGCCAAAGGTGCCAAGGAGAGATGGAGGTAGCCAAGCTTCCATTGCCAAGGAATTCATGAGCACACGCTGAGAAAGCCAATACTACAAAGGCATTTGGAGCATCTAAAGAAGGTGGAGGAATTCTTGGGTTTTATTCCTTACTTTTTAGTTGTGTTTGTCATTTGTTTTTGTTACCAAGCTCTCCCTAGTGTCTAGGCCTAGAGATGTTATGCTAGTAGTGTGTTTCTTTCATTTTGTTTTCATTTTGGAACTAACACCATATTATGTTGGGAGGGTGTACACCGGAAGCACACAATTTGATTACTAATACCAAGCAACTTAATATGCGGAATTTAACCAGATTCACCAAGTAACTAGAATTCAGAATAACACAGCATATGAGAGACAATACCAAATTGTATTAACACTTTATACAGAAAAGAATACAATAAAGAAGATGCCACTTCTTCTCCACCACCTTACAGAGGTTTCCCACGCCTCAAGTGAACAGTAATTCTCCTCTCCAAAGCTCTCCCTCTCACAGGTCCCAACACCCAACTCAAATACAGAGTTGGTGTTCACCTCCCCGTGCTCCACGCACACCACAAGTGCTCCACGCACTCCACAAGCACTCCACGTGCTCCACAAGTACTCAAGGTACTTCAAGTAGATCTCCCATGAATCTGCAACAACCTGCAATTCAACAGACCATACTTATGGAAGGAACTCCCTTGCCTTCCTCTTGCTCTATCCGAGTACACACCTGTACTCCAAGTAGATCCTGCCTGATACTGCTCCCTGTTGTGTTGCTGTCTGTATGACCTTGCACACCTGCAAGTCAAGCAATGGTTCCAATCACCTGTGAACCTCGACCTTGCACACACATACACCTGCAGATCAACGATCTTACTTACCATGTAGATCTCCTATATAGGCCATGCACCTGTGACCAAGATCCTACACTCTTGAAGAACCCAGCTGGCCCTCCAATCCAGCACCAACACACCTGGTACTGTGGCACTAGGAGGAACGCACCATAGCTCTACCTCACACACAGAAGGAGCTTATAATTATGCTCTCTTACTCCCTAGCACACTTTTCCAATACAACCATGAGTCTATTATATAGATCTCATCCAAACAATGATTAGACATCTAATTACCATAATTAGATCCGCAGCTATGAGTCTAAAATTAGCACTCATCATGCAAACACTTGGTTCGTTAGCTAACTGCCCGTAAATAGCTCGCAGTCGAACCACACAGGCGACCGACGCCGGTCCCTGTCCGCCTGGAGGTGACCGACGTCGGCCGATATATGACCGACGTCGATTTCTTCTCTGTGCTATCCCGCCGACGTCGGCTGATCAGACTGACCCCAACTTCTTCTGCAACTCAGCAACCTTCAGCAACCTCCTCTCCTGTTTGCATCAGTGAAGCTTTTAGCTCCACAATCCTAACAATCTCCCACTTGGAGATAAACAGCTGCACTGTACCTGTACCTGTACTCCGTCTAATCTGTTTCCTGGTTTGTATCCCTCTTCAAGCTCCCACCTGAAGACAACCCACCACACATCCCGTGGTGTACCACCTGTCATCCGAGTACCCTGCCACATCCGAACCTACAACACCTGTAGTGAAGTCCTGACCCTGCATAGCAACACCTGCTGCCGGTCCCTCTCAAAAAACCTGAGAATCCACTTCCACGAATTGGCTCCTAACTCTCTGACAGCTCCCACTGCATGGGAATACTCAGGTCTATACCAGACCTCATGTGATTTCGGACACTGTACCTGTCCAGCCCTTAGTGTGCTCCGGTTCTGCATCCCGAACCTCGCCAACACCTGATTCACATCAGCTCCCACTCGAGACAAAATCAACCTGTGATCTCCATGCCTCCCATGTCAAAGAATTCCGCTGCTCCAAACTCCTCCTGACATGCCACTGAACTAATCTTACCCTTAGCTCAACAAAACCCTGTATGTACACCCCTGCTAGCTAGCATACTATCCACATATAGCAACAGAATGATGTCATAACTCATCATCCCCCTGGTAAGACAAAACCACAGTAGTTACCCTGACATTGACTGAAGCCATGCTCCGTCCTCCACTTGTCAAAACCTGTAACACTGTCCTGCAGCTCCACAAGATCATATACCTGATCTTCCGTCTCATGTATCCGTTCTCTCTATTCTTCTACTAAGGTATCCATTCGTCTCTGTGCTTTTATACCTGCTGGCATCTCTACCAAAACATACCTGTCTGGTTCTCCTCCAAGGAATCACATCCTCATCCATGCCAAGCTCACACCTGTATCCTAGATCCTTCCTGCTCTACAATCAGCAACATGTATAAAGAAGAGGAACAACGAATTTGAGGGCCTACTTACGCCTTCAGTCCTCCGTATGGGTGTTTGAGACTCCTTGACAGCTTGCTGTCCACCCAAAATTCGTTACAGTAACTGACCTCGGTCACTCCACAGTCTGCATCCGACCGACGTCGGTTCCATGCGTCTGTACCTGACTACCAACCTGCCTGCGCTGGTGTCCCTGATGCCGACGTCGGTTCTCCTAACCGACATCGGTCTTACATACTGCCGACGTCGGTCCCATGACCGACATCGGTCTTACCCTGCCCAACATCGCCGGCTTCGGTCTGCACATGACCGACATCGGCACTTGTCTGTTCGACGCCGGTTCCTCCTGACCGACATCGGTGTCTGTGTTCGCCTGTGAGTGATGACTTTTTACCCGCGAGCTTCTTTGAATCAAAACACATGTCCAAACTGCCCTGCTCAGAAGTATCCAGCCACATCCACTGGGTTCTGTCCGCCATCTCCTCCATAAACACCAAGGCTTTCCAGTTCTTAAGCCTGTCAAATATATCTGTCTTCCGCTTAAGAACATGCATCTCCTTCCTGCTCATGTGACCAAGCCTACGAAGCCACGTCTCCGCAACAAAAGAAGAATCAGTAATATAAACAAGTAGATAAAGGATACCTGTTTTCTTACCACCAGCTAATTCAAGTGCATCCACTGTGAGAGTTCTTGTGCATCTCTCATCACCCAATCTTTCTGAAGAAATTAGCCATATCTCCAAACCTGGGACCTGCATGACCTTCATCAACACCTGTGTGTTGGCCGCCTGCAATTTCAGCTTCACTTCCCCTTTGCCAATTCTTTGGCAAGGCTTACCAGCTCCTCTACCTGGAACTGCATGGAAAGAGGCAACTGAATCTTTTATCCAAGATTCAACTTTATCCAAGAAACCTGTAAACACATCCTGTGCAACAATACCTGCTACATCTGTATCTTCAGTTTCTTCATGCTGATCTGTTACCAACCAACAATAATCTTTTACCTACTCTTTCTTTCCATAGGACCGTGAGTAACCATCTGTGCTTTTCAACTCCTCCATTCTTAGCTTACTTTGATCTGCAGTTTCTCTACTCCCACTCGATCAGAAACCCCTGAGAGTGACCTGTAACCAAAAACAAAACCTGCTTCCTCCAACCTCAGCTCAGATACCACCTGTTGGTATCAAGCTCAAGAACCTACAACCAAGGCTCTGATACCACTTGTTGGGAGGGTGTACACCGGAAGCACACAATTTGATTACTAATACCAAGCAACTTAATATGCGGAAATTAACCAGATTCACCAAGTAACTAGAATTCAGAATAACACAGCATATGAGAGACAATACCAAATTGTATTAACACTTTATACAGAAAAGAATACAATAAAGAAGATGCCACTTCTTCTCCACCACCTTACAGAGGTTTCCCACGCCTCAAGTGAACAGTAATTCTCCTCTCCAAAGCTCTCCCTCTCACAGGTCCCAACACCCAACTCAAATACAGAGTTGGTGTTCACCTCCCCGTGCTCCACGCACACCACAAGTGCTCCACGCACTCCACAAGCACTCCACGTGCTCCACAAGTACTCAAGGTACTTCAAGTAGATCTCCCATGAATCTGCAACAACCTGCAATTCAACAGACCATACTTATGGAAGGAACTCCCTTGCCTTCCTCTTGCTCTATCCGAGTACACACCTGTACTCCAAGTAGATCCTGCCTGATACTGCTCCCTGTTGTGTTGCTGTCTGTATGACCTTGCACACCTGCAAGTCAAGCAATGGTTCCAATCACCTGTGAACCTCGACCTTGCACACACATACACCTGCAGATCAACGATCTTACTTACCATGTAGATCTCCTATATAGGCCATGCACCTGTGACCAAGATCCTACACTCTTGAAGAACCCAGCTGGCCCTCCAATCCAGCACCAACACACCTGGTACTGTGGCACTAGGAGGAACGCACCATAGCTCTACCTCACACACAGAAGGAGCTTATAATTATGCTCTCTTACTCCCTAGCACACTTTTCCAATACAACCATGAGTCTATTATATAGATCTCATCCAAACAATGATTAGACATCTAATTACCATAATTAGATCCGCAGCTATGAGTCTAAAATTAGCACTCATCATGCAAACACTTGGTTCGTTAGCTAACTGCCCGTAAATAGCTCGCAGTTGAACCACACAGGCGACCGACGCCGGTCCCTGTCCGCCTGGAGGTGACCGACGTCGGCTGATATATGACCGACGTCGGTTTCTTCTCTGTGCTATCCCGCCGACGTCGGCTGATCAGACCGACCCCAACTTCTTCTGCAACTCAGCAACCTTCAGCAACCTCCTCTCTTGTTTGCATCAGTGAAGCTTTTAGCTCCACAATCCTAACATATTAACCATCCTCTCTTGAGTCAAATACATAGATCACATAATGGCATGCCTAATGGGAAAATATGCATCCCACACATGAAGGAGATCTTTTTGTAACTCTAAAATATTTATTTGAGCCTTTAAAACTCTTGAAAATTGATTTTTTAACTTTATTTTACCATTTTTGATTGCCATAGTTTTTACACAGTAACTGATGTCGACAAAATACCAACATCAGATACTTGGCTTAATCAACATTGGTTAGTATAACTGACATCAGTTAGATATAGATTGGCCATAACTAATGTCAATGGTATTAATCGACATCGGTCACTATGTTTAAAAAAAAACATAGACTTGAGAGCTACTTTTCCAAAGTTTCTTATTTCAATTTCAAAAGAGATTCAAAGCTTAAGGACATGCTAAATTTTTTGCTATATGACCAAGTTTAAAATTTTCTCAAAACATATTTAAATCACTTTTGCATGCCTAAAATTTGATTAGGAACTTTGTTTTGGTGTTTAATAAAGAATTTAGGTGTTTTTGGTGAATGTTTTTTCAAAGTTTACAACTAAGACTAAGGGGTCAAATGAGCACCACCAAACATTTTATTTGGGTTTAAAATTGAACACACTTGCCAATTCTTGCTTGCAATAGTTGTTTAGTTAGCTTCTTGTTTGGAAAAAAGAGGAATGTTTCATGTATGCTCTTCCATTTGTCCCCTATAGGGAACCCTTGGAATCAAAAGCACCATTCCTATTACAAATAGCCTAGTCCAAGGCTTAGAAATAAAGTCATCTAAAGCACTCCCCAAAAACTCATCAAATTTTGGGTGACCTTGAAAATTACCCTAAAGTCTTTCTATTTTCATGATTTATTTATTTTTATGCATCTTGGTTTGCGAGGGGGACTTCATCACCTCTCATAAGTTCTTTAGGGAAGCTTTGACCTGGGGTTTCATCTCTTGACATTAACTTCATTTGGCTCCTTTGGAGTTGCACATGGGACATAGTGGCACTTTGGAAATAACACTACATTGAGTGAATAATAAGATGTAGTGTTTGCAAAAAGGACTAGACCTTTTTGCAACAAGCCAAGTGATATGGACCCAAAATCCATACTTTTTTTTGTATTGTTTGGCATGAAAGCATTGTGTAATTGATTCCCTAGATCATTTGAAAGCTTGTAAAATATTAGAAAAATTCCCACTTGCTATGGAAGTATTGTTGGTGCAAGGTTCACCTTAAGGTCCATGTCATAGTACTATCATTTGAGAGAAGGGGGGGTGTAAAAACCCTACTATATGATGCACATTTACTTTTGGATGAACACTTAAAATCCTCTCAAATGATGTATATTGGTGGATTCCAATAATACCAAGTAACCTTGTTAGTTTAAGAACTAATGGAAGTTAATTAGTTAATCTTGTCTTAGTTTAAAGTCTTGTGTGGAGTCAAAAACTTGGTGTAAACAAATAATCCAAACCAAACACATAGTCCAAATTTTCCTTTGAACAAAGAGACATTATGCTACCCATGTGAGATCATCCATTTTCATTGTTCAAAGTCCATCAAAATTTTGAGGGTCATATCATCCACTTTGGCATAGTTATGCTACCCAATTTATTCTAGACCTTTACCAAAGTTGTTTAAGTCCTTCACTTATAATTTAAATTCAAAACTACACCTTTACAAGTTCATAGGTTTGATGTGTTAAGTGGGTTCACCATTTGCACTAAACTTGAGGGAACTTAGGTTTAATTTCTAATTTAGGTTGAATGCCATTTAAGACTCATAATCATTATAATTGCTTGGTAGACTTAAGCCATTTTATGATAAACACTTGCACTTTAAGTCTATACACCACAACATTTTGAGTCAAGAAAGGTATTTTTACGCTGCCAAATTTGTAGGAAAACATCTTTGCCTTAGAAAGTTTTTGAAGCAAACCTTTTTATCACACCTTTTGGGTAGTATAGCATCATTACACTACCCAAATAATTTTTAATATTGTTTCATAGACCTTCTTGCATAGAGTTTCAATCTGAGTGTGCTTTTGTGATCTTTTTTCTAAACAGTTATACTGATCACCTTTGTCTAGCTTTTTTGTCAATAGAACCAAGTTTTATACCATTATTTATGAGAAAATAAACTATGGTTAAAGTGCCTTTTATTTCATACCTTATACCTAGTTGACTAAGTTCATGTCTAAAAATAAAATTCCTAGTGTTTGTTAGAAGTGTTTCAAATATGTTAGATTAAAGCTTTCACCTATTTTCAAAGTCTAGATTTTGACACTGTTTGGCCAAGAGTCCTAACACATGCCTTGTTTGAGCCTAGATTTTGATGCCATATTTAGCTAAAAGACCTAGAAACTTTTAAATTCATATATTAGACTAATTTGAAACACTTCAACCTTAGAGTTTGGTATTTTGATTTTTTAGTCCATTTACTTGCTTACCTTTATGTTAATAGTGAAATGTTAGACACTTTACACTAGCTTATTTCCTCAAAAATCTTTGCATAAACCTTTTGAAAAATCTAGACCAAGTTGAAGGAATAATTTTTTTTAGATTATATCCTTTTTATAGTTTGTATAACTGATCTGGGCAATGATTCAAGTGACAATTTAGGTGACGGGTTCACCCGAATTGATGACGAAACTTCTGGGAGCCATAACTTTAACACCGTAGCTCCAATTGACTCGTCGTTTGAACCATTGGAAAGATAATAATGAGGATAATTTGGAGAGATGGAATTGATATCTAATAGATGGATTTTGACCCTCAAAAACTCAATGGAAGTGCCCCAAATTTCAATTTTAGTAGTACAGTATAAAAATAGTAAGTTTCTAAAAATAGTAATTCCTCGAATTCTATATTGTTGTAAATCATGGAAGTCAAACCACTTAATATCCATTGAGATTGGTGAACTTCCACATCATCCTCACACGTTGAAAACATGTATAAATTAATATGTAACCCAAAATGGAAATCAGACATCTCTTCTTAGAGATAGGTATATGTTTGGGTCTGTAAATTTGATCAATAAAACATCTCTACTCAGAGATATCATTATTTGAATTATGTTGTTATTGTTTCTTGAATTATCTTTCAACCAAATCTTTTAAGTTTTTGATCAGTGGTATCAGAGTGATTTGTCTTTAGAGTGTATGATCCCAAGGATGAGGACAGATTACAGGAAGCTTGGGTAAAAAATAGAACCAGCAGACTATCCACCTATTCACTCTAAATGACTTCAAATGGTGGAAAACATTGAGACATCTAATCCTTTCAAGGAAATGATTAATGAAGCCCTCTAAAAGAAACAACCATAGATGCTACAACAATTCACTCAAATTCTTCAATAAATATCGATGAAAAATTTTGGTTCCTCATTTGCACCCCCACATCCTTTCAGTGCCCCAACACCCTTAAAGGTTCAGGTGAATTTTGATATCCCTAAATTTAAAGGCAAAATCAATGTTGATGCAGTAGAAAATTGGTTGTATCAATTGTCATCTTATTTTTCTATAAATAAATTCACCGATAAAGAGAATATCACCTTTGCTCTTTTGAAAGCATCATTCCCTATCAAAAATTGGTGGGAAGTGTATAAAAAGAGATTTAGTGTATATGATATTGGTCCTGAGGTAGAACCTACCTAGGATGATTTCATAGATGCTATAAAGAAAGAATACTACCCCATTGGAGTATATAACAATCTGTATATAGAGTGGCAACAACTTTGCCAAGGTAAGGAACAGTCTATTCAAGATTACACTGACATTTTTTATTCTCTATCTACGAGATTAGGCATCCAATAAAGTGAGAAATACAATGTTCTCAAATATCATGGTAGACTTTAATGGTACATATGGGGAGAAATGGAACTCTTCAATTTGGAAACCATCAGTAAGGCATACAAGTTCATAGTGAAGATTGAGCAGAAGCATGGAATAATGAATACAAAGAGTCAGCCTTCAAAATAGAAAAGTGACAAAGAAGGTCAAAAATGAGGCCAAAATTAGAAGCAAAAGGAAGGAAAGACTAAGAAGTGGTGTGATTATCACAAATCTAGAACTCATTCCAAAGAATAATATCGAGCCATCAAGCCCCTACTTTCTAAGTCACAATCCTTAACATCTACTGCTTTGCCTCATATAGACCTTGTAGTTGAAGAGGTTGAAGAAGAAATTGTAGATTCTAATCTCAAAGACATTGTTTCTTTATCACAGACCCACGAGGAGAGGCTAGATGACAAGGAAAGGTCGTTTCACTCTAAGTTATGGGTGAAAGGTAAGCCTCTACATTTCATTCTTGATAGTGGAAGTCAAAAGAATTTAATCTCTACTAATGTTGTGAAAAGCTTAAATATATCCATGAAGCCTCACCCAAAGCCATATAATATTGGATGGTTGATTCTAGGGAGAAACCTCTATGTCACCCACCAATGTCTTCTCTCATATGCAATAAAATCTTTCCAATATGAGGTCTTATATGATGTGGTCAATCTAGATGATTATGATGTACTCTTTGGTCAGCCATTCATGTATGATCAACATAAAATCTATGAATCAAGAACTCAAAGGATCAATCTCAATCTTGGAACATGGTGCTACAGGGTACTAGGGGTACCACCTTCTACATCTGTCTCTTTGATTAGTGCCAAGAAATTTGTTCTCATGGTGGTCAAGCCACAAGAATCCCAAAGGGCTAATGTTGCAGCCCTGACTACACAAAAAACACAACAACAGAAGCAAATAGATACCAAACTGAAGAATTTGATGCCCTTCTATCCATAGACTAATAGTCAGATAGAAATGGTGAATAATCAGGCCCTACACAATTCCATAAATCACAGTCCATTCCAAGTATGCATTGGGAATCAAATCAAAGTATAACTAGCACAATTGATGAAAAATATTGATGCAATGGGAACCATTTCTTCTCAAGGAGGGAGGAATGATTTGGGCAACAATTCAGGGAATAATTCAGGTGACGGGTCCACCCCAATTGATGATGAAACTTTTAGGAGCCATAGCTTTTACACCGTAGCTCCAATTGACTCACTGTTTGAACCGTTGAAAAGATAAGAATAAGGAGAATGTGGTGAGATGGAATTGAGCTATGATCAATGGATTTTTACCCCCAAAAACCCCAATGTAAGTGCCCTAAATTTCAATTTTATTAGTGTAGTCTAAAAATAGTAAGTTTCTAAAAATAGTAATTCCTCAAATTCTGTATTATTGTAAATCATGGAAGTCGAACCACTTAATATCTCTCAATATTGGTGACCTTACACATCCTCCTCACACCTTAAAAACATGTATAAATGAATATGTAACCCAAAATGGAATTCAGACATCTCTTTTCAAAGATAGGTATATGTTTGGGTCTACAAATTTGATCAATAAAACATCTCTTCATAGAGATAACATTACTTGAATTATGTTGTTCTTATTTCTTGAATTATCTTTCAACCAAAGCTTTTGAGTTTTGGATCAAGAAATCTTTGACCTTTTATTGTAAATCATTGACTATGGATCCCAACATGTGTTGTTATACTCGTAGTGGACTCATGTACAATCTAGGGATTAGTAATGTAGTTGCATAGGAAGAAATGGTGTAAGACCCCTATGCAGATAACCTTGATTATGAGATGGATTCTTATCTCTCTTATAATACTCAATCAGGGGCACAAAACCAAGATCCATTGGCTAATTATCTGGTTAACACCACTTTACACAAAACAAGACCAAGAACAAACCACACAATACCTAGCTACCATACCCATAGTGGATGAGCCAATTCTTCAATACTCATATTATACTAATAAAACTTCCATGTATGATCCATTTTTATTTGAGTGAAATTTATTCGATAACAAAGATTAGATTTTGGTTAGAGCCATAGAGGTAAGGGATAAGTTTCCAACAGACTTCCCCCATGAAAATTTACCAAGTTTAGTAAGAGTGCCCCATAATATCATTTACGATCAATAAGATTCTTCTTTCATTCCTATGGCTTTAGTTCAAACAATGTACCGATATTCTAATATATCTGATTGAAGCAAAAACATCATGGAAGAAAATTTTAACCAAATACAGATAATATATCAAACATATCTTAATCTAACACATGATTTCAATCATATGAACATGGTAAGTAAGCCTCTCATTGACCTAGTTCCTTTAATAAGAGTGATGATAGAGTTACCTAGACAAGAGAATCTAATTCCTAACTCATTCATATAAACTAATTAATAGATAAATTGAAGTGTATACCTATTATTGAAGAAGTGTCTTTGGCCTCTACACTGAATAGTGATCCAAATATAGTGGAAAATGTGCAAACAACATCCAGTCCTAATCAAAGTGGTACTTATGCAAAAATAACTAGCCAAAAACATGTGCCTATAGTTAATCCCATGATTAAGTCATCATACTAAGGGATAGGAATTTCTACACCCCAGCCTCAACTAGTTGCTTCTTCAAGTGTGTAACTTACGAGATTAGGTAATCAAACAATGGCCAATGTCATGCCTCAATGATAAAATGTGATGAATCTTACTCTTACTTGATAAGTAATGAGTATTATTCCACAACAATAGACACAATCTAGTGTATCAATGCAAAAAAGGGTAAATAAATTGCCACCTCAATTAGGGGTAACAAATATTCCACCCCACTAGGTAATGATAAACATACCTTTTCAATCACAGACTAATATGCCAGTCTAAAACCAAGCAATGACTAATCAGCAATATGCAAATATTGGTCAATGATAAATTTTGAATCTATAAACTAATTTCACTTTTTTATAGGGATTCATGCAACAAGGAGGTCCTCATGTTTCTCAGGTACCTACTAGACAACCATTAATTCAAAATGTGCCACAAATCTAGAGACGGGGTCTTAGTCTACAAGTTTCCACTCAATAACAAGGTTTAATTAGTCAATAACATGTCCCTTTTCAACCACAACAAGCACAATATAATTATATCTCTCCATCCCAACCACAAAATCCCCCAGGTCAAACCTTTATCACCAACCCAAACTAAAATATCGCACAACCAAATGTGCAATTTCAAGTACATTTGAATCCATGTATGTGTATTCCTAGTCCATTACCCAACCAAACCAATCTACCCAAATAGGTATCTCCATCTTACCTTAGACAAAGTGTTCCACGTGTGACCTCCCAACCATCTATCCAAACCCAAATTCTCATTCAAACCAATATTCCATCCATTTTCCTATCCCAAGAATTACAAAAAATGAAGGATGCAATTACTACCATTCAAGCTAAGAAGTAGACTAAAAATTTCAAATTGGATGACATGTGTTATTATCCATTCAACATGGATTATTTTTAGATACCATTTCCTCTAGGATATGAATCATCAAAATTCAATAAATACAAAGGGAAAAGTGATCGTAAGGCTCATTTGATTGAATTCTTTGTCGCATGTCAACCAATGGCATATATCGACATATACCTTTTGCTATTTTTTCCATGGAGCTTGGTAGGACAAGCCTTGGAGTGGTTTTTGAAGTTTCCCAAGAATTTAGTAATAGACTTTGATGATCTTTCTGATAAATTTGTGCAACACTTTTCCTCTAATCTCAAGCATGAGATTTCCTTAGTGGACCTGACACAAGCAAAGAAAAAAGTTGGGGAGAGTTTTTCAAGTTATTTATAGTGATGGAGAGCCCTTACAAGCCATTTCACCCATAGTTTACTAAATAAACAATTAGCCACTGTGTTTACCAAAAAATTGCATAGTGAGATATCTTATCATCTGCAACTACAATATGCACATACATTCAAAGAGATCATTGATAAAGGTTTGTTGATCGAGAGGGCACTCATCAATAAAAGAGTCATAAAGCTTAATTTAACTAATCAAAATCAAGGTACCAATCATGAAAATGAATAACATCCCATTTAATCACAAGCATCACAATCAGCACAGGCCAATAACCATGAAAGACTGAAGTAATTCAACTGCAATAGGAATGTTATGGGAAATGGAGTAACCAAATCTCAACATCTCCAAACTATGTAGACATCATCTGCACCACCTTTGTTAGGATCTTACAGAGTATAATTGATTACTCTTTTATAAGCAACTAAACATGGAATTAAACTAGAAATAATAAATAACTAGAAATCAAAAATAGTAAAGAATAGGAAATACAAGAAACAACCAATATTGTATTAAACTCTTCTAAAAGGAAATACAATGAAGAAATCTCTCTCTTCTCACACCTCTTAGATGTACAAATCTCTTTCCCTCAAGAGTTCTCTCTCTCTCAATTATAACCAACTCCACTACTTGAATTGATTCACCTTTTCTTACAATGCTATGAGGATCTAACCCTATTATATAGTACTAGGATTCATGAGCCATGCATTCTCCACCGTTAGATGCACCTCTTAATCAAAGGTTCAAATCTATCCTACCAAAAATAGAAAAGTGAACTCAAGACTAATAGTTAGTCTTTACATGCAAATAATCTATTCTCCTCAAAATTAGAATTTTGGGAATGCATAAATGACCGATGTCGGTCTCTGTCTATCTGCATATGACCTATGTTAGCCGATCCCTAACTGATGTCGATCAGTCCTAACCGATGTCAATGACTATGTAACTCCAACAACCCCTGCATTTGATCATCTGGTGAAGCATTTAACTCCACAACTCAACAATCTCCCACTTGGAGATAAATAGTTACACCTATACCTGTATAGCAACATCCTCTAGCTTGTTTCTCCATCTTCAAGTTTAATCTTAAAGACCAACAAAAGTTGAATGAAGATTCAACTTCTCCTTTGTTATCAACTTTGTTAACATATCAATAGGGTTCTTATTTGTATGGATCTTTTCTAGCTTCAACTGTCCATCCTCCAATACCTATCTAATGAAGTGGTACCTAAGCTGTATATGTTTGGTTCTTGAATGAAATGCTGAATTCTTTGCCAAATGAATTGCACTTTGACTATCACTGTACAATCTACAACTCTCTTGCTCCTTTCCCAACTCTTCCATGAACCAAGTCATCCAAATCATTTCCTTGCTAGCCTCTGTAATTGCAATGTATTTTGCCTCTATAGTAGACAAGGCAACAACCTTTTGCAACTTTGAAAACCAGCTAACTGCCATTCCACCAATAGTGAACACATATCTTGTGGTGCTTCTCCTTCCATCCAAGTCACCTACCATATCCAAATCTACATACCCATGTAGAGAAGTTTTTGACCCTACATAACATAAATGCCTACTACTAGTCCCTCTCAGATATCTGAGAATTCACTGAATTGCTTTCCAGTGTTCCTTTGCTGGATTGGCCACAAACTTGCTGATAACTCCCACTGCTTGGGAAATATCAGGTCTAGTACATACCATTGCATACATCAAGCACCCAAATGCTGAAGCATATAGAACTCTACTCATGTAATCAACCTCATCATGTGATTTAAGACACTATTCTTTACTCAACTTGAAGTGTCCAGCCATAGGTGTGCTTACTAGTTTTGCATCCTACATATTGAACCTCTCCAACACCTTGTTCACATAATCCTCTTGAGATAAAATCAAACTATGATTTTTCCTATCTCTCTTAATACTCATGCCAAGGATTTTCTTTGCTGCTCCTAAATCCTTCATGGAAAATGTGTGAGCTAATTTTACCTTAAGCTCAGTAATATCCTGCATGTGTGAACCTACAACAAGCATATCATCTACATACCGTAATAGAATAATATAACTACCATTATCCAATCTGTTAAAATAAAAACAATGGTCATATTGGCATTTACTAAAGCCATGATCTGTCATAAACCTGTCAAACCTCAAATACCATTGTCTTGGAGCTTGCTTAAGACCATATAAGCTTTTCTTCAACCTACACACAAGTTTCTCCTTACCTTTGACCTCAAAACCTTCTGGCTGATCCATATATATCTCTTCATCCAAATCTCCATGAATAAATGTTGTCTTAACATCAAGCTGCTCAAGGTGCAAATCCTCAATAGCAACTAAAGACAATACAGTCCAAATAGAAGTCATTTTTACTACAGGAGAAAAAATTTCACCAAAGTCAATACCTAGTTTCTGTGCAAATCCTTTTACTACCAACCTGGCCTTATGTCTCATTTGTCCATTCTCTCCTTCCTTTAACCTATAAACCCATTTATTTTTTAGTGCTTTCTTTTCGGCTGGCAACTCTACCAAATCCCATGTTTGGTTCTCTTCCAAGGAATCAATTTCTTCATTCATGCCATGCTCCCACTGTTTCTTGGATTCTACTTGCATTACCTCATCAAAACTTTCTGGTTCTCCACCATCAGTGAGCAACAAGTAGTATAAAGAAGGGGAATAATGAATTGGAGGTTTACTTACCCTTTCAGACCTCCTCATGGGCATTTGAGACTCATTCACAGCTTACTGTCTGCCTAAATTTCTTTCTGTCAGTGACAATTCTCGATATCTCTGGTCGATGTCCATTTGCACTTGACCAACGTCAGTTCCACCTGACCGATGTTGGTTTCTTCCTGACCAATGTTAGTTTCTATCTGACCGATGATGGTTCCTTCCTGACCGATATCAGTATCTGTGTTTTCTTGTGAGTGATGATTTTTACTTGCGAGCTCATTTTGGATCATAACCTCTTCCAAATCAAGATTGCCCTGCTCAAAATTATTCAGTCTCTTGAGCTAATCACTGTACATCACCTTCTCATTGAAAACTAGATCATGGCTTCTAATAATTTTATTAGTTTCTAAATTCCACAACCAGAATCTGAAATCTCCAGAACCATAACCAATGAAAGTGCATCGCATAGATTTAGCATCCAACTTCTTTCTATTTTTTTATCAATGTGCACAAAAGCTTCAGAACCAAAAACTTTGAGATGTGAAAGATCTACCTTTTTACCTATCCAAGCCTCTTCTAGAATTCCACCATCTAGTATAATAGGTCCTCTGTTAATCAGGTAAACCACAGTATCTACAGCTTCTACCCAAAATTGTAAGGGCAAACCAGCATGCAACCTTATACTCCATGCACACTCCATTATTGTTCTATTCATCCTTTTAGCAACTCCATTTTTTTGAGGTGTCCTTGGAACCATCCTTTCCCTACGTATTCCACTCATAGAATAGTAACTATTAAATTTATTACTGTAGTACTCACCACCATTGTCAGATCTAAGGCACTTCAATCTCAAACCTATTTCATTCTCAACCAAAGCTTTCCATTTCTTAAATGTGTCAAAAACATTAGATTTCCTCTTTATGCAATAAACCCATACCTTTCTTGTAGCATCATCAATGAAATAAACATAATACCGTGATCCTCCAATAGAAGCTAGCTGAGCTGGTCCCCACACGTTTGTGTGAACAAGCTCCAACTTGTGCTTCTTTGTTGACGCAATTTTGAGAAACCTCACTTTCTTTTATTTTGCAAAAATACAATGCTCAAAGAAATCTAGATCTATGCTTTTCAAATATGAAAGCTTACCTTTTGACTTAAGAACATTCATTCCCTTCTCACTCATGTGACCAAGCCTATAGTGCCACAAC
This sequence comes from Torreya grandis, assembly GCA_037957365.1. Classification (NCBI taxonomy): domain Eukaryota; kingdom Viridiplantae; phylum Streptophyta; class Pinopsida; order Cupressales; family Taxaceae; genus Torreya; species Torreya grandis. Next base: position 2,502,081 of record JARHVA010001457.1, on the reverse strand, counting down.
TTTGCATCTACATCTGAAGTAGATAAAATAGAAGGAGAATGATCAGTAATACAAGTAGATAGATAAAGTATACCTACTCTCTTACCTCTAGCTAATACAAGTGCACCCTTGGAAACTTTCTAAGATTTAACTATGAGAGTTACTGTGCAACCCTCATCACCCAACTTCCCTACAAAAATTAGATTCCTCTTTAGGATGGGTACATGCATGACATCCTTCAACACCCATGTGTTGATATTCTACAATTTCAACTGCCCTTTTCTTTTGCCAACAATTTGACAAGGCTCATCATCCCCTAAATAAACTTTTCTAAAATCTCCATGGACATAATCATTGAAAAATTTTCTATTTGGGGTTGCATGGAAAGAGGCACCAAAATCTAAAACCCAAGATTCTACTTTATTATCCAAAGAAAGTGTAAGAGCATCCTGTGCAACAATACCTATAACTTTTGCTTCTTCATTACCTTCATGCTGATTTTGTTTGTTATCTTTCAACCAATAATCTTTCTTTGCATGCCCTTTCTTTCCACAATTCCAGCAGGTTATTCTTCCATTTCTAGATTTGGATCTCCTTCCCATCTTTGACCTTGATCTTGATCTCCCTTGCTTGCCCTTCTCTCTTTTCTTTCCCCTACTTTCAATACTTAAAGCATTACCTGATGTTTCCTCTGTGCTTTTCCTGCGAATTTTTTCATTCAAGATTACACTAACAACATCATCAACTTTCAAGATATTTGAAGCAGATGCAGTATTACTAACTGCCACTACCAAACTATGCCAACTTTTAGGTAAAGAGCATAAGATTAAGAGAGCCCTAATTTCATCATCAAAAACTATTTTGACTAAATTTAACTAATTTACTATTGCATGGAAATCATTAAGATGACTAGATACCGATCCACCTTCCTGCATTTTCAAATTAAATAATTGCTTCATAAGATATACCTTATTCAAAGCTGAGGGCTTTTCATATAAATTTGCCAAAGTATCCATTAACTCTACCGTTGTCTTTGCCTGTGATAAGTTGGAAATCACAGAAGATGCCAGGCTCAACCTTATAGATCCAAGAGCCTTTCTATCAAGAACATTCCATTCTTCATCTTGCATATATGTGGGCTTTCTTGAAACCCCACCCAATGATAAATACAGATCTTTTTAATATAGATAATCTTCTATCTGCATCCTCCATAATTGATAATTCTTGCCATTGAATTTCTCCATTCTTAGTTTACTTTCTTCTAACATTACTTTACTCCCACTCAATCAGAAACCCCTGTGAGTGAATTTTGTAATCAACAAACACTAACACACTCTGATACCACTTGTTAGGATCTTACAGAGTACAATTTATTACTCTTGTATAAGCAACTAAACACAGAATTAAACCAAAAATAATAAATAACTAGAAATCAAAAACAACAAAGAATAGGAGATACAAGAAATAACTAATCTTGTATTAAAATATTTCAAAAGGAAATACAATGAAGAAATCTCTCTTCTCACACCTCTCAGATGTACATATCTCTTTCCCTCAAGATTTCTCTCTCTCTCTCTCAATTACAACCAACTCCACTACTTGAATTGATTCACCTTTTCTTACAATGCTATGAGGATCTAACCCTATTATATAGTACTAAGATTCATGAGCCATGCATTCTCCACCGTTAGATGCACCTCTTAATCAAAGGTTCAAATTTATCTTGCCAAAAATAAAAAAGTAGACTCAAGACTAACAGTTAGTCTTTACATGCAAACAATCTGTTCTCCTCAAAATTAGAATTTTGGGAATGCACAGATGATCGACATCAGTCTCTATCTGTCTGCATATGACTGATGTTGGCCGATCCCTAACCGACGTCGGTCAGTCATGACTGATGTCGGTGACTATGTAACTCCAGCAACCTCTACATTTGCTCATCTGGTAAAGCTTTTAGCTCCACAACTCAACAACCTTTTCATCTTACTCCTACCCAACAACCTTTCCAACCAATATTGAAAGCATAACAACTAAGACTTGCACAATAAATACAACAGTCTTTGCCATTGCAAACCCCTCCTCCTAGAAGAACTATCCCTGCCTGTCATGTCTTTAGTGACCTAGGAGAACCTATTGAGTCTATATTTCACAAAATTACTACCACTAATCTGATTAGTTGGCCCATACCAAAAAATTATCTGTAAGGCATTCCTTATCTTGATTGGTATCTTGAAAATGAATTTTGTGACTATCATCAAGTCAACGGGCATAATCTATGAAGATGTGTCCAAATCAAGCATTTAATTAAGAATATGTTGGAGAATGGGGAGATAAAATTGGATAATGGTTCTTCCACTTTCAATAAAACTCTTAGGATCTATCAAAATACGTTTCCCTAACATAATAATCGACAATAGTAAAATAATCATCAACAATAATGGCTAGTGTAATAGCAAAATCAATAGTATCAAAATCAAAGGTTGAACCAGTAGAACTAACAAAATCAATAGCAGAACCTATAATGATAGAGTAATAGACAAAACCAAGGTCAGAATGGTAACAACCAATAAACCTATCATGCAGTTGCACATAAATACAATAGGGTTGCAGGTCATATTGCAAGGGGTAGCATTAATACCATCTCCATTAATCCTAGATCAAACACTAATTAGCCTAGACCATTGTTAAACAATAATATTCAACTAAATCATATGGATAATCCTTCTTTGACTTGGGAGTGCATACAGGCAAACCAACAAACTAGGACTTTCCCGTTTGGATCTTATAGAGACAACTTATCCTTGCCATGTGACCACATACAAGTGCACCAAAAATTGAGACTTATCTTGTTTGGTCCCACACCATTCCCAACATCAATTATCAATAACGGTCTAATATTTAATCTTGATTGTGTAATCACAACTCAAAGGTCAAAGATTACTATCATAGGCCCACAACCATCCACCACTTTTCCTATCATCCAACCAACCATTTAGCCTTGAAATAAACCATTCATTATTGACCAAGATAAGAAGTTTGATATTATGGAACAATTGCAAAAGCCACTAGCACAAATTTCTATTTTAGATTTGCTATAGATGTCAATAGTCTATAAGAACATCTTGAATGAGTTTTTGACCCAATCCACTATTTCTAGTGACATATCCCCTGATAACTTTCAAGCTTTAGTTGAACACCTAGCTCCAACCCAACAAGTCACATTCAACTAAAACGATATGCCTTCCCTTGGCCTGCTCCATAATAACCCATTATACATTAAGGTTTATATCAAATGACATAAAGTGAAACATGTCCTTATAGACAATGGATCTAGCCTCAACATAGTGTATCTAAAGCTCATCAAGATTCTTGGGTAGACAATGATAAATCTCTAGCCAGAAACAATAACTATTAAAGCCTATGATAATTAGGAAAGAGAGTCACAATGAACCATTAGTTTGTTAGTTATCATTGGGACTTTGACCCATGATACACTTTACCATGTGTTTGATCTTGAGTTATCATACAATATGCTTTTAGGCATGTCTTTATTACATGAGATTTATGTAGTCCCATCAACACTGCACTAATGTATCAAGTTTTCCCACTCAGGGATGGAAGTGAATATTCTAGAAGATTTACACCCATATGAGCACTAAAAGCATCTTAAGGCTGAGTTTCAAAGCTATAATTATCATTATGATATGAATCTAAGTTCCAAGTAGGATAGAGGAAAAGCTATACTTATTGATCCTTCATCAAATAATTGCATAGATCATAATACCTTAGATTCCCTTCCCCACATGCCACATTCTGAAGCTTCTAATCATTTCACCATTTTAGATAATAGACCAGGAGAATATGTGACCCATGATACATTTCATATTGCCAATCTTTCTCATAATCCAAAAGCCTTTGGGTGACCTAAGGTCATCCCACATATGTATTGGCAACAAAAGAACAAAGATAAGGGACCTATCACATTTGTACCAACATCTGACCTAGGACCTGACCCTCTTGAAGGGTACAAATCATGGTTATACAATGATGAGAACGCTGATTGTTATAAAAATGCAATGTATCATATTCCCAATAGGATCATAGAGCATCACAATTATGAAGGAAGAGGCCTTAGATCGAATCAGTAAGGAACCATTAAGCCAATTTTCATGACTAAGTATGAAAGACCTTATGGACTTGGATTTAAACCACCTGGGGGTGACCCCACATATCTTATTCAAAATCCATCACCAACGAATAGTGATGATGATGATGATAGCAAAGTAGAGTTTGATCATAGCCTTACCTTTGATAACCTAGCTAAAACCAACCTATTTGATAGCAATGCCATTTGTATCCTTACCCAAGCTATCCATCACAATCCATTTACATTATATTATCCCTAACTGATAGATTGGGACCAACAAGAATCCAGTCTGCTGATTGATGAGTTCTAGAATGATGAGGCATTCTATGATTTCTTAGTCCTTAGAGACAATATTTTGTTGGGAGATCACAAATCAAGATTCTCAATCACATTGGATCCTATAGCCTATTTTGGAGAGCAAGTGAACACCCTTAGCCAAAAATAAATAAGTAAAACATTGAGGTCCCAAAGTGAAAACCTCTTTTAGGTGCTTTTTGACCATGGAAAAAGTAAAGATAAAGGCCAATCTAGTGGTGAAAACCTATTTCAAGTGACATTAGATGGGGGTGTTCATTCTTCTTTAAATTTAGATAGGAGACCACCAACGATGAACTTGCCTGTGGATCAGAGTTCAACTTTGAGCAATAACAAGTATTTGATCAAATACTTCAAGAATTTTTGATTGTTTTTGTTACATGGCTAGATCTCCCATTAGGGGATTCAGATTCATCATGCCTAGGAGAAGTTGAAGAGCAAGTTCTTATAGAGGACCCTGACATAGTCCAATAGTTCAAGTCACTGCCTATCATCCTAGAAGATGGTTTGACCCTTCCAGTCAAAGATACAATGGAGGTAAATATCAAGACTCCATCAGACCAAAAATGGATAAAATTATGAGCATCTCTCACTGAGGAAGAATATGACATCTTTACAGCTCTATTGAGAGAGTTTGTGGATATTTTTGCATAGGCCTATTTTGACATGTCAGGTTTAGACCCTGCCTTGGTTCTACACCACCTTGTGGCTAATCCTGATGCTAAATTGGTAAAACAAAAGATACATAAGATGCATCCTTGCATTGTTGTATTGGTAAAGAAAGAGTTGGAAAAAATATTAGAAGTAGGATGTATCTGATCTATTGACTAATTTGAATGGATCTCTAATGTTGTACTTAGTAAAAATCTTGAAGGGATCAAAATTTATACTAATTTTTGAGACATCAACAAAGCTTGTCCTAAAGATGATTTTCCCTTGCCTAATATTGACATGATCATCGATTCCATGATAGGTTATGAAATGATTTCACTTATGGATGGATTTTTAAGATACAATTAGATCATAATAACACCTCAAGATCAACATAAAATAGCATTCACCACTCCATGGGAAACATTTTGTTATTAAGTGATGTCATTTAGCCTTAAAAATACTGGAGCTGCATATCAAAGGGCCACAACTATCATATTCCATGATATTGTTAAAGATTATGTCGATGACATATTAGGAAAATCCAAAACTAGGGTTGACCATCCAATAGTGTCATGTAAGATATTTGAAATACTATGGGAGTACAAAGTTAGACTAAATCCAAAAAAATGTGTGTTTGGTGTAACCTTAGGTAAATTACTTAGCTTTATCATGTCTCATAGAGGTATTAAAGTTGATCCATCTAAAGTCCATGCTATAACTGAGATGCCACCACCAACCAATTTAAAATAACTTCATAGTTTACAAGGTAAGATCTAATCAATATGATGTTTCATCTCTCAATTAGTAGATAAGCACCATCCATTTACACACCTTTTAAAGAAAGGAGTTACATTCTACTAGGATGATCACTACTAAATAGTTTTTTAATAGCTAAAAGATTATCTTGTCAATCTACCTATTTTATTAACTCTTATGCTAGGAAATACATTCTTATTATACTTATCAGCTATCGACCATGCTCTGGGGGCACTCTTGGCTCAAAATGATGACAAAAGAAAGGAACATGCTGTATACTACCTAAGTCATACCTTGGTTACATATGAACATAACTATGCACCTATTGAAAAAGCTTGTCTAGCCATAGTTTTCATAACTTAGAAACTATGTCATTACATGTTGAATAATAAAACTATGGTCATTTCAAAAGTAGATACGCTCAAGTATCTACTATCTAAAATAGATTTGTAAGGTAGAATGGCTAAATGGATCATAATTCTCAGTGAGTTTGACATAGAGTATGTCAATCAGAAGGTAATCAAAGGATAAGTTCTTATAGATCAACTTGCTAAAACACCTCTCATAAACACCCAACCACTCACATTTCAATTTATTGATGAATCCATCATGACCATCATGGACACACCCCTTGAGGAACAGCCCTAGAAGCTATATTTTAATGGTTCATTCTTTGCACATGGATTGGGGGTAGGCCTATTATTTATTACACTATAGGGGGATCTAATCCCTAAATCATTTAGAATCAGCTTTCCTTATACAAACAACATGGTTAAGTATGAAGCACTTATTTTAGGACTTCAACAAGTAGTGCATTAGAATATATATCATCTTCAAGTTTATGGTGATTCTTAGTTAATCATCAATTAGGTCATAGATCATTTTCAGATGAAAGATGACAAGCTAGTTCCATATAAAGCCATGGTTGACACTCTTAAAAAGTAAATTACGAACATTCATTTTGAGCATATACTGAGGGCTAGTAATAGAATTATATATGCCATGGCTACTATTGCTTTCTAATTCAACAAACAAATAAATCTAGAGAGTATCAGTTCCTCATCAAGAATTTATCATCACCAGTTCATGAACCTTCAATCATTGCCATGATTTATGATATTGTTGGTCCTAATTCTATCTAGTACTCAGACCTTTAAAAATACCTTCATGACCAAGTTCTACCACCTAACCTATCTAAAAAACAAACCAAAGCCTTCATTCATCATTCCACTTGTTATACTTTACTTGGATCCACTCTTTATCATCATAGTTTTGATGGAACTCTACTTCATTGTTTAATTTTGATAGAGTCTACTCTAATGTTAAGAGAAGTTCATGAAGGACTATGTGGAGCACATTCTATCAGGGTATTCCTATCAAAAAAGCTCTTGCATACTGGTTATTATTGGCCTGCAATAGATGCAGATACCACTACATATGTAAATAAATGTGACAAATGTCAATAGCATGTTAATTTGATTCATGCCCTAGCAAAAACTCTAAAAATGATATTGACACCATGGACATTTTATACATGGGGACTTGACCTCATTGGGAAGATGAACCCCATTTCATCTGATGGCCATAAACATATCCTTATCACCACTAAATATTTCACTAAGTGGGTTGAAGCTATACCCCTCACATGATTGGAAAGTAAATTTCCAAATTCCATTTCAACCATCTCATCTACCGCTACGGTATCCCCTCTAACATTATATTTGATAATGGAGGATCATTCAAGAACAAAGATGTAGACCAATTATGTACTAAATACAACATCACCCAATATTTTTTAACAGCATATTACCCTTAAGGTAATGGCCAGGTTGAGGCATCCAACAAATCCATTATCAACATTCTCAAAAAGATTGTCAATGATGTCAGTCATGATTGGCACCTCTAGATATTTTTTTCCCTTTGGCCATACCATACCAGTCATCGTACCCCCATAGGTCCACTCCATACTCACTTGTTTATGGTAATGAAGCCATCCTTCCCATTGAGGTCAATTTTCCTTCACTATGCATCTCTTTCAAGCATGTCCTAGATGATCATGACTATTGATTAGCTCACCTGCAAGAGTTGGATCTACTTGATGAAAAATACACAGTCACCCTCAACAATCTTCAATCATATCAAAATTGACTCAAAGGCCACTATAATCATCATGTGAAGTATATAACATTTGAACTTGGTGATCTTATTCTTAAAGAATACCAAAAGAATACCATGGCTGAGAAGAAAGATAAATGGAAATTCAAACCAAACTAGATAGGGCCTTTTGTCATCAGTGCAGATTATGGATTAGGAACATATAGGATTACCACACTAGATGGTGATAATCTTCTAGAGCTAATAAATATTATTCATCTCAAGTGGTACTATGCTTAAATTCTAAGGTGTATTGTATGTAAGAACCATTTTAGTTATACCATTTTATCACTATTCTTTTGAGTACAAATACCATCCTTATCCATCCTCTCTATCATATCCACTTTCCACTTCTAAACTATTAACCTAGTGTGTTCTAAAAACCTAACCCATTTGACCTTGGTTTTTGTCATTCATTACATAGTTTCAACATCGAGGTATCTAATCAGTTCATCAGTTAGTGTAAGTATTTCAGATAGGGAATGTATCTTGGGATAGTGTGAGAAAAGTTTAAGTAGTTGCATCCTTTATTTGTTAGTCCTTTCTTACCACCAGTTTTGCTACTAATTATAACCACCTTTAGGTAAATTAGTACCATTAGTCTATGCCATTGTGTCTTAGTTATAACTACCTATGGGAAAACTAGGGGCAATAATAAGCCTTGACGTACTAAATTGCCACTTCTTATGCCATACTATGTATTTTTATCAACTATGCCTATTTTGTTTGAATTGGCTACTGCACTAGTCGAATTCCTCCATTGAAGTGGAAGAACTATAATGACTTGAGGTCCTACTCTGGGACTATGTAGGCAGTGCTCAATACTTGTTGAGGTCATCTTAGTCACCTTTTTCCCCATGCTCTTACCATTTTGTACGCAACCTAAGTATGAATGCTCTTGTCATTTTATGAGATTGAACGATTTGGTGTCTCATCATTCTTGATTGAGTTGAGATCCCTTCAAAACACTTCCAAAAACATTGACCACTTCTTTGCCTTAATGATTTTGGGAACCCTTACTAAGTTACAAGTAAATCACTTGTCATTTAGTTTCTCCATCCTTCTTGGCCTTTTTCTCTCATGCACTTACTATTTTACAAGACCATTCTTATTCTTCTATCACATCCATTCTATTTATTTTCTTTAGTTATCACATTCTTCCCATTCCCTGGGAGAATTACATTTGGCCTAAAGTTTTTTATTGGATATTACATCCATGAAACTATGTAGGTAGCATCCACTTTCCTCGTGCATATGGAGACAACTCAACCACCTCATTCCTTTTCTTTTATTCTCCCATTTTGTTTGTTTGTTAAGTTATCACCTATTTTCTAGGGACAATGTTTATATGCTTTTTATTGTATTATTTCTTTGCTTCCAACATTATTGCCTTGATTTAGTTTGTGTGTTCATTGGGTGATTCCTTACCCACGCTTATACTTGAATCCATCCATATTAATATGTTTACATTGTCATCATGGTTTCTATCATTAGTGCATTATTTTATATTGAGTATTGGATTATGGCAGTCAATCCTCATGCATATTTCGGCCAAGTCCTCATGATGTTATATCATGATGTCTACCGACATGTGTTACAACAAAACGTAGCTTCAAAAAGTCTATTCAACAATGGTGGCATCTCTTCAACACCGACATACTGATTCCACTCCCAATCATATCCAAAATAGAGTAATTGACCATGAAAGAATTTCAACCTTTATTAGTTCAAATGAGCATCTCCCTACTAGTAGTTTGTTCCAATTCATCATTACTCTCTATGTCAAGTTATCATCATCCTCGACCAAGTTTATCAAGTTTGCCATAATCAGGGTCCAATGATTATAACCACCTATGGGCAAATCAATACAAACTATCCCACCTACATTTCTTAATGATTATAACCACCTTTGGAAAAATCATTATGTTGTTAGCACTTTATTTTTTTTGCCCATACGGGGGCATGTTATTATCTTGTTTGTCTATCCTAACTAGAGTAGCTCTATTTTATTAATGATTATAACTGCCTTTGGGCAAATCATTATTATCATACCATGTTACCACTATCAGGGTACACTACTTATAACCACCTTTGGACATATCATTATACACCATCCCACTTACATTATTAATAATCTTGACTACTTTTTTAGTATCATTGTGCTTTCACCCCATCATCCTTCCTTTCTTTCGTCCCCTCATTTTGTTTCTTTCTTTTCAAGGGATCATTTACCAACCTGCTTATGCCAACCATTCCCTTGAGGGGGCATCATATAGTTAGTTTATCATCATTACAGTTGTAGGCATACATGACCTTTTCTTTCTTTGATAAGATGTTATTATGCTTGTAGCTTGCAATGCCTTCCCAAATAGGGGAAAATTATAGACACCTAAATCTAGTCACTGATAACCTCCAATTAGGGTTTTGGTCAATTTCCACCCAAAATATACAATTTAGCCTAAAAATGCTAAAACATGATAAATGATGTGAAACCAACATATTCAAGTGCTGATTTTGGCCAAAGTATCACTAAATAGGTCAATGTAATTCATGGGCCAACTAACTTTGATCTATTCATTTCGAGTCAAAATGCTAATTGTACACCCACATGCTTTGAACTACTTTTTCTTATCAAATATTTTTCACAAGATGTGTTCCTTTATTATTTATTTTTGGTAACATCCTAAATGGGACTATGATTTCAACACATCTGATATTGCCTTCTAATTCTAATCTAGTTAAATTTTGGACCAATAACAAGGTATTCTGATCAATTTGGGTAATTTATGCATAATGTGCTTAATCATGTTTAAGAACTAATTAACCCAAATCAAGGCATAATAAAAAATTTCATATATCTTTTTGAATATCTCAATATTGAATATCTACATCATCAAGTGACCTCATTTCTTGAGAAAACATTCTTAGGCCATAAATGCCACAAATATCAGGATTCATGCCCTCCACACCTCATTAATACCTTCCATGATGCCTTCCATGCCTCTTAATTTCCCCTTCTTCCAATGTCATGATGAGGATAATTACAAACTTAACTCCAAAAATTAAATTAATCCTTAACCACACATCTCAATCTTGAAATAGACAGTTGAGGTTGATTATGATCAAATCCAAAAATCTATAAATAAAAGGCCTCACAACATCATTTCTAAGCTATTTTGGTGAAAATTTATTATGCTCAAATATCTTCAAAATACTTGAGAATGCAAATTTGTAATGCAAAATTGATTACAAAGCTTAAGGCAATTAGCATTACCATGCCAAATTGATTCCAAACTAAAATAAGCCACAAGCCAAATGTGCCAAGGAGAGATGGAGGTAGCCAAGCTTCCATTTCCAAGGACTTCATGAGCACAAGCTGAGAAAGCCACTACTACAAAGGCATTTGGAGCATCTAAGGAAGGTGAAGGAATTCTTGGGTTTTATTCCTTAGTTTTTAGTTGTGTTTGTCATTTGTTTTTGTTACCAAGCTCTCCCTAGTGTCTAGGCCTAGAGATACTATGATATTAGTGTGTTTATTTCATTTTGTTTTCATTTTTGAACTAACACCATACTAACCATCCTCTCTTGAGTAAAATTCCTAGATAACAATTAGAACTATATGAATAGTTTGATGCAAAAAGATGAGATAGAGAGACTTGATCGGCTAGGACAATGTAGTCTAAAAAAGACATAAATAAGGTATTAGACATTATGATGTAGTATGTGTTGGTTCCCAATTGTACACCTCTCTAACTTAGCCTTGCACAATTTGAAGAAATGTGGTAAACAGTGATGAGAAATCTGCTAGTATGTTGTTATATCCAAGGAAGGTTTTGGCATCAAGAATGGACCAAACCAAAGAAAATGATTGAGAGGAACCTACAAAGGGTATGGTTAGCTCCATGATACTTTTGGCTCTGCTTGAACCAAGGTGAGAAGACATATGGGGTAGCTTGATCACATGGAGAGATTTTATAATTCAACTTCCATGGGGATTATTGGCACATAGAGACACAAATATGACTAGAATACAACCAAACTTGCTCACTCCACCTAGGAAGGGTTGTCACATAGAATGAGAAAATGTTCTAGGCCAGATACAAGTTACTAAAGACAAATTTGAAAGTGACTGCAACCTTTACTCAAAAGGGTCTCCAATAACATAGGGACTGAATAAAAGATTGCAATGTTGGGATTTAAAGCACAAAATATAGACACATGTTAAATACATGATGTTTATGCATTTTTAGGTAAATAACACTTAAGATATGCAAAGGGTGTGTTATTTTTTAAGGTAGGATAGGGTAGGATAGGTTGATAGTTATAAAAAGGGGAGGGTGGTGTGATGGGAATATTTAATCAACATGGATTCTTTCAAAACATTCATGATATCATTTGATGCAAAGATGTAGAAAACTTAAATGTAAGCTAATAGAACTAACATGAGTGATTTTCCTTTTCCCATTGAATTCATAAACTTAGGGTGCCCTAACAAGTCATTCAACAACATATTTCCAAATATAATGTAGAAAGGGATTTATAACCTAGCTCTAAGCCCAAGATGACAACTAGTAATGAGCAGGGAATGAGATGTCCTATCAAAAACATTTATAAAACATATTATTACACTTCATCAATAGAAAATAATAGAGAAACTCATGCATTTTCATTAGCTTTGCAAGAAAATATTACATATATCAACATTTTAAAATGCTGCCATGGGGACAAGCATGGTGGATTTACTCCATGTTGGAGAGGGGAGTCATATAGACATGCTTTCAAATATTGTTAATGGATATAAAACTATAACCACCTTATCAAGAGAGATAAAAGGCATACAATAATGAACCCTAAATATGGAAGATCCTATACTAAGGAAGACACAGACCAACATAATGACCAATACATTGGCCAACCAATCTCTCAAATAGAAGACAAACCTTCTGTTTATACATGTTTTACCCTTCTCAATTATGGAATTGTGGGCCATAATTTGAAAAATTGTAGAACAAGCCTTTAAGTCTGCCAAGATACTTCCAGTTGGAAGATGCCCTTTTCCAAACCTGAGATTCTCATCCACTTGTAATAAAAGAATCATTGTTGCAACTACCTCTACAAGGACTAATGAGGATTATAAAAAACTCTTTGATTTCATGGCTAAAAATATATTCATTCAAGCTGGAAGGAGAAGATTCATGGTCAAGGGCCAAAAAAACTTTGTCCTCATGTACAACCATCTAGAGATGCCAATGAATGGTTGCCTATATAGATAGAATGTTCTAAATAGCTACCTTTATTTTTTTCACATGTCATGGACAACCTATTCTTGTCATGATGTCTCAAGAATGATCCAGTTGTGACACAAAACAAAAAATGATCCATGATCATGATTAGAAATATTCACTCAAGAATGGCTCATGGACCTTCTTCTATGCTTTGACTCATTCCCTGAGCAAATGTGGGCTGCTAGATCATGATTTGAGGGTTAGAGTGTTATTAGATAATAACTTTTAATTGGCCCTAAAGATACTCCACTTGGTAGCCTCACAAACTTCCTATGTACCTTTAAAATAGTCAATACTACTTTGGGTGCCCTCATGCCATGTGGAAGTATCTCTCTTGATCTCTGGTCTTGTTGAACTATCAACTACTAGCTCTAACCATCATATCTTTAGAACATGCTAAAAATTTAAATCATGCCCTATGTGCTAAAAAATTATCACACCTACGCTTGTCCTAGGTTCCTCTGACTATTCAGTGTTGATCATGCATCATCATATCATCCTGCTTTGCATAAATGTGTGTTGTTGGATCTGCCTCTATTTGAAAATAAATGACTACTTCACAAGGTCTAAAATTGATGCTCACACGATCATATTTGAACATTTAAATACCAAAGGTTACTCCTTGTAGATTAAATTTGATGTCTGTGTGCCCATCAATAGATGTCCATGAGACCATCATACCTACAATTTGAAAATTTCTTCAGGGACTTTGTTCCACAACAATTTGATAAGTGATCTCTTTGTCTTTGGAATTCTTATTTACTTCATCACTTCTACTCTATAATTTTATTCGGCACAATTATCATGCAAAAATTCTTTCAGGCATTCTATCGAGATAAATATTTTGGAAAAAATGTCTAAGACAATTTCCTTGAATGATTTTAGCTTCACACTTTTCCTACAAGAATTGAATCTTTAGCCTTTTGTCTTCATCAGGGTAATTTGTTTCAAACATTTTTTCTGAAATAATTATCTCAAAGAAAATAATCTTTTGCACTTTTATTGAAGGAATTGGACCTCTACACTTTTCTTGAAAGGATTGAGACTTAGCTCCTTTTGTCTTCATTGGGACAATTATTTCAAACATTTTGTCCAAAATAATTTCCCTGTAGAAATTGAACTTGGTACTTTTCCCAAATAAATGCAATTCTTTAAGATTTTTTTCACGATTAAAATGTCTAAAGGAAATAGGACTTCTACTCTACAACAAATTTACTGAAATTAACTTTCAATCCCTTCAAACATATCCTTTGAAAGTTTTGTCAAGGGCACTTTCCCTATAGAATTTCCCTTCAGCCTTTTGCAATGACCCTTTAGATTTCTTGAAAGTGCCTTTTAGATTGAAAGTGTCCTTTTCCCTCTAGACTTATCCTTTGGACTTCTTGAAAGTGCCCTTCAATAAATTTGCAAGGGAAAAATGCCTAAAGGACATGACCCTTCAAATTTTTTTCAAAGGCTAAATGACCCTTTAGACTATTTTTAGATACTTTGGCTGAAATGAACATGTCCATATCATTCTTTTGGGCTTTTTGTGTGGGAAAAATGACTGAAGGGAAAGTGCCCTTTAGAATTTTTATTGTAGACAAAAAATTCCAAAATAAATGACTTAAAATAATGGAAATAGCCCTTTCAGCTTTTTGTGTAGATAAAATGCCTGAAAGAAATATCCCTTCAAGATTTTTGTGTAGACAAAAAGCCTAAAATAATATGGCCTTTAGACAATCTGCATGAACACATTTTTTGAAAAACTCTAAGGACTTTTCATTAAAAATCGACCAAATTAACATAAAGAAATACCTAATGCAAAGTTCTTGAAATAAATATACTAATTAAATACCAAGTTAAATTACCTATCCTTTTAAACATGAACATGACCTTTTCAAAAGAACACTTTGAAACAAAAGTTGGGGTAATGACTTAGACATTGATATTTGACAAGGGCCCAATTGCTTTAGTGAAATTTTGGTCACTAACACTAGATCTCACCCAAGAATGCATACCCCATGTGGGTGTGAAAAGAATCACAAAACACAAGACCAGCTGCCAATCCATTGGGGCTACGGAGTTAAGACTTAGAAAATTTTAGTAAACATTTGTGAAGGATCAACAAAACATGGTAGACTTAACAAAAATAGATCAGGAGGATATGAAAATGAAGCCACAAAAAAATGAATGGAAAATAAATGTACAAACAAGGCCCAAAGTAGAGGGACAATAAAAAAAAGGATAAAGAAACAAAAATACTATATAATATGGTATATAATTAGGACTCGGTTAAGGAAACACTTTAGATATTTGCCATTAACTAGCAGCTCTAGAATTCTACCATCCCTTAATATATTTAACTTTTTTAGTATCTTGGTGGCCAAGATGAAGTAAAATAATCTCTGCACATGCTTGAAGGTCCTGTTACTAGCCTATAATAGGATGACACATTGAAGCAAATTGTAGACACTAGAAAACTACACATAATGGTTCTCGATGTTAAAATAGCCCTAGATCAAACTATTAACCAAACTCCAACCATGACCGTGAGTCAAGTTAGCTAATAGCTAAAACCAACTCACTAAACTACCTTTTCACCCCACTTGACCTTAGACCCTTGACTATTGATGGTCACCACAATCATCGATAGTCACCCTAATCATTGAAAATCATGTCCCTTCCACCTGAGAACTCAAACTTGATCCGAGTTACGAACCCAAGCACATCATAATTTAATTCATACAACGAGATAACACATCAAGAATTAAATTTGTGTAATGAGTTCTACCCCTTCTAAAACCTACACCTCCATCTCTTTTGCCTATAAAAGAGAGGAGTAGGAGATGAAAAAAGATCCAAAGATCTAGAAATTTAGTAATTAGTCAATCAAGCTATCAACCAACAGTCATTAGGAGCTTCTAGCATCAATAACTTCTTTATAGGTCTTCCTTATAGAAATTCATCAAATAATACAAAGACCCAAATCTATACCAAAATTGGTCTTCAGGCAAAGTATCATTACTCTACCCAAATCACTCTCGAATCAGCTACCAACTATCAAATAACTAGTTAGGTGTATTTCTAGTTTTTAAGTTTTGATTACTTAGTTTCTAACATAGACCCTTTTTCATTATATCTTCTGACCTCCTATCCCTAACTAGACCTTTAACAATCCACTATCTAATCATTGACCTCATCAACCCAAGATTTTTGTAACACCCTCAGAACCCACAACAACTATCGATGGTCACCTTGGCTATCAACGATCACCTTAACCATCGATGGACACCCTGACCACTGATTGTCACTATGGTAGGAAATAACGATAAGCTATTTACACCTATTTACACTCAACCAAAGTTCATTTTCTATATTTTTACCTATTCATAGAGTCCCCGCCTATTTTTTGAATGCAATAATATTTAACATTAGTATTGACTCGCTTATGGCTATAATTAGTCTATTTCTTTTATCAAACATTTATGTCTTTTTGCATTTGATTTCAATATTTTCTATCATTTGATGTAAGTACTTAATATTTATTTACTTCAAATTAATTTTTCTAAGAGAGTGGATTGATAGCTTCTTAGTAAGCTCATGCTTTTAGATCTAGCTCACGCTAAGCAATCCACCTTGCTATCCATCTAACAACCCCTTTATTTTAGTATTTTATTATCTATAGGTCATTCTTCCTAAGACAAAAAAGGAGCTCTTCACAATCATCTAGATCATGTGTGCACAAACAAATAGGTTCTTATACCATACCCATATCTAGTTTCTTACTTCTTTTTTTCTAAGAAAATAAACTAAAATTGAGAGAAACACTCTAGCACACTCGATGGGACCTAGTAGCATCTAGGTGCCCTTGTCTTCCTTATTCTATGCTCATATAAATAAGTCAAAATTTATTTTGGGTATAAAATAAACCTCATATACATTGATTGCTTACATGTTTAGCTTATATAGTTAAAATTAAAGGCTAAGTAAATCGATCGTAGCTTCACCTTTGTTCTCACACACCAAAACCAAATCACTTATATCAATTAAACATCACAAAAATTGATATAAGGCATGACTAGGGTTTCATCTCCTAGCAGTTTAACTTTACCCTTTGGCTATCTTACTTGGAGGTCATTACCAAAAAGAGAAACCAAAACTTAGCTCTTTGGTAGAGTCTAAACTCTAGAAATTGGTATATACTGGCTAAACACTCGATACCCTTATCGCTATAGTGTGTGATGTGAGGGGGTAGGCCCCAATACCAAGCCACATATTAATTTCCAATATAGATCCCCTTTGAGATCCTAAACATAATATGAAACCAACTATAGACTTATTTTCTAGTACTTGCTCTACAAACCAAGTTGAGTCACACAATTCTTAAAGCTTAAGGCATAAGCCACAAGAGAGACAAAAAGAACCTTAGGATTTAAATATTATTTAGTGTGTGTTTTATCTTCTTTGATTTTTTTTTCCTTCTCTTTATGTAAGTTGTGAGGAAATTAAATCCCCTTGGAAACCTTCTACCATTTTGCCTTCATCCACCTCATCTCCATTGCCTTGTTCAATGGAGATCCCTCCTCTTGTTTCTCCAAAAGATCCTAACTTTTTTAGACTTCTAGAAGACAACCCTCTTGCCTTAGGGAATTACCTTGCATCATGATCTATTTATGTTCCCAACCTTACCCTTAATCAACCCAATCTTACGTACTTTCAACCCAACCTCACCCACAACCAACCCAACATTACCTACCTTCAACCTAACCTCAACTATGAGCAATCTGACCTCACCCACAACCAAACCAACTGTACCTAACTTTAACCTAATCTCAACTATGAGTAACCCAACCTCACCCATAAACAACCCAACCTTGCCTATAATCAATTCAACCTAAACTACAATCAACTAACAACATTTAAACAACCATTCCAACCAATAACCTTTCAACCCTTATTTGACCCTTGTCATAACCCACCTCAACTATCTCAACCTCACTAATTTTTGGGTTACCTATCCCAACCATCATATTAATTACCTCAATTGTATCAAATTTTTGATTACCTACCTCAACCATCATATCAATCACCTATACCCCCTTTATGGCAACTTTATTTATCTCAAAACCAAGACTTGATATATCCCCTAGTCATATGACCCACAACTAATAAACCAACCACTATCGACCTACTTTATCAACCTCATCAAATCAAACCAATAATCATTCAACCAATAAATATAAAAAAAACTCTTCTAACCAATGAATCTTATCACCCTTACCAACATTATCAAATCTATCAAGCCAACCTACCTTACCCACCATTTCACCCTTTTCAACCTTATCAACCCCATCAAATCCAACCAATAACTATCAACCTACCATATTGAACCAAACAAACTTTTTAAACCACCCAACTATATAAAACCTACCCACCATATCAACCATGTCAAATATATAAAATACCTTAACCTTACCAAACCTCTCAAATCCATCAAATACCTCAACCTTATCTACCTTATCAAACCAACCAAACTTTTTAAACCTACCAATCTTATTAAACCAATCAAACTCACCAAATCAAATAAATAACTATCAACCAAATTTTTTCAACCCATCAACCTTATCAAGCATACCCAACCCATCAAATCACTCAAATTTGTCAAGTCAATCCAACTTATGCAACCAAACAACTTTACCAAACCAACCAATTAGCTCGCAACCTAAAGAGCCATTGGTACACCCTCTTCTTAGACAATATTCCCTGTTGGGGAAATCATATGACTCAATCATTGACAAAATTTTAAGGGATTCTATCATTAGACTTCCTCAAATTAAACCCATCAATTCTCCTCTTCTAAAACCTATTTGGTTTATAGAGAATGAGTTTTATACGTATCATCGTATAAACAAACATGTGATAGAGAAATATGGGTCTTTTAAAATGATCATCCAAAACCTTATCAATCAAAATGAGGTTCCAAAGGATATTCTTTGTATTACCCCTAACCTAGCCTTGAATGTATTCAAGTAATCAATCATTGAACCTCTTTCTACACCCATTATTGTGCAAGCCCATAATCAAAGCCCTCAACACAATGAGGTCCCTTCATTAGATTTGGTCCTTAGTGTATCTATAACTAGGGGAACCATAATTGAAATCCCAACCAATCCACTTGTTAACCAAGTAAACCTTTTTTAACTTCCTTTTGAAATCATCACTAAGGAAGAATAAACCTTAAATCAACCACTTATTGACCACGAAGAGCCTTCTCAGCTTTACTTTAAAACCATCATTAAGGAAACTGACCCACTTCTTTTGCTTCCCCTTTTGATGGAGCTAACCCAAACTCAAAACACCTTGCCTATCACTAAATCCAACACAACCTCAACTAAAATCAAACACATTGAAGTTTTCTATCTTGTAGTTTTCATCTACCTAATGACATTGTCTTTGGTTCGATTCCCTTTTAAACAAGGTCAAATCTTTGTCACCCTACCTTACCGAACAAACCAAACAAATAAGCAAACTCAACCAACAAGGAGAATCAACCACCCATCCTACCTCCCCCAACGAATCAAACCAACCTCTAAACCAAATCAATTAATCATGATCAACACAAATTTTAATCCAACCATAAGAAATTGATCTATCAACACACACCAACATAACCCTTCATTTAAGATTTCTTAAATCTTGGCTACCCGTTTATCTAAGCTACCCACACCTCACCTAAGCTTCCTCATTGGGACAATTTAAAACTCTTTTCCAATCCACCTCTATTTCAAGATGATGTTTCCAACACCATTTCTAGACCTCAAACCTACCCAAGTTCAACCCAACAATATTTCCCTCACCATAGCACCATAACGAATATCCCACCTAAACCTACAAATTGAACTCCAAACTAACAATTAACAACCCTTGAGAGGAAAATGAAGTCATATTCATCATTCCTAAACCCTTTTTACTAACCCACATCTTTACTTAGGGATATTTACTCACCTCAACATTCATGCAAAGAGCATCTGGGGGGAATTCTCCCTCCAAAAGCTTTGACCAAACAATAACCCCAACATTAACCAATGACCAAACCAACCCTTGTCACCTACCATCAACTCAACCTTGCTTATAACCAAACCAACCTCACATATAACCAATCAAATCTTAACTACCACCAAACCAACCTTAAACTAATAAAAACCTTGACCTTAACCAACATTTTATTAATAACCCAAACCAATACCTAAATCTACCTAACCAAATCAAACACCAACCAAAATTATCACTAACCAATGTTTAGCCACCATCACCTAACCAACCTTGCGTCTTTTACTCTATCCAACCTAGAGTCATTTCCACATCTAATCAAGTTTCAAAAATTAATTGGGGGGCCTCTTCTCTCCTAATTGGATCAAATTATTTACATGCAAGTATCGATTTGGGGCATATTCAAACCTAAACCCCTAAATGCTTTTACATTCATATCATGTTCTTTTTTAAAACTAAGTTCTTAGTCATCTTGTGTCTAACTTAATCTCATCCCTTATTTTCAACCACCTTCACTTCCTTATTTTAAGGACAACTAATTAAAAACTAGATCATGTGATTATCTGTCACAACCTTAGCCTAATCATAAGCATGGGTACCATGGCTCTACCTATGGCATGATTCTCATAGACACTTTTCACCCCTTATAGATGAATCCCTATGGTTGTTTTCACTTAAACCTATTTCACCCATCATTCACCTTTTTGTGCTATAGTTTTGCCTTCATTAAGGAAAGCCTTGAATACTATATAGATTAGTTTATGTTTAAAACTAGCATAACATTCAATTTGGGATACCAAATATCACTTGGGTCAAACATATCTAGCATTACAGACTACTCCCTTAAAGGACAGCTTTCCAAACTATCAAAAAATTTCTTAAAAATGTAGACTAATCCCTCGAAGGATAGCTATCAACATAAATAAATCCAAATCTTAGACCACTCCCTTAAAGGATGGATAAACCAAACATTTGTCAAGCAAACAATTACCTTGAATCTTCTCGCATCAATTAGCTTCCCAAATCCATCAAATAATAACATCAAAAGACCCAAAGTCAAAAGTCAAAAACAAAGTAATCCCAAAGAAAGATTCAATCTGATTTCACACAACATTTGTAGACTTCCCACATCGATCAATCTACACCAAACTTAGAACATGAACTCATCTATAATGGTTCCTAGGTTACCTACAGAAGAGGAAATCCATCCCCATGATAAGGTTACACTACCATCCATTCACCTACTTCATCCATCTCTTCTTTTACACTCTATAATTCAAGGGACTTTGAGCTTACTTGACACTACGTGATCGATCTACTTCTTTTAACCAATGAACTAACACCAATGCAATGCATAAAAGGGGCTTATGTTCTTAAGCCCGCCCATCTTGTTATTTTGGTCTTTTCCAACTAGAGCATTTTAACCTCCTACTTTCATGACCACTTGAGAAGATGTGTGTCTTCCATCTTTCAATCATTGAAACCCCAACCACCAAATTAGGTAACCAATTTGAACACCACCAACCATTAGAGATTACCTTTTTCCACAAACCAACCATTAAATATTACCTTTATCTACAAACTAACCATTGGATATCACCTTTCTCCATAGCCTAACCTTACCTTTTAAAACCCAACCATTGAAGACCACCTTTCTCCACAACCCAACCTTACCTTTTTGAACCCAACCATTAGAGATTACCTTTCTCCACCAACCAAAACCATTACCCAAACTAACCATTAGAGATTACCTTTTTCCATTAATTTAAACCCACCCATGGAGACTACGTTTTCCACCCACCTCAACCACCTCATCACCTTACCATTGGTCTATATCAGCCCAACTAGCATGCATTTTGTGATGAACTTGCCTGGTCATTTTTTACTGCACCAATCAACATTACTATGTTAAACATTTGAATTTGCACCACATAGTGCACACTAGACCATTTGTGTTTTTCTTGGGAGTACTTCTTACCTCAGATACCTACAAAAACACCAACCTTGTCTAGGAGACTTTATAGGAATAACCTAATCAGCTATGCCTAACACTATGGCCTGTTTACCTCATCACCTATCCTTCTAGAACTAACCTTTTATTTTTACCAACTATGGAAAATTAGTCTATACATGATCTTGGATATCTTAGTCACCTTTTTATGTGCATGTTTGTACTTCAAATGCCCAACCTTTGTGTCACCAACCTTGTGACTCACCATAACCACTTATCAAACCCACCCTTGACTCTGTTTCACCTCATTAACTCTTGGTTTGAGGGGGAACACCTCTTCCCATGCTTGGGGAAATCAAACCTTTGACTAGTAATCCATTTTTATTTTACAGCTTGCTGACACAAACTAGATAGCAAAAAGGGGCAAAATGTAGACACTAAAAAACTACACATGATGGTTCTAAATGTCAAAACACCCTTGGATTAAACCATTACCCAACCTTTGACCATGACCTTGAGTCAAGTTATCTAAATAAATAAAACCAACTCACTAACCTACCTTTTCACCCCAATTAACCTTTGACCCTCGACCATTGATGGTCACCCTGGCCACTAATCATCAGGTCCCTACCACCTGTGCACTCAAACTCAGTCCATGTGCAAATCCAAGAACATCATAATTTAATTCACGTAGTAAAATAATGCATCAAGAATTAAATTTTTGTAATGACTTCCAACCCTTATAGAACCTACAACTCCATCTCTTTTACCTATAAAAGAGAAGACCAAGAGGTGAAAAAGGATCTAGAGATCCAAGAATTTAGTAATCAAGTAATTGAGCTATCAACCAACAGTCATTAGGAGCTTCTAGCATTAATAACTTCTTTGCAATTCTTCCCTCCAATAAGTTAGAAACTATGACAAAGACCCAAACCTCTAATAAAATTTCTCTTCAAGCAAAGTACCATTACTCTACCCAAATCACTCTCGAATTAGCTACTAACTATCAAACAATTAGTTAGGTATATTTATGGTTTTTAAGTTTTGATTACTTAGTTTCTGACCCAAACCCTTCTACATTATATATTCTAACCTCCCATCGCTAACAAGATCTTTAAAAATCCACTACCTAATCACTGACCTCATCAACCTAAGCTTTTTACAACACCCTTAGAACCCATATCAACCACTGATGATTACCCTGATTGTCGATGGTCACCTTAACCACTGATAGTCACCCTGACCATTGACAGTCACTGTGGTAGGAAATAACAGTAATCTATTTCCACATGTTTACCCTCAACCAAATTCCATTTTCTATCTTTTTATATGTTCACATAGTCCCCACCTATTTTCTAAACCTAATACTATTTAGCATTAGTATTGACCTAATTAATGCTATAATTAATCTATTTTCTTTATCAAACATTTATGTCTTCTTACATTCCCTTTCAGTATTTTGTATCATTTGATGTAAGTACTTCATCTTTATTTCCTTCAACTTAATTTTTCTAAGAGAGTGGATTGACAACCTCATAGTAAGCTCATGCTTCTTAGATCTAGCTCATACAAAGCAATCTACCTTGCTATCCATCTAACAACCCATTTGTTTTAGTATTTTCTTACCTACAGGTCATTCTTCCCTAGACAAAGAGGAGCTCTTCACAATCATCTAGATCATGTATATAAAAAAAAAGGTTCTTCTACCATACCTATATCTAGTTTCTTACTTCTTCTTTTCCAAGAAAATAAACTAAAATTAAGAGAAATACAAATCCTCTCTGCATGGTCTCAAGTCAGGATAAGACCAAGCTAATAGATTCTGGTACTCTAACAATTATAAATAAACATGCTTCTTAGATGTAATCATGTGAGTACCAAGAAAGAGTACATCATGATCAATAATGCTATTTTTACACTCAAAGTACTGCTTGAAAGGGGTTTGAAACTTTTCATCTTTAGGGGCATAAAATATAACCCCATCTTCATCAAATGATATCTTCCAAATAACATCATCATCATCAAACCCAATATCAAGAACAACTGGTTGTTCAACAATGCCTAACTCCTAACAAAGTCACCCAATTGTACATCCTTGTGTAGTACTTCTATTAGAGCACACTCTATATCTTCAATTACATCATGATTTGGTAGCTCATATGCTTGTGTTATACTATCATCATAAGCAATTTCATATGTTGGGACAAACATCTTATCGACTGCACTCTAAACTATTCTGTAGTAGTAGTATTCATCATTTTCATGGAGGTAGAAAACTTACATGGGGAGTCTTGATAATTGAAAATCAAAATATCATCATCACCATCAAATATAGACTCAGGATCATCCACATCTTCATCATTGGTTCAACTATATCACATGGGGTGTTTGGAAGAAAGCATCTGTCACACCAATAAATGCTAAATCATAATTCACAACATTTACCTTGGTATGTAATGGTTCATGCACTTCCTTTATGTCCCTTATATTATAACTTCCAACATCATATGCATGCCTATGAGGTAGTTCCTTCTCAACTCTAGCCAACTTTTAGGACATCTCTTTGATAGGGAAGGCCAAAGTCTTAACACTTTCCTCAAGCTTGGCTATCTTAGACTATGTCTCTTTTGGATCAACCAAATTTTCATCAAACTACTTATTTAAGGGCATATCCACATCCTTTATGTTGATTTCAATTTGGATAACCATATTGAATGCCAACCATAGGCTTATGGGAGCCTTGTCCCTCAAGTAATATGTAGCCCTCTTATAAAATGCATCACAATATTTGATCAAGCATACTATCTCACTAGGCCTAATGTTTTTAGGCAACCACATCATAGCCTTGTTGAACCTTGTATTGAATTCCAACACATACTTGTTAGGATTCTTTTTTATATTTTCAAACTCAGCTAAAAGAAACTTTGGATCAATTTTATCACCATATTGAATTCTAAAATTAATTCAACATCTCTTCCCATGAATCAATGCATCCATAGGGAAGGGAGTTGAACCATTCATGAGCGTCTTCCTCCAGTGTGTACACAAATAATTTAATGCATACATCCTCATGCTTAACCTCATAGTTATTAATGATACTATGAAAAGCCCTCAAATATTGATCACCACTAACTTTATTATTCCCTTAGAATCTTGGAAGGTATTTCCTTACTTTGTTTGGGACTTTATTAGGATACCCTTCCATGTTATCAAATTTAATAGGTCTAAACCTAGGAACTCCAAATGTAGGATGCTCCCTCTCATTTTGAGTCCTATGCCTCATGATTGATTCAATAGTAGGTTCAAGAATAAATGGCAAAGGGATGTGAAAGGGTAAATGAGGTGGACTTGTTGGATCAAACTTAGGAGGGGATTCATTTGGTTGAGAAGGAGATGGATAGTAAATGGGGCTGGAAGGTTTTGAATCATTAGAAAATCTATGATCAAAATAATTATGATAATTTTTAGCAATAAGAATTTTAAGAAATAGAAACTTAGGATTTTTAGAATTCTGATAGCCCACACAATCTCTAGAAACTACACTTAGTTATTCAACATGCCTCCAAACTTGTCTCCTTATTTGATGAACACTTAGGGGTAAGACAAGTTTCTTAGATGAGTCATATTTGAAGGATGATCTTAGTCCTTTCAACTTCACAAGCAAGATATCTCTCAAAGTTGAAGATATTGAAGATGGGCATTGATCTTTCTTTGAAATCAGATGATCTTTTGGAGTCACCACTAGAAGCAAATTTATAGAATATAACCATTTAAAAAATTGAAGTGATACATACTAAAACCATATCTTGCTAAAGTTAGTGATGATGTATGAAATCAAATATAATTAACTTTTTAGATTCATGTTCAAACAGCGAAAATCACCTCAAAACATGATAAATTTCCAAATCTTTACAACAAATTTAGTAGATGTTAAATTATCAAATCTCAAATCCTAACACATCCCCAGTGGAGTGTTATGGCATTAACGGCCAAGATAGTCCTACTATATAAATTAACAAGCAGAAAACCTTAAACAATGATAGCATCTCTTTGAAAGAGTCTTTAGTAACACAAGTGATGAATTTTTCCCCAATAATAGTGATAGAAAAGAGTGATGTTGACATACCAAAGGTAATTAGATCAATGAAGATATAGATAGATAACTTTCAAACTGAAAACAACTCTATGTAAGAGTCCCTGACAACACAAGTGACAAGAATTGTTCCCTAGCAATGGTGCTAGAAGAGTGTGCAACATTGACAAACCAAAGATAATCAACTTAGAGTAGATATAGGAAAAGAACTTCAAAAATGATAACAACTATCAACAAGAGCCCCTGAAAACATGGGTGACAAGAATTGTTCCTCAACAATGATGCTAAAAGAGTGCAATTTTGATGAACCAAATATAATCAACTCAATGTAGATATAGGCAGAGAACTTCAAAAATGATAACATCTCTCTAAAAGAGTCCTCAAAAACATAGGTGACAATAATTATTCCCTAGAAATGGTGACATAAGAGTGTTGGTTCCTAATTGTACACCTCTCTAATTTAGCCTTTCACAATTTGAAGAAATGTCACAAATAGTGATGAGAAACTTGCTAGTATGTCATTGTAGTCGGGGAAGGGTTTGGCATAAATAATGGACTAGATAAGAGAAAATGATTGAGAGGCACCTAAAAAGGGTGTGGTTAGCACCATGCTAATTTTGGATCTACTTGAACCAAGGTGAGAGGACCTATGGGGTAGCTTGTTCACATGGAGAGATTATGCAATTCAACCTCTATGGGGATTATTGGGACATAGAGACATAAATCTAACTAGAACACAACCAAACTTTCTCACTCCACCTGAGAAGGGTTGTCACACAGAATGAGCAAATGTTCTAGGTCAAATATAAGCTACTAAAGACATATTTAAAAGTGATTACAACCTTTACTTGAAAGGGTATCCAATAACACAAGGACTGAATAAAAGATTACAATACTAGGCTTTCAAGCACATAACATAGACACATGTTAAATACACAATGCTTATACATCGATAGGCATATAACACTTAAGATATGCAAAGGGCATGTTATTTTTCAAGGTAGGATAGGGTAGGATAGGTTGATAACTATAAAAATGGGAGGGTGGTGTGATGGAAATCTTTAATCAACATGGATTCTTTTAAAACATTCATGACATCATCTAATGCAAAGATGTATAAAAATTAAATGCAAACTAATGGAACTACCAAGAGTGATTTTCCTTTCCCATTGAATCCATGAACCTAGGGTGCCCTAACAAGTTATTCAACAACATATTTCCAAATATAATGCAAAAGGGATTTATAACCTAGCTTTAAGCTCAAGATGACAACTAGTAATGAGTAGGGAATGATATGGCCTATCAAAAACATTCATAAAACATATTACTACACTTCATAAATAGAAAATAGTAGAGAACCACATGCATTTTCATTAACTTTGTAAGAAAATATTACATACACAAATATTTCAAAATGCTGCCATGGGGACAAGCATGGTGGATTTGCTCCATGTTGGATAGGGGAGTCATATAGACATGCTCTCAGAGCTTTCTAATGGTTGTACAACTACAACCACCTTATCAAGAGAGATAAAATGCACAAAATAATGATCCCTAAATTTGGAAGAGCATATACTAAGGAAGACACAAACCAACACAATGACCAATACATTGGAAAACCAACCTCTCAAATAGAAGATAAGCCTTCTATTTATATATGTTTTACCCTTCTCAATTTTAGAACTATGGACCATAATTTGCAAAATTATAGAACAAGCCTTCAAGTCTATCAAGATACTTTCAGTTGGAATATGCTCTTTGCCATGCCTAATATTCTCATCCACTTAAAAGAAAAGAATAATTGATGTAACTGCTTCTACAAGGAATGATGAGGATTTACAACAAACTCTTTGATTTCATGGCTAGAAATATCTTCATTTTAGTTGGAAGGAGAATATTCATGGTTAAGGGCCAAATAAACTTTGTCCTCATGTGCAACTGTGTAGAGATGCCGATTAATGGTTACCTGCATAGCTAGAGCTTTCTAGATAACTACCTTTTTTTTTATGCATATCATGAAACAACTTGTTCTTACAATTATGGCTTAGGAATGGTCTGGTTATGACATGAAACAAAAAATGATCCATGATCATGATTAGAAATATTCACTCAAGAATGACTCATGGACCTTCTTTTATTCTTTGACTCATTACCTGAGCAAATACGAGCTGTTAGATCATGATCTAAGGGGTGGAGTATTATTTAATATTGCCTTTTACTTGGCTCCAAGGATATGCCACTTGGTAGCCCTATGGGCCTTTTGTGTACCTTGCATAGAGTTTCTAATGCTTTAGGTACCCTCATGCCATGTGAATGTGTCTCACTTGATCTCGAGTTGCATTGAACTGTCAACTACTAGCTTGTAACATCAAATCTTTAGAACATTCTCTAACTTTAAATCATACCCCACAAGCTTGACACTTATCATGCCTATGCTTGTCCTGGGTTTCTTTAATTATTCATCTTTTATCATGCATCATCTTGCTCTATGCAAGTATGTGCCATTATATCTACCTCCATTTAAAAATAAACAACTACTTCATGAGGTCTAAAATTTATGCTCATGTGACCATCTTTGAACATTTGAATCCCAATGACTAGTTCCTATAACTTAAATTTGACATCCGTGTACCCGTCAAAAGATGTCCATGAGACCGTCATGCTTGTAATTCAAAAATTTCTTCAAGGATTTTATTATGTGGAATATTGATAAGCGGGCTCTTTTTATTCAACATTCTTGTTTGGTTCGGCACTTCTACTCTGGGCTTTTCTTCAGCACAATTATTCCACAATAATTCTTTTGGGCATTCTATCAGGACAAAAGTTTTGGACAAAATGTTTGAGATAATTTTCCTGAAGGATTTTGACTTCGCACTTTTACCACAAGAATTGAGTCTTTGATCTTTTGCCTTCATCAGGACAATTTGTTTCAAACATTTTGTTTGAAACAATTCCCCCAAAGAAAATAGTCTTTTGCACTTTTACTGAAGGAATTGGACCTCTACATTTTTTTTGAAAGGATTAAGACTTAGATATTTTTGTCTTCATCGAGATAGTTATTTTAGACCTTTTATTCGAAATACTTTCCCTATAGAAATTAAACTTGGTACTTTTCTTCAAGAAATGCAATTCTTTCTAACTTTTTACATGGGTAAAATGTCTGAAGGAAATAGGAATCATACTCTGTAGGAACTTTATCAAAAGTACCTTTTGAGCCCTTTGAACATATCCTTCAGAAGTTTTTTCAAGGGCACTTACCTTACAAAATTTCCCTTTGACCTTTTGGAATGGCCCTTTAGATCTCTTGAAAGTGCCTTTCAGATTTAAAGTGTCCTTCACCCTCCAGACTTATCCTTCGAACTTCTTGAAAGTGCCCTTTGCAAATTATTCAAGGGCAAAATGCTCAAAATAAATGACCCTTAAATTTTTTTGCAAATGTAAAATGACCCTTTGGACTATTTGTAGACACTTTGGCTGAAATGAACAAGTCCATCCAAGATTTTTATGTAGGCAAAATGCCTGAAGGGCAAGTGCCCTTTGGAATTTTTGCCATAGACAAAAAATTCTAAAACAAATGAATTGAATGAATGGAAATATCCCTTTGGGATTTTTGTGTAGACAAAATCCCTGTGGAAATGGCCTTTTAAGCCTTTTGTGTGGACAAAAAGATTGAAAGAATATGGCCTTCGAAAAATCTATGTGAACACTTTTTCTGAAAGACTCTAAGGACTTTGCACCAAAAATAGACCAAATTAACAGAAGGAAATACCTGATGCAAAGTTCTTGAAGGAAATACACTAAGTAAAGACCAAGTTAAATCTCCTAGCCTCTTAAACATGAACTTGACCTTTTCAAAAGAACACTTTGAAATAGGAGTTGATCTAATGACTTAGACATTGATATTTGATAAGGGCTCAATTACTCTAGTGTAATTTTGGGCACTAACAGTCTGGTTTGAGAAAAGTGAAAAAAAGGAAATATATTGTATTGATATATTTGATGTAATCCGAGAAGTGAATGGCAAGAAGCAAACTATATTAATTTGTTTGATGCATTTCATAAAATAAATGGTTATAAGATGTTAAATATAGAATATTGTATCAAGCTATTGATGTAGTTTGAACACATAAGTAATTGTATCAACCCTGGTCGATGTAGTTATAACACATGACACATAACTATATTGACATTGGTCGATTCAATCTATAATAAAACATACAATATCAAGCAATAAATTGTAAATCTAATAATTTTTTCTATCTTTTTGAAAATAAGATCAAGTAGATATAATAAGAGGATTTATTTGATAATGTAGGCTCTTAGATATATTTTCTCATCCATTGGATAGTATCGGCCCAATGATTCAAAGTACTAACTATAGAGGTAGAAACATACATGTATCCCACTAAAATTAGTTGGAGGGTGAGTTGAGATTAACTTCTTAGGGCTAACTACTTACCACTACAACACAAAATTAGATAGATGGTTGGATTCCTAAGGTTTAATAAAAAGTGAATCATAGTGTTTCCGATATACCACGAGACACATGAAAACTAAACTTTATGTTTAGCTATGTATTATGGCTATGAGTAATCCCCTCAAACCATGATGTCTATAAATAGAACACCTTGAAACCCTTCATGATATTAGCTAAGTAATTTGAAAAATTATAGAATATAGTTTCTAGGGGAAGCCAAACAATTAGAAAGTAGATTTTGAAATTCAATATCAAAAACCAATTTGCAACATTTAATGAATTGAAATAAATTGGCAATCAAATTGAAATGAAATATTTTATTAAGCTTTGAAAAATAAATTTGTTTTACTGATGCTTGAAAATTAAATAAATGTAATAGTGTCAATGTTGGCCGATAAAGTTGTTCACATAATATACAATTGCATTGAGTTGATTGATGCAATTTTTATACACAAGGATTTGCAAATAAGGATGAAACTATATCAATTAGGTCAATGTAGGTTTCTAGAAAAGAGGTTG
This sequence comes from Torreya grandis, assembly GCA_037957365.1. Taxonomy (NCBI): domain Eukaryota; kingdom Viridiplantae; phylum Streptophyta; class Pinopsida; order Cupressales; family Taxaceae; genus Torreya; species Torreya grandis. The sequence continues at coordinate 2,470,719 of JARHVA010001457.1, read as the reverse complement.
AAGGTAAAAATTTATCATGCATGGTAGATACAATTAGTTGAAAAGGGTAAAAACAATGTTAGAACTATATCAAGCTATTCAATACAATTAACTAAAAATAATAAGGAAATGGAGTTGTAGATAAGACTAGAATCAAGTCTGCATCGAGTTATTTGATGTAATTAATTGAAATAGAAAACATATATAAAATTATATAAATCTAAACAATATATTTGGCTATAAATAAATTTTAAGAGATAATTATATCACGCTATTTGATACTGTTGAATGGGAAGTGCATAAATAGAATTGTATGGATTTGTTCGATACAATTATATTTGAAGAAAGATCATAAAAGAGTTGTATCATCCTGTTTGATGCAGCTTACTAAAAAAAATTAATACATAAATTATTGATTTATTTTATACAATTATTTGCAGAGGTGAAGGTAATGGTAAGTTTCATGTCTGTTCACCAAAATGTATGCAATGGGCTAGGATCAACTTACAACTATCCTAGCTTAAAATATCTTGACTCAGAGATGGTTAATCAGAGAGAGCCCAATGATAATTAATGATTCTAGACATGAGCAAATGGATCCGTATATCTATCAAGGGGAGCACCTACAACACATTGTCAAAGGAAAGGGTTCCAGAGCCTTTAGGTCAATAACATAATGAAGCAGCTATAACTAGATATTTATTTTGTAATTAATCTAATATTACAAATAAGTAATGTAAGTAATGGGGGATGGTTAAAAATATATCAAAATGGGTAAGGATCCATGATAGCTAAGCTGAATAGATGGAAAGTTCAATAAATCATATAGGCACACTAAGTATAATTATAGATAAATATTAAATAAGGAGATATACATTCATTAAACAAATAATTATACAACTTATATTTACTAAATGAAAGAGCTAGGGCTAGAATACATTTACCTTGAAGAGGACCTGTTGAGCCTCAATCTCCACCTTAGAAAATAATGCTTTGTAAGAGATTGTTGTGGTTGTAAGGATATCAAATGTTGAATCAAGATCTAAGCTAAAAGGACTCCTCCTAATGCATCCAAGACTTCATAATGTAAGCTTTCCTTCAAGATAAAATCCTAAGAAATATCTCCTCCAAGTGTAGATCTAGGGCAAAAGTATGAGCAATAGCAATCAAAATGAGTGTCTCTCCTTTTAGAATGAAATAGTAACTTGTATTTATAGTGGTCAATAATCCTAAACCATCCCAAAAGTTAAGTCAGTGCCATTTTCCATCTCTATGTAGTTCAAAATAGACTGATTGACCTCAAACTGCATCGACCAGGATGATATAGTTATGAAGTGACACTGACACATTCTGAACTGGATCGATCAATTCAATGTAGTAGGGAAGGGACAAATGTCAGATAAAACTACATTGGACTGAACTGATGTAGTAAGAAATATAGGTCCTGATATAATTGGAGATATAAGATGGAAGGAGATAACTTAGGGCATCAAGTCTGAGGAAGCTAGAATGGATATAAGAATGATAATTAGGGGAAAATATCTCTTACAAATCACTAAAGGCCTACCCACACCTTTCTTGGTACACCCTTTAAGGCATGTACTCAAGGATATTGAAAATCTACCTTTTCAAATGAAATCATCTCTTGGCCACTCTTTAATGCATTCATAATGGAGGCAAAATATGTAGGTTTTAAAAAAAAAAAATTGTATCACATAATGCCTCGTATAGGATATCCTTGTAGAGGGATGACCTCCTTAGAGATATAAGGATATAAATATTATCTTGATTATTATTTAGTCAATAAATTATATCATATCCTTTGTTTTGATTATTCAGTGTCATGATATGTGGAAGAGGAGGAGAAGGAGAAACATGTTGACTATCTCCATTATGTCATGCATAGTGGGCACCCAACCTCTTTGTGTAGTGATATCATGGACCATGGTATCCAATATAAGCCTTGAACAATTAATGGGGGTGAGATGGTAGCTGTCATGACCTTGAGGTCTAGGGGGAGGAGGAACCAAATGAGTCATACATGCCTTTTGATACCTAGTTGTAATTGGAATCAACTTGGATTGAATATTTAGACAATATGAATTACTAGGGAAGGCTAAAGATTATTCATGATTAATTTTAGCCTTAATATAATTGCATTATAATTTAACCCTTTTTATTTCATAGTTGTTGAAGATAATACATATTTTAGGGTAGCAACATGTAATGATTACAATCATAGCTTGAGTTATAAAAGCTAAGTATATCCATTATAGCCATGAGTGATTTATGTGAATGAATGGGGAAAAAAATAAAGTTTGAAAATTGGGTCTAAATACAAAAGTTTGAAATCCTAATGGAAAACCTAGGGTTTGACATGTTTAGGATAATGATTGGGTTTAATAATATGTTTGATCATATTTTGGATTAATGATATAAACAAGTATAACATTACAATTATTCATATTGTATTTAAAATATATATAAATTATGCAAATATGGATATAAAAGTAGACGTTCAATTATATTTTTCTATTTATATAAATGACCAAGAAGACTAGGGTACTTATTTTTATTTTGGTTTGGTCATAACCTATGTACAGTCTTTCAAAAGGGAAAAAACTAAATTTGGAGTTGTTTATATCTGGAAACTAACTATCTATAGCTATTGGGATGCCACAAACACCTACGACAGTCAGATCTATCTGTACTATTATGTATTATAAATATCATTTGTACTATAATTGGTCTGATCCAATGTAGGTCATTATTCCTACATGCTAATATTATTCATGTGCAATATCAAATCTTTGATCTTATGTGTAGATGCAGAGCCCTGTCTCCTTCACCTTGAAACCCTAGTTCCATTTTTGACATTAGGCTTGTCTATAAAAATGTGTTAGATAATATAGGTTGAGATGACCTCAACCACCCCCCACTGAGTGGTTGAGTGTTAACTACATTCTAATACTCTGAAGAGGGCTCAAACCATGCGTAGTTCTCCAACATAGGTGTCTATATACAATAGTGATCCACTATTATGGATGTAACTGGTACCCTGGGTTTTAACACTTGACAACGAAATATTTGGATTGGTTTGACAAATTAATACAATAATCTTCACTACTATAATCATTATGAAATTATTAAACATGTGTGTGTGGGCGCACGTGTGCACACACGCGCATGCTAATATCCTTGTAACAAGGAGTTATGCCTTATCATGAATCCCACAAATATCTCAACTTCACCCTATTTAATATTGAGTTGTTAACTCATGTTACTCACAAATAATATAAATTCTCGCACAAATTAACAAAATTATTTACTCATGACACATCAATTGAACTAGTCAAGATATCAAAAACACACCCTGTTATTTTTCATATAGTCTGGATCTATGCATTATCATTACAATAAGGGAAGATTTAGAATTTTCATACAATTATAACATCATACATTAAAGCTGAAAATGAAATGTTTAAGGACTAAGTCTTCATTGTCATCATTTGTAACCTATGTCATTGCTTGATGTTGCTTGACCACAAACAACAAAAGTAACTACCACTACTACTAGAAGCTACCCTCGAATTTAATGGATTTGGTAAAGACTTTGGTTGTTATTACATTAATTAAATGTCAATTTTGATTGATAATGCATCTATTACAAAGTTAAAAATCATCAATCATGTTTTATCTATATTGATGACACGCACGAACGTACCAAATTGATTATAAACTTCGTCAAACTATTATAACACTTTATTTTAAAAATATTACTATAAATTAAACTAAATAATTATAAATATGTGACCTTTATTTAACTTTATAAAAATGAGCTATAAAATAACTATAAACTACAAAACCTAACACATTAACCTACAAGAAGATATTATACGGCTAACTATTGACTATCTAAACAACTGTTGATAATCCTTTTCTATGTTGAAAGTAAAACGGTGGGAAGTTTGAAGAACAGCAGGCCATGGTTGGAGACACCAATCAGGATAGAATATTACCATTGGCATGGAGTTCAAAACGCTGAAAAGAACGTAATACGGCAAGTTAGCATGGAGATATTCCTGCTATGCACATAGTGAACTCCATTTATGATGGCATAATCAACCTAAAAAAAAAAAAAGAGAAAAAATCCAGCTGAAGTGTTTGACAAGCTAGATCTGCATACAGCTGTGTGCTGAGAATTAATACTACAATAACTTTTTTTATTTGTGGTCACTAGTATTTTGGTGAACCCAAAAACATATTGCATGGTTTCTGTCACTTATCCACTTTGAGATCTCAATATTACTGCCAAAATTTTTATTCACCAAACTGTGTTGTGTTGAATACAACCTGAGTGGCCCGTCGAGCAGTGAAGCTCAAGGTGGACGACAAATGTAGAGAACACAAAGTCACAAACTATCTTAATGGATAGCAATGGATCTGACCCATACAATGCTCAGGATTTCTTAAGGCTCTGATCAATAAAAATATATTTGTTACTATATTCATTATGAAATGATTACTTATATATAAGTATGTCAATCTGCTTATGACAAGTACTTATGCCTTTTCATGAATCCTATAAAACTCTCAACTTCTCCTTATTTAATAGTGAGTTGTTGATTTGAACGATACTAATAAATAATATAATTTTGTACACATTAACAATTATATTTACTCATGACACTAATGCGAGGACTAACATTATAATATCTAATAAACAATACAAAAATTTGACTTAGCTTTAGGTACTTCAGACTTGGTTAGGGCTTGTTCTTTAGAGAGGTTTCTAATTTAGAAGTTTTAGGATTGATCCTCTCAATGTACAAGTGATAAATGTCTTATTGATAAGTTTTAGATAGATAAGTACCAGATACTTGTTAGGTTTCAATAAGCTTAAGTTAACTTTGTACAAATAGGTGATTTCTTGGGTAACTTGTTTTACAATCAACATGCAAAACATATGGGCCATCCCATAGGAAAGATTTAAATTTAGGAAAATGACCATTACATAGTGTCTAGATAGATCTGGTATAGGTGGGTGAATCTAGTAGCTAGGTTCATCTAATTGTAACTAGAGGCATTTGAGGAATAGGAAATAGTGATATGATGATTAGGATATAGTTTGATTAGGACATAAAATATATTAGGAAAAAAATTGGGAATTATTGTAGGCGACTCATAGAAAATCAAGAATGCCAAGCCCATAGATAGGTGAATAGATAGGAAAGAGTGTGAACAATATTCATATAGTGTGCACAATTCATGTATGGTAAAGATAGGTTAAGACTAACATTGTCAAGTGTCTAATACCAGACTTATGTGTCTATAGGGGGAGATTTTTATACTACCTTATTTGGGTGTTGTATGTATCTTTCTTTGGTATCCTTGAAGCACATCTCAACATCTACTTCTAGAAGTTATGCAGCGGTGGACAAAGAGACCCAATGCACCTTTTGTGATGGATTCATCCCATCTAATAAAATTATATTTTATCATATTATCATACCTTCTTGTAGGTTGTATTGCCTTCTTAGGTATCTTTGTGACACATCTCACGCCTTTAGGCACTTACGTTAATTGCACTAAATTTATTTTACATGGGTACCTCATTAGGCCTAGTGTTAAGACCTATTTTTGAGTTTAGACTCATCTTTTTTATACATTATTTCCTAAGTTGCACTTAGGGGCTGTTGGTGTAAAATGATTGTGATGCAAAGATTTTGTGCAAATGGATTCATCTATACAAACTTATCAATATCTTACACAAAATATCAGCACACCTCTAATTTGGAGCTAATTAAATAAAAGTGCAATTCAAATGAAAAGATTATACCTACATTATGCCTTCACCTTCATCAATTTTATGCTCCAAACAAGATTAAGACAAAAATAAGACCAATATTAAAGATTAGTAGATTTGGTGTTGGATTAGACTTATATTTTTGTTCAACTTATATACTTGATGGATTGATCAAAAGACTAATTTGTCATGATAGATTTGATCATAGATTGGATATGGATTTTCCTCACATTCCTTAATTAGTTTCAATGGAGGATGAGTTGTTTATTTATAGAGAGGGAGGAAGGAAGATCAATGGCCAAAATTCAAAGTTAGGTGTATGAAGATCAATGGTGGATAATTATTCAAGGAATTAAAAATTTCTTGGATGATTCTAGATGAGGGAATGTTCTAGAGGCAGAAGCCCTTAGAATCTTTTTAGAAGCCTAATGATAGTTAGTAGATGATTATTACATGATTAGGGGGTTCTAGAGAGTCTAGGGGTGTAGGAGAGGCTACTCATAGGCTAGGGTAGGTGGAAGGGAATTTAAATTCTCAAATATTAGATAAATGGTGTTAATTAGTGGATAATGAGGAATTAGGTGAATTAATTAGGTTATATGATGTTATAAGGTTATTATGTGTCATGAAAAATGAAGAAGGAATGTTAGATAAATGATTAGGAGGATAGAGGATTAATTATAAGATGAATTAGATGAAATAAGGTGAGATAGAAGATTATTGGATGAAATTAGCAACAAAGGGAAGCAATCACATTTAGATGTATACGATGATAATTACACTTAGGTTTAAGCTAACTTAGGTTATCTTTCAACCTCAGTTATAGGGTAGGTTAATTATCTACACATGTTTTGTCCTCTTTTACCTAACACTATTCCATTAGTGGTTATACACATGGGATAAATTTGCCAACCACATCCATTAAAGAGTTTGGTCAAAGTTTCACAACTTTGTTAATTACATGATCATGTCCTCTTCTTATGAAATAAGGGCTTTCCTTCACATTCTATCATGAGAAGGAATACAAATTGTTAGGAACCCAAGGAAGCACCATTGATTACCATATACAAGCAACTAACATGCGGAATTAACCAGAAGTAACAAGTAACTAGAATTCAGAAATAACACAGAATATGAGAGACAATACACAACTTGTATTAATACTCTTCCAGAAAATAATTACAACAAAGAGACGTCACACTCTTCCACCTTATAGGTTCGCCACACCAAGTGTTCAGTAATTCCCCTTCAAGAGCTCAATCTCTTAATTACGGTCCCAACACACAACTCAAACATAGAGTTGGTGTTCACCTCCACCAACTAGTAACAACACCACCAGTCAACCAGTCAGTAACAATACTGCCAGTACACCGAGTATACAAACATACTCAATTGAGTGCACAACACACTCCAAGTAGATCTCCCATGAACTGCAACAACCTGCAACCCAAATGATCTTACTTTGGAAGGGACTACCTTGCCTTCCTCTTTGCTCTATGTCTGAGTACACACTGTACTCCAAGTAGATCCTGCTTGATCTTGCTACCTGTTGTGTTGCTGTCACCTTGATCTTGCTACCACCTGCAAATCAACTTGGTTCTGCACACCTGAAAACCTAGACCATGCACACACATACACTTGCATATCAATGATCTTACTTACCCATGTAGATCTCCAAACGTGGCCTTGCACACCTGCCGACCAAGATCATACATACATGAAGAATCCTACTTGATTCTCCAAACCAACACCCACACTTGGCACTATGGTACTAGGAGGAACACACCATGCTCTCTTCAATCTAAAGGAGCTTATTTTGCTCTCTTACTCTCTAGCACTAATTACAATACAACCCATGAGTCTATTATATAGATCTCATGCAAACAATAATTAGACATCTAATTACAATAATTAGATCCATAGCTCAAGTCTATAATTGGCCTCTCAACATGTAAAAACTCAGTTTGTTAACTAACTATCTATGAACTGGTAGTTTTGGAACCGCACAGGTGACCGACGTCGGTCCCTGTCAGGCTGGAGATGACCGACGTCGGCCAATACATGACCGATGTCGGTTGCTGTCTGACCAACGTCAGTTGATTAGATCGATGTCAGCTGCCCTACAACTCAACAACCTCTCAACAACCTCCTCCATGTCTGCATCAGTGAAGCTTTTAGCTCCATAACCTAACAATCTCTCACTTGGAGATAAACAGCTGCACTGTACCTGTACCTGTACCCTATCTAATCTATTTTTTGGCTTATATCCCTCTTCAAGCTCAACCTTGAAGACCAACCACCACAAAACCTATGGTGCACCTCCTGTCATCCAAGTAACCTACCACATCCGCATCTACAAACCCATGTAGAAAAGAACTTGACCCTGCATAGCATGTCGACCTACTGCTGGTCCCTCTCAAATACCTGAGAACCCATTGAACTGCCCTCCAGTGCTTCTTTCCTAGATCGGCTCCAAACTTTCTAATAGCTCCCACTGAGTGGGCAACCCCAGGTCCAATATGCATGCACTTAACCTCATCATGTGAATCAGGACCCTGTTCTGTGAACTGTCCAACCATTGGCATGCTAACCAGTATCACACAATCATTTGGAGACAAAATCACCTTGTGATCTTCCATGTCTCTAGAACACACTCATGTCAAAGAATTTTGCTGCTCCAAATTCCTCATGACATACCACTGAACTAACATTTACCTTTAGCTCAGCAAAACCTTGTATGTGTAACCCTGCATACAAGCAAACACACAACATACAGTAACAAGATGATGTTGCAATCATCACCCACCTGATAAAGAAACCACAGTAGTTACACTGACATTGACTAAAGCCATGCTTTGTCATCCACCTGTCAAACCTGTACCACTATCCTGTAGCTACCTCAAGACCATATGACTTGGCCTTCTGTCTCATGTATCCATTCACTCTATTCTTTAACTAAGGTATCCATTCGTCTTGCAGTGCTTTCATACCGGCTGGCAACCCTACCAAATCTCCCATTTGGTTCTACATCATATTCCTGCCATGCTCCCACTATTTCCTGGATCCTTCCTGTTCTACAGTGAGCAACGAGTATAAAGAAGAGGAATAACAAATTTGAGGCTTACTTACCACTTTTAGTCCTCCATATGGGCATTTGAGACTCCTTGATAGCTTGTTGTCTGCCCAAAATCTGTTATAGTGATCGACCTCGGTCACCACACAATCTGCATCCGATCGACGTCAGTTCCATGCGCCTGTCCTGACTACTGACCCCACCGACGTCAGTGTCTACTTGCTACTGATGTCGATCCTCTTGACCGATGTCAATCTTATTGTCGTTGACGTCAGTCCTCTTGACTGACACCACCAGCTCTGGTCTGCACATGACCGACATCAGCACCTGTCTATTTGATGTCAGTTCCTCCTGACTGATGCTGGTACCTATGTTCACCTGTGAGTGATGACTTTTTACCTGCGAGCTTTTTTTGAATCAAATCCCTATCCAAACTGCTCTACTCAGAGTTACTCAACCTTCTCCACTGATCTCTATCCACCATCTCCTCCATAAACACCAAGGCTTTTCAGTTTTTAAGTCTATCAAAAACATCTGACTTCCTCTTAAGAACATGCATCTCCTTCTTGCTCATGTGACCAAGCCTACAAAGCCACGTCTCCACAATAGAAGAAGAATCAGTAATATAAGTAGATAGATAAAGGATACCTACTTTCTTACCACCAGCTAATTCAAGTGCATCCACTGTGAGAGTTTCTATGCATCTCTCTTCACCCAACTTTCCTGAAGAAATTAGCCACAACTTCAAGACTGGGACCTGCATGACCTCCTTCAACACCCATGTGTTGGCCGCCTACAATTTCAGCTTCACTTCCCCTTTGCCAATTCTTTGGCAAGGCACACCAGCCCCTAAATAAATCTTTCCAAAGTCTCCAAAGACCTTAACATGGAAAAATACTCTATTTTAGACTGCATGGAAAGATGCAACAGAATCTATAAAACAAGATTCTACTTTATCCAAGAAACATACTAGAGCATCTTGTGCAACAACATCTGCAACATCTGCTTCTTCAGTTTCTTCATGCTGATCTTCTACCAACCAACAATCTTTTTTTTCCTGCTCTTTCTTTCCATAACACCATAATTGACCATTCATGCTTTTCAATTCCTCCATTCTTAGCTTACTTTCTTCTGCCATTGCTCTACTCCCACTCAATCAGAAACCCCTAAAAGTGACCTGTAATCAAACACAAACTTGTTCCCTGTAACCTTAGCTCTTATACCAATTGTTAGGAACCCAAAGAAGCACCATTGATTACCATATACAAGCAACTAATATGCAGAATTGACCAGAAGTAACAAGTAACTAGAATTCAAAAATAACACAGAATATGAGAGACAATACACAACTTGTATTAATACTCTTCCAGAAAATAATTACAATAAAGAGATGCCACACTCTTCCACCTTATAGGTTCGCCACACCAAGTGTTCAATAATTCTCCTTCAAGAGCTCACTCTCTCAATTACGGTCCCAACACACAACTCAAACACAGAGTTGGTGTTCACCTCCACCAGCCAGTAACAACACCACCAGTCAACCAGTCAGTAACAATACTGCCAGTACACCAAGTATATAAACATACTCAACCGAGTGCACAACACACTCTAATTAGATCTCCCATGAACTGCAAAAACCTGCAACCCAAATGATCTTACTTTGGAAGGGACTACCTTGCCTTCCTCTTTGCTTTATGTCCGAGTACACACCGTACTCCAAGTAGATCCTGCCTGATCTTGATACTTGTTGTGTTGTTGTCACCTTGATCTTACTACCACCTGCAAATCAACTTGGTTCTACACACCTGCAAACCTAGACCATGCACACACATACACCTGCAAATCAATGATCTTACTTACCCATGTATATCTCTAAATGTGGCCTTACACACCTGTCGACCAAGATCATACATACATGAAGAATCCTACTTGATTCTCCAAACCAACACCCACACTTGGCACTGTGGCACTAGGAGGAACACACCATGCTCTCTTCAATGTGAAGGAGCTTATTTTGCTCTCTTACTCTCTAGCACTAATTACAATACAGCCCATGAGTCTATTATATAGATCTCATGCAAACAATAATTAGACATCTAATTACAATAATTAGATCTGCAACTCAAGTTTATAATTGGCCTCTCAACATGCAAACACCTGGTTTGTTAACTAACTGTCCATGAATTGGTAGTTCTAGAACCACACAGGTGACCGAAATTGGTCCCTGTCAAGCTAGAGATGACTGACGTCGACCGATACATGACCGATGTCAGTTGTTGTCTTCACTGTATATAACCGATGTTGGTTGATCAGACTGACGTCGACTGCCCTTCAACTCAACAACCTCTCAACAACCTCCTCCATGTCTGCATCAGTGAAGCTTTTAACTCCACAACCTAACACAAATATTATTACATATTCAGTCTCTATCTTAGTTTAGATTAACATAATATAATGGTACACCTTGTACCAAAATCTCTATCTCTTTCTATCTTCTTGATGAATGTGAGCAATGTTTAGGTTAGAATTTGATCATGGCTAGTCCATAATTCTGACATGGGCTTCCTATTTAACCCTAAAATGAGAATTTAGGTTGGTGTTATCTTGATTACAATAAAGGGGTATATAGAAATGAAATGGCATAAAGGTGATAATCAGATCTATAATAGGCCAATTAGATGTTAAATTTAGATATAAGCATAATCTAAATTTATTATGCTAATATAGTCTAAATATGGAAAGTAAAACTATATTAAATATATAAATGATAAATAAATGAAGTAATTAGCTTGTTATGATGCTAATTCAGTTCTAGGTTTGAAACATGTTAAAATTAGGTGAGAAGTAGATTCTAAAACTATCATTAGATTTTAGATCTAATGCTTATGGCTCTTTAGACCATAACATTAGCCTAGGATGGTTGCATCAACACTACTATCTAGATTTGATGTTAGTGTCATGTATGGAATATCTACTGAAATAAGATGTAACCACATGGATACTTTTGGGTTTGCTTCACCTTCGCTTTGGGTGTTCATATTTGGGTCATGAACAATCACTACTTGTGAAATGGTAAAACCCTAACTTTTCATTTTCAATCTGACCTTGGGTAAAAATGGGTTAGTGGGCATATGGTCTCTAGTTGACCTTAAAGACCCAATTATCAAAGGATGTTATCTACATAGCCAATCCTCTGAAGAGGGCCTCAGACTGATGTAATTTTCCCCTATGTGTTGGTTTATGTGTGAATCATACAATATATATAAAGCAAGTATACTAGTGACCTAGCTTGTAACTTTGTAAATCAGGGTCTTAGACTATTTATTTAGTACTTTAGACCTGTAGATGTGCATTACCTATGACTGGTATGGGAATAAGAATAAATAGAGAAGCTTTGTTTAATTGAATGCTCTTTTATCTGAATGTTAGGTGTTTGTAGGTGAGTAATGAATGAGGATTGATCTTGTATTTATATCAATCCCTTTGGAGTAATAAATCACATTAAAACACTTAAAATGACCATTAGGATATGTTTGTTTGCAAATTAAATGAATTTAGGGCACTAGACACTTGCGTTTGGATAAGACAGTGACATTGATGATACTGTCTGTCCCAGACATTAGTGTCTAGGGAGAAAAAGAGTAGGTATAGGTTTATAACTTGTAAAGATGGAAGATAAATACATTTTTAGCATTCTAAGCAAGATTGTAGACTTAGGTCATCAATATAATACTGTTCTGTCAGGATCTAGACAAGAACAATTGATTACTCTTGCAAGCAACTAAACACGAAATTAAATCAAAATAATAAGTAACTAGAATCAGAAACAGCAAAGAATAAGAGATACAAGAAACCACCCTGAAAACTTGTATTAAACTCTTTCAGAAGGAAATATAATGAATAAAATCACACTTTATTCTCACACCTCTCAGATGTACAGATCTCTTTCCCTCAAGAGTTTTCTCTCTCAATTACAATCAATTCTAACAACCTGGATTGATACACATATACAATAAATGTCTTATACTATTCTTTTCTTACCATAAGCTATGAAGATCTATCTCTATATATAGAATTAGGGATCATGAGCTATGCATTAACAACCATTAGATACACCTCCTAATCAAAGGCTCAAAATAGTCCTACTAAAGATAGGGACACAGACTTACAACTAACAGTTAATCTAATCATGCAAACAATTTGTTTCATCCACAAAAATAGACTTTTTGGATGCATAGGTGACTGACGGCGGTCCCTACCTGTCTACACATGACCAACATCGGCCGATCCATAATTGACACCGACAACTCCCAGTCAACCCCTGACTAATGGCGGTCACTCCTGACCTACGCCAGCAACTATGTAACTCCAGCAACCTGCAATTTACTCATTTGGTGAAGCTTTTAGCTCCACAACTCAACAATCTCCCACTTGGAGATAAACAGCTGCACCAGTACCTATACAACAACATCTTCTAGCTTCTCCATCTTCAAACTCAATCTTGAAGACCAACAAAAGTTGAATGAAGATTCAACTTCTCCTTTGTTACCGGCTTTGTTAACATATCAGTAGGGTTCTTATCTATATGGATCTTCTCTAGCTTCAACTCACCATCCTCCAATACCTGTCTTATGAAGTGGTACCTAAGTTATATATGTTTGGTTCTTGAATGAAACGCTGAATTCTTAGCCAAATGAATTACACTTTGACTATCACTGTATAATTTGTAACTCTCTTGCTCCTTTCCTAGCTCTTCCATGAACTGTGTCATCCATATCATCTCTTTGCTAGCCTCTGTGACTGCAATGTATTCTGCCTCTGTACTAGACAAGGCAACAACCTTCTACAACTTTGAAATCTAGCTAACCGCTGTTCCACCAACAATGAACACATATCCTATGGTGCTTCTCCTGCCATCCAAATCACCTGCCATATCCGAATCTACATAACCATGTAGAGAAGTGTTTGACCCTCCATAGCACAAATGCCTACTGCTGGTCCCTCTCAAATATCTGAGAATCTACTGAACTACTTTCCAGTGCTCCTTCCCTGGATTGGCCATAAACTTACTGACAACGCCCACTGCTTGGGAAATATCAGGTCTAGTACATACCATTGCATACATCAATCTCCCAACTGTGGAAGCATATGTAACTCTACTCATGTACTCTACCTCATCATGTGATTTTGGACACTATTCTTTGCTCAACTTGAAGTATCCAGCCATAGGTGTGCTCACCGGTTTTGCATCCTGCATATTGAACCTCTCCAACACCTTGTTCACATAATCCTCTTGAGACAAAATCAACCTATGATTTTTCTTGTCTCTCTTGATACTCATGCCAAGGATTTTCTTTTTTGCTCCCAAATCCTTCATGGCAAATGTGTGAGCTAATTTTACCTTAAGCTCATTAATATCCTACATGTGTGAACATGTAATAAGTATATCATCTACATACAGTAACAAGATAATATATCTACCATTATCCAATATCTTAAAATACACACAATGGTCAGATTGACACCTACTGAAACCATGCTCAGTCATAAACCTGTCAAACCTCAAATACCATTATCTAGGAGCTTGCTTAAGACCATATAAGCTCTTCTTCAACTTGCACACAAGGTTGTCCTTACCTTTGACCTCAAAACCTTCCGGCTGTTCCATATATATTTATTCATCTAAATCTCCATGAAGAAATGCTATCTTAACATCAAGCTGCTCAAGATGCAAATCCTCAATAGCAACTAAAGATAATACAGTCTGAATAGAAGTCATTTTTACTACAGGAGAAAAAATTTCACCAAAATCAATACCTAGTTTCTGTGCAAATTCCTTTACTACCAACCTGGCCTTATGTCTCATCTGTCCATTCTCACCTTCCTTTAACCTGTAAACCCATTTGTTTTTTAGTGCTCTCTTACCAACTGGAAACTCAACCAAATCCCACATTTGGTTCTCTTTCAAGGAGTCAATCTCCTCATTCATGCCAAACTCCCACTGTTTCTAAGTTTCTACCTACATTGCTTCATCAAAACTCTCTAGTTCTCCACTATCAGTGAGAAACAAGTAGAATAATGAAGGGGAATATCAAATTAGATGTTTACTTACCCTTTTTGACCTCCTCATGGGCGTTTGAGACTCATTTTTAGCTTGCTGTCTACCCAAATTCTCTATCAGTGACCGATCTCGGTCATCTCCAGGGCTGTACCTGACTGACATCGATTCCTCCTGATCAATGTCGGTGTTTGTCTGACTGACATCAGTTCCTTCTTGATCGACATCAGTTACTGTTCGACCTATCTGACTGACGTCAATTTCTTCCTGACCAATGTCAGTGTCTGTGTTTTTCTGGAAGTGATTTCCTGCGAGCTCATTTTAGATCACAAACTCATCCAAATCTCCATTGCTCTGCTTAGAATCATTTAGCTTCTTGAGCTAATCATTGTACATCACTTTCTCATTAAAAACAACATCATGGCTTCTAATTATTTTGTTAGTTCCTAGATTCCACAACCAAAATCCAAAATCTCCAGAGGCATAACCAATAAAAGTGCACCTCATAGACTTAGCATCCAGCTTCTTTCTATTTTCCTTATCAACGTGCAAAAAAAATTTAGAACCAAAAACTCTAAGAAATAAAAGATCTACCTTTTTACCTATCTAGGCCTCTTCTGGAATTCCACCATCCAGTGCAGTGCAAGGTCCTCTGTTAATCAGGTAAACCGTAGTATCTACAGCTTCTGCCCAAAATTGTAAGGGCAAACCAACATGTAACCTCATACTCCATGCACGCTCCAATATTGTTTTTTTCATCCTTTTAGCAACTCCATTCTGCTGAGGTGTCCTTGGAACCATCATTTGCTTGTGTATTCCATTCATAGAACAGTACCTATTGAACTTATAGCTGCATTACTCACCACCATTGTCAGATCTAAGGCACTTCAATCTCAAACCTATTTTATTCTCAACCAAAGCTTTCCATTTCATAAATGTGTCAAATACATTAGATTTCTTCTTTATTTAATAGACCCATACCTTTCTTGTAGCATCATCAATGAAAGTAACATAATACTGTGATCCTCCAATAGAATCTACTTGAGCTGGTCCCCACACATCTATGTGAACAAGCTCTAACTTGTGCTTCCTCCTTGTTGACCCAATTTTTAGAAACCTCACTCTCTTCTACTTTCCAAAAATATAATGCTCATAGAAATCTAGATCTATGCTTTTCAAATTTGAAAGCTTACCTTTTGACTTAAGAACTTTTATTCCCTTCTCACTCATGTGGCCAAGCCTATAGTGCCATAACTTTGCATCTACTTCTGAAGTAGATAATACAGAAAGAGAATAATCAGTAATATAATTACATAAATAGAGAGTACCTTCTCTCTTACCTCTGGCTAATACAAGTGCACCCTTAGACACCTTCCAAGATTCAGCTGTGAGAGTTACTATGCAACCCTCATCCCCCAACTTTCTTGTAGAAATTAGATTCCTCTTCAGGATGGGTACATGCATGACATCCCTCAACACCCATGTGTTGCCATTCTGCAATTTTAGCTTCACTTTTCCTTTGCCAACAATTTTACAAGGCTCATCATCTCCTAAATAAACTTTTCCAAAATCTCCCTGGACATAATCACTAAAAAAGTCTCTATTTAGGGTTGCATGAAAAGAGGCACCATAATCTACAACCCAAGATTCTATTCTATTATCCAAAGAAAGTACAAGAGCATCTTGTGCAACAATACCTGCAACTTTTGCTTCTTTTTTAACTTCATGTTGATTCTCTTCTTTAATCGGCAACTAGCAATCTTTCTTTGTATGCCCTATCTTTCCACAATTCCAGCAGGCTATTCTTCTTCCATTTCTGGATTTGGATCTACCTCTCATCTTTGACTTAGACCTTGATCTCCCTTTCTTGTGCTTCTCTTTTTGCCTTCCCCTGCTTTCAATACTTAAAGCATTACCTGATGTTTCCCATGTGCTTTTCCTGCGAGTTTCCTCATTCAAAATTACACTAACAACATCATCTACTTTCAAGATATTTGTGGCAGATGCAATATTACTAACTGCCATTATCAAACTATGCCAACTTTTAGGTAAAGAGCATAAAATTAAGAGAGCCTTAATTTCATCATCAAAAACTATTTTGACTGAATTTAACTAATTTACTATTACATGGAAATCATTTAGATGACTAGATATAGATCCACCTTCCTACTTTTGCAAATTAAATAATTGCTTCATAAGATATACCTTATTTGAAGCTGAGGGCTTTTCATATAAATTTGCCAAAGTATCCATTAACTCTACCATGGTCTTTGCCTATGATAAGTTGGAAATCACAGAAGATGCTAGGCTCAACCTTATGGATCCTAGAGCCTTTCTATCAAAAACATTCCATTCTTCATCTTGCATATTTGTGAGCTTGCTTGAAACCCCTCCCAATGGTAAGTATAGATCTTTTTGATACATATAATCCTCTATCTGCATCCTCCATAATTGATAATTCTTGCCGTTAAACTTCTCCATTGTCAGTTTACTTTCTTCTACCATTGCTCTACTCCCACTCAAATAGAAACCCTTGTGAGTGACCTATAATCAATACACACTAAACAGATCTAAAACACCTGTTAGTCAACCTGAGCTCTGATACCAGTTGTCAAGATCTAGACAAGAACAATTGATTACTCTTGAAAGCAACTAAACATGAAATTAAACCAGAATAATAAGTAACTAGAATCAGAAACATCAAAGAATAAGAGATACAAGAAACCACCCTGAAAAATTGTATTAAACTCTTTCAGAAGGAAATACAATGAAGAAAATCACACTTTCTTCTCACACCTCTCAGATGTATAGATCTCTTTCTCTCAAGAGTTTTCTCTCTCAATTACAATCAATTCTAACAACTTGGATTGATACATATATACAATAAATGTCTTGTACTATTCTTTTCTTACCATAAGCTATGAAGATCTATCCCTATATATAGAATTAGGGATCATGAGCTATGCATTAACAACCATTAGATACACCTCCTAATCAAAGGCTCAAAATAGTCCTACTAAAGATATAGACGCATACTTACAACTAATAGTTAATCTAATCATGCAAACAATCTATTTTATCCATGAAAATAGACTTTTTGGATGCACAAGTGACCGACGTCGGTCCCTACCTGTCTACACATGACCGATGTTGGCTGATCCATAACTGACGTCGACAGCTCCCAGTCGACCCCTGACTGAGGGTAGTTGCTCTTGACCAATGCCAGTGACTGTGTAACTCCAGCAACCTGCAATTTACTCATTTGGTGAAGCTTTTAGATCCACAACTCAACATGTTCAAACTAAGAGATATAGTTCAAGTGACACAAAGATAGAGTAGATACGAGATTTAAAGAAGTGAGAAAGGTAGAGAACTGAGAGGAATAACCAATGTCTGAGTTTTTGAAGTGTACAATACTGAGGTGCTATACAATCACAAAATATTATCTACACTTCGCTAAAGGCATCATGTTATCTAAAAATTTAAGGTGTAAAATATTCTCTAGATTAACACTTATAATCAGACCTTTTAAATAACCTCTAACAACTTCAAACTTGATTGTTTTGCCTAATGTCTCAACCATGATTATGAAATGGTAAGGGGAAAGGGGGTCTCCTTGACTTAAATGACTTGATGACATAAAAAACCTATATGAAATTCATTAATCAATACTAAAAAGGATGGGATGGAAATATAGCTACCCACCCATTATTTCCATTCACTGTTGAAGCCAAATTTCTCCAGTATCTAGTCAAGGAGATTCTAGTTAAACCTATCACAATCTTTAACCATATCAAATTTGATCAACATCCTTGATCTGCCACTATGTCCAAAAGAGTGCAAAGCTTCATGAACATTGCTAATCCCATTCATAATTTTAATCCATGTCAATTAACCCCCATATTCATCTAAAATATTTTTTTTCGAGCAATATTTTAAACTATTTTTCATTAATTTAGTCCCAAATTTATACACCAAATTACATAAGGAAATGGGTTTGGATACAATAAAGTAGTGACATTCATCTTTCTTAGGAATCAATTCTATAAATGTGTTATTTCACTATGTAATGAAATTACTTCAAGAATTAAGTATAACAGCAGAATTATATCCAAATATGACTGAAATATATCCAAATATATGATAATAGATAAGCCACTTTGAGGGGGCAACCTCCACAAGCTTCAATAAGAGCAGAATTCACAATATGATGATAAATGATTACCCACTACCTCTTATATATAGTCTAAATAGGCCATGGTTACTCCATAGGCCGACCTACTAATCTAAAGAAAGCATAGATAAATGTAATATAATGTCAAAGAGGGATAAGTAAGCCACAAGTCGGCTAATACTATCCTCATACATGTGATAGGTTAGGGGCATAGCATGCCCTTCCCCTTCAAACCAACATTGTCCTCAACGTTGAACAACTATGGATGTTGTTGCAGAAATTCTTCACCTTCCCAAGTTGCATCTTCACTGCTTTGGTTTTTCCACTTGATCAAATATTCCTTAATCTCTCTGGTTATCAACCTCTTAGTACGTGTTTGGAGGATTTTTTCTGGTTCCAAAATGACTCATCCTTCTTCATCTAGTTTTGGGAGCTCTGTCTGGGTGGAAACTTTCTATCCAATGACCTTCTTCAAACAAGAAACATGAAATACTGGGTGTATGTGAGATGAATGAGGTAACTCGAGCTTGTGAGCCACACTTCCAATTTTTTGTAGAACCTGATAAGGGCCATAATACTTTGGACCAAGTTTGTTGTCCTTTTTCTGTTACTTTAAGGACATCTACTTGTAAGGTTGCAAACGAAAAAATACCCAGTCACCCACCTCAAAATTTTGCTCACTCTGGTGTTGATCTACTTGTTGCTTCATCCTATTTTGTGCCAAGGCCAAATTCTCTCTCAAACTAGCCAAAACCTCTTGTTGATGTTGAATGTGCTCTTCCACATCTTGAACCTTGGTGTGCACCTTTAATGAAGAAGTGATGGAAGGTGGATGGTAACCATATAGTGCTATAAATGGAGACATTTTAGAAGAGGTATGGAAAGATGTGTTATACCACCATTCTGCAAGTGGTAGCCATTTAACCCAATGTTCTTGTTTATATGATATAAAACAACAGAGATACCCCTCTAAACATTTGTTAACCACTTCAATTTGTCCATCAGATTGGGGTTGGTAAGATGAGCTATGAGTTAGCTGAGTACCCAAACAAGAAAAATAGTTCAGTCCAGAAATTACTAGTGAAAATAGGATCACGATCACTTACAATTATTTTTTGGGTTCCATGTAATTTGAGAACTGCTTCCATAAAAATAGCTGCAACTGTACTTGCTGAAAATGGGTGTGAGAGAGCACAAAGATGGGCATATTTTGTAAGCCTATCCACAATGACAAAAATAACATTATTACCTTCAGAACAAGGCAACCCAGTGATGAAATCCATGGAAACCTCCTCCCACCTTTGACTAGGAATTGCTAATGGTTGTAACAAACCTGGGGTCTTAACTGTTTCACCTTTATTCTATTGGCATATCATGCATTCTTCCACAAAATTTTATACATCTCCCTTGAGTCCTTCCCAAAATAATTCTTTCTTAATTCTATGATAAGTTTTCAAGAACCCTAAGTGTCCCCCAAGTGGAGATGCATGCAACTCTACAAGAATCTTATGCTTAAGCTCTAAAGTTTTGCACAAGTATAACCTACCCTTATACCATAAGACATTACCTTTCCATTCAAATTTGTTAGAGGATAAATTACCTTGCTAGAGATTTTGAATCAGAACCTGTGTATCCTTGTCTTTCTCCCATTCTAACCTAGCTTCATCTACCCAATCTACTTGCAATATGGACATTACACAAAGTAATGCTTCTATGGATGCATCCCGTCTAGATAGTGCATCTGCTACTACATTATCTTTACCCTTCTTGTAGGTGATTTCAAAATCATAACCCAACATTTTGGTTACCCATTTTTGTTGTTCCTCAAATGATAATATTTGCTCTAAAATGTATTTGAGACTATCATGATCTGTTTTCACCTTAAAGTGTCTACCCATCAGATAAGGCCTCCATTGTTTAACTGCATGAAGAATAGTCATCATTTCTTTCTCATAGACAGGTTTTTGTAGATTCTTACCTTTGAATTGATGACTTTAAAATGTAGTGGGTCTTCCTTCCTACATTAGTATTGCCCCCAATCCAGACCCAGAAGCATCACATTCAACAGTGAATGTTTGTGAGAAGTCTGGAGTAGCCAAAACTAGAGTGATGCACATAGCTACTTTTAGTTTCTCAAATGCTTTGGTGGCATCATCATTCCAATGGAAAGCATCCTTATTTAGTAATGCAATGAGTGGAGCTGCTATGCTGCCATAACCTTTCACAAATATTCTATAGTAACCTGTTAGTCCAAGAAAACTTCGAAGGTTTTTGAGAGTTTTTGGCATGGCCATTCCATTATCGCTTTGATCTTCTGAGGATCAACTTTGAACCCTTCATGGGAAATAATGTGACCAAGGTACTCTACCTCTTGTACTCCAAAAGCACATTTAGATGGCTTCGCATAAAGTTGGTGCTTCTCCAAAACTATCAACACCTGTTTCACATGTTGTAGATGTGCTTCCCATGTCTGACTATAAATCAATATGTCATCAAAGAAAACTAGCACAAAATTCCTTAAAAAAGGCCTAAAAATAGTGTTCATCAAGCTCTGAAAACTAGATGGTGCATTTGTAAGACCAAAGGGCATTACCAAAAACTCATAATGGCCCTCATGTGTTCTAAAATTAGTTTTATGAACATCTTCATCCTTGATTCTAATTTGATGGTACCCTGAGCGAAGATCCAATTTTGTGAAATAGTTAGCACCAAGCAACTCATCAAGTAAATCATCAATTACTGGAACAGGAAACTTATCTTTGATGGTGTACTTGTTGAGTTCCCTATAATCTGGGCACATCCTCCATGTGTCATCCTTCTTCCGCACCATGACCACTGGTGATGAATATGCACTTTGGCTATGCTTGATGATCCCTGCCTCTAGCATCTCATGGACCATCTTTTCAATTTCACTCTTTTGTGCATATGGATATCTATATGATTTGATATTTGGTGGTTGACTACTTGGAATTAGTTGAATGGCACGATCATGCTCTCTTTTTGGTGGTAGTCCTTTTGGCATGGCCCCAAAAATAGATGAGTGGTCTTCAAGAATTATTTGTAGATCAGGATGTGTAGATACCTTTGTGGGTTGAAATTCTATGGAGCATAATCATGTAATAATTCCCTCTACCCCTTTTTTTAGCATCTTGGTCATCTGATGTGAACTAACCAATTATGGAGATTTTGCATGTAATCCATGTAGTTCAATTTTCTTACCTTCAGAATGAAAGTGCATGAATAGTTCTTGGAAGTTCATCTCAATGGTACCTAAGGTTGTGAGCCATTGGACTCCCAAAACAATGTCTGTGTTACCCATGGGAAGAGTAAACATAGGAGAGTCAAGATTGTACCCACCCATAGTAAGCTTAATACTATGGCATTTGCTTGAACAATTAATGGTGCCACCATCTACAATCATGACCTAAAATTCTGGTGCTGGGTAGATGAAACAATTCAATCGAGTGGCCAACTTATGGTTTATAAAGTTATATGTGCTCCTTGAATCAATCAACACTGTCACCTTCTGTTTCTTGAGGAAACCCACCACCTTAAGATTTTGTGGAGTGCTAATACCTGCAAGTGCATGATAAGAGATTATAGGTTGGGAATCTTCAGGTACCTCCTCTATATCTTCCTCATCATCATTGGAGGCATCATCTGCTTCTTCATCTTCATTTGGTACCTCAATGTAGAATTACTTCTTCTCAACACATCTATGTCCTTTACTCCACTTGCTATCACAACCAAAACATAATCCTTTTGCATGCTTTTCTTCAATTTTCTGAGGGGTCAATCTAGTAGGTGGAGGAAATGTTGATGATGATATGCTACGATCTTTGAAGTGAGTGAATGGCTGTTTCTTGTTGGCTATGAATTTTTCCTTAGCTCTACATGCTAGGATAATAGATTCAGAAATATTAAGTGGATTAAACATGCGTACCTCATGTTGAATGTGGTCCTTGAGTCCACCCAAAAATAGGTCATTCAAGTTTACATTAGAAATTGTCTCCACACATAAGGATAGGTTTTTAAAATGATGAATATAATCCTTGACAGAGCTAGTTTGTCACAATTTTTCCAGTTGGTTGAAGTAATTATCTGTCACACTATTGCCATAGTGTAATTGTAGCTGCTCTGTAAAAATTGACTAGGTGACATTGAGACTCATCTTTTTCTTTTGAGCACACAACCATCGATACCAAATGAATTGATCAGGTTCAAGATATAAGGATGCCATGGTAACCTTCTATCCACTTGGAATCTGATGTAGGTCAAAAAAACTCTCCATTTGGTTGAGCCAATTGAGTGGATCTTTTCCATCGAATTTGCGCATATCCACTTTTGGTAATAGGTTCTTCTATGGCCATGGAGTTGGATTTGAAGTAGACTGGTTAGGAGAACCACCCTGGTGGGTTTGTGGAATAGAGTTAGCTTGATGATTTGATTGATTAATTTTCAAATCTATCATGATATATCCCAAACTATCTTGTATGGATTGCATATTAGATTGTATGTCTTGCACCTCACTCTGAATGCCTTGCACACTATAGTCAAGCTAGCTCACTTTGTGATCTATGTAAGAAAACCCTGGTACAAAGGGTCTATTACACCCCCATTATGACTCCATCTCATCTTTGTTAGGATTTTTTCCTAGATTTTCAGCACCATTTCCTCAGCCCTGAGTTTGTGGACCTGCCATAAAAGGGTTTTACGATGTCGACCCTTATTGACACTTTTGACCCAACTTTGACCAAGTGATTTTGGAATTATTTCAGCCTCAAATAAAAATATACCAAGAACAAACCATAGCCAAATTTTTATAAGATTTCCAAAAATGTAAACAACTCATAAAAATTATTTGAATTGCGCACGATAGAGCAATTTTATGAAAAACCATAAAATAGAGATAAATTTTGAAAAACAGATCCAAATGAGATGAAATTTTAATGGAAGATTAATGTGATGATTTCTCATGTCCAGTAAAAAAATTTCATATAAATTCACAACCTTTTTTTATATATCACAAAATTTAAAAAATTAGTGTTTTGCCCACAAGATTGCCCAAATCGTAGCTCTGATACCACTTGTAATGAAATTACTTCAAGAATTAAGTATAACAGCAGAATTATATCCAAATATGACTGAAATATATCCAAATATATGATAATAGATAAGCCACTTCGAGGGGGCATCCTCCACAAGCTTCAATAAGAGCAGAATTTACAATATGATGATAAATGATTACCCACTACCTCTTATATATAGTCTAACTAGGCCATCGTTACTCCATAGGCCGACCTACTAATCTAAAAAAAGCATAGATAAATGTAATATAATGTCAAAGAGGAATAAGTAAGCCACAAGTCGGCTAATACTATCCTCATACATGTCATAGGTTAGGGGCGTAGCACACTACCTAAAAATATTTCTTCTTTTTATACATTCTTCCACAACTTCCACCATCTCATGGCCAATGATATTCAATCATTTTTTTAAAAACATTGCTTGAAAACCATCATGGCTAGGGGCCTTCTCCCCACCCATACTAAATATAACTTTTTTCACTTCTTCTTACATTGGGATCATCACTCTCTCATTCATAGATTTATACATAGAAAATGGAATAAGATCCACAAACCATGGTTGGGATGCCTCCATGTCCAAGGTTTCTTCACTCTTGATAGAAGTTAATAGCCTCCTTTACAATATTTGCAAGATCTTCCACCAGAGTATTATTTGGGGAATAAATTTTTTAATTATTTTTTTATTTCTTCTAATAATGACGGAGAGGTGAAAGAACTTATGTCTTTATCCCCTTAAGAAATTTTTATCTTGAATTTTTTTTACAGAAAGGTCTCTTTATGTCTTAGAATATTTTGTTGTTCTAGTAAAAAACATATTTCTATGTGTCCCAAGTCATTGGTCTAATCACCTTGAGCTATAAACCTCTATAATTCACTAAGCTTCGATTCTATGCTTTTATTTCTATCAAAAATGTTTCCACAAAAATTCTTGTTCCATTCTTTCACCCCTGATTTGACTAATTTTAATTTATAGATAAGGATGAAACACTTAAATCCATTGATATAAGTCCCCCACCATATTTTTATATTATCGTAAAATGAGGGATTTTAAAGCCACATAAATTAAAATTTTAAGGGAATACCTATGGGTTTTCAATTCCCTTCCACTTTAATATAGATGGGCTATTGTTTCAACCTTACAAAGTGAATGATTTATGTATCAAATTTATATCCTTTAAAAATTAACTCTTAGTTTATCAAGAATATATCCAACCTCCCAAATTCATTTAATCTCCACTCCTCCTATTGTTCCATGTGAATTTAAATCCACTAGTTTCAAAATATGCTAACCCCACTTCTTAGCATAAATTGTTAAAGTCACACATAGCCTGAGTTATTTTGTTTGACCCCACTTTTTTCTTATAGACTATAAGGATAACATTGAAGCCACTTCCCAATACCCATTCCACTAGTTATTTCCCACCATTTAGGCAACACAATTCTCTCCAAAAAACCTTTTATCCTCCTCATCCATTGGATCATATACATTGGTAATCAATATATTGATATCCCCTTTTATTTTTTTGACAAAAGCATTGATGTAATTCCAAGACACTGAGATCTTCCTAAAATTTTAAATATTAGGGTCCCAGATAAAATCCATCCCTCCAGTTGTACCATTTGCATCACAAATTATCCATACTAAGTCCCTCTAATATTATGACTGAGGCTTCAAATTGTTCTTTACAATAGGAAAATATTTGGGTATGTCTACTTGACCAACCACTTTAAAAGTTGAATTTTGTCGAAGGCATTCAAGCCTATGACATTGTAAATAATAATTTTCATGGTGAATTAGTGGAAATAGTTTCCTTACTACCCAATGTCATATCAGTTAATCTTTGTGATACCAATGCTCTAATTCTATTTGGGTATGAGATGAAATTTTGTCTTTTTTGGTAGTTTTGTCCCCTCACAACACTAAGCCATGTTGAGGGGTTATGTTTACTTGAAACTAACCCATACTATCTAATTGAGTGATTAATAACCTTGGTTTCTTCTTCCCCACCATATTTAAGGATGTTTTATTGACTTTACCTACACATTTTCAGAAATTTTTATTTTTCAAGAATTCTCCTTACAATATGACATCCAATCCTACCAAATACAGCTTTTATTTAACTAGTGTTCCCATGTTTTCTTTATTATCTTCCCCTATTTTTTCCTCTTCCAACCTTTTATATTAGATAAGTATCACTTTCTCCATTAGGTCCTCATTCTTATTTTCTATAGCACACATCTTCAATGACTCTTTTATTCCTAGGTTATCCATCTCTGCACCATCAAAGATTAGAAATTCATCCAATTTATTAGGCTCACCCAATGAGTTAAATTTTTTATCCTTGGATTTCTAATTTGAATGTCCATTCTTTGATAAAATTATTGGATATAGAAAAACTAAGTATGGTATATCCATTTAAACTCTACCCACTTATCCCAAGAAACCACTTTAGGTCACCATTTCTAATTAATATTCCCTTCACTATACTCTCATTATGTTCTCCCCTTATAATTATTATTATTTACTCATGATACTCTTTTCCTTCTCTTAGAATGCTTATCTTCCCTGATCTTAGTTTCCCCTCTCACAACCTTCTTATTTTTGGGATAGTCTCTCTTAACATGGCCTATATTTTTAGGCATGAAGCATCTACACTCATAGTCAAGGCCTTATCTTAAAATATTAGAAGTTAAATTAATTATAGTTTCTTTAGGCTTAGGTTGGGCCAAGTCAATGATTACATATATGTGTGCAAAACTACTTGGTTCCTTTTAAGACTAAATTTAGATATACATATATTAACTTATCAAGAATGCTTGATAGTTGCTCCAAAATAAATTCATCCCAATATTTTGGAGGAAATTTATATATTCTCAACCACAATGGAAATTCACACAATATTTCTTGAGATGGATTAAAATTTGGTGACCAATGTCTCGCAAACATTCTAACATTATTTAATACCTAGAGACCTTTGAAATTTTTTACTAGTCTTCTGCCTTTTAGAAAGTGACTTGGAAGAAACCTTCGACTTAAAATCATATTTCTAGTCCAGGACAGAATTTATAGTTTTCCCCCATCTATTGTATTATTAATTCCACACTCACACATGTTCCAATAAATTTACAAATTAAATCCTTCTCTGAATAGTCCTAATTATTGTTTTTCTATCACAAGATCAGAGATGTGTAATATTGGAATATTCTTTGCTACTTGAAGATAGATCCCATCTTCCAACATAATTATCTTACACTTGCCCATATGCTTTCTATGATTTTTCAACCTTACCTTACCCTCAACTATGGAGCTATCTTGAATATTTCCTTATAGAGTGATTAGATACCATTTTGAATCAAGATTGAAGTCTTTCTATACCACTTTGAGATCCTATGGTGAGGCATAGTTCACATATTTAGTTTCATTTTGATATTGAATTTATCATTTAAAACCCTTAAAATTTATGGGGCATCTGAGCATGAGTCCCCATTACCATCTATATCACATACTTTCCCATTCTTTATCTCTCCTTACCTTTCTTGGTCATAGTCTTATCCATAGTCCAACCTTAGTGTAGTCACTCCTCTACTCCTTTTTTAGAATCTCCTCCTCACTTGAATTTGTTTCCCATTCCTTATTTTTTGTACTTTCATTATTTCTTTCTTCTCCTTCACTCATTCCTGAATTAACATATCCTCCATTCCTAAATGTAATCCTTTGGTACCACCAAGTTAATAATGTTAAAACATTTGCATTCCATCTCATAGCTTGGTTATAACTCATGTCTTTGTTGTTTCCTTCCTTCCCATGTCTGCTCTTACATATATTCCCATCATTATTATCCCTTTAAATAATAAATAATTAGGTAATAAAATAATAACTAATTAGGTTATAAGGTATTTTGGATACATCAATATATGTAAATATATTTTAAAATCATGACTCCCTTTAATCTATATGTGCATTTGGTAAGCTTTAAGTATTTTATTTTGATAATGTAAATGCTAATTTTCCATGAATTTCCATAGGATATATATTGATATGATTTTTTTATAGATAAGTTTTTCCATTAAAAATTAGAAAATAAAATATGCTTTCAAAATAAGTCTCAAAATATATATTGACATGAAATAAACAATGAATTTTAGATTAAAAAATTACGGT
The DNA here is from genome assembly GCA_037957365.1 of Torreya grandis. NCBI lineage: Eukaryota > Viridiplantae > Streptophyta > Pinopsida > Cupressales > Taxaceae > Torreya > Torreya grandis. The sequence goes on along the minus strand of JARHVA010001457.1, from coordinate 2,442,380 downwards.
TTTCAAAGTTATTTAATACAATCATTATGATTAGGAGAAGATTAATTAATAAATAATATATTTTATTGAAATATGTTAATTTTAAATTATGTTGTAATATATAATTAAGCAGATAAAATATATTCTTAAAATAACTTTCATAATATATATTATTTTTTATTAAGGTTAAAGGGGGGATTTCTTTTGAACTAGGGTTCCCAAACCCTAAAAGAAGTACAAAAAAATGGAAATAGAGATCTACCATAGATCAAGAGAGAAACTAAGATAAAACAAGGCTAGATACAGCCAAAACACAACCCAAAAATAATAAAAGCTACATAAAAATACAAAGAAAGAGAAACCTGATCCTAATACATGTCTAGGTTTCCTGAGACATCCTCCCAACAACTTTTCATCCTTTTGAGATTAGCATCAATTTGAAATAACAATTTTTATTTGTCAATGCATTTATGGAACCTACTACATTACCCCTATTTACCTTTCCCTTTGTCAGTAGTCTTTGCTTTGAATATCTCTCCAAGGTGTGCTTTGATGTTCTCAACATTCTAAATCCCCTCATTCATGGTAACCTTGTTGTAATTTACCAAGAAACTAATTGTTTTCCTAAATTTTGGATTTCTCTATATTTTACTATTTTATGCAATAATAATCCCAAAATCTAAAGAAACATAAAATAGGGAGGAATGAAAGATATAATCAACTTATTATTTGATTTATTACCATCACATTACCTCTTTGTAGCTCCTCTCCAGGATTGCAAAACTGATTTTAGATGCAAAATAAATTGGATGCTAGATTGCTTGAATAATGCTTCATAATGGCTTCCAAAGGGATTTTGTGTTTTGAAGATGGCTTGGATAATGGATAAAATAGATGAAAAGTAAGATGATAAGATGACAAGTTGATTTCAAGTTTTCAAGTTAATTTTCATGGAGGTAGGTGACTTGGTTTTATAGGAGATGGAGGGAAAATCAATGGCTCAAATTTAATTTTGAGCCATTGAGATCAATGGCTAGGGAATTTCCATGGAATTTTTAATTCCATGGAATTCTCTAGAATATAAAATTATAGAGAAAGAGGACTAAAATAGAGGATATTTATAGAATTATCCAATTCTAGAAATATCTATTAGGGTTTAGGGGTTTAGGAATAACTAGTTAGTAGGGTGGTAGTTGGGTAGGTAGAATAAATTGTATTTTTAAATTTGCAAATGGCTTAGGGAGTAGGTTAGTAGGTAAATGGGTTTAGTTAGTGGATTAATGAAGGGGATTAATTGGTTATGGGATGGAATAAGGTTTGTAGGATGTAGGAAATAGTAAATAGGATAATAGTCAATTAGCTAAGAAAATTAGCATAATTAGTAGGGTGAGAGGATTTTAGTGCATACATTTTACCCTTATTTGAAAGGGAATTATGAGTGGAGAAAATTATAAGGAGTAATGGTCTTTCAAATAAAAACCATGTTCATGCATGGAATGATGTTAAACAATATTATCTAGTTGGTATAAATGGTGTTAGCTGGAATGATGCCCCTCAAGGGAACATGCAGGGATTATAGACCTAGATGGTTACTTGAATAGAAGTTTCATGGGTGGGATGATACCAGGACACTAATATGGGGTTGGGATGCCCCAAATAATGATGCAACTATGATTGATATTCCTTAAGTTTTAAGATGAGGGGATAAAGTGGGTCACTTGTGAGAGATGGGTTCTAAACAAATGACCAATGCCTAGAAAGGAGTTGGGTTGATGAGATGAAGTACCCAAGATGGAGATATTGTCTGGGAAATAAAAACATGAGATGATACAAGCTAATGATAATTAATGTATCAAGGACACATGCCAAGGATGGATTGAAGACTAATGACTGAGATAAAAGGGGTTGATTAATGATAAGGATTCGCTTTACATAAGATACATAGTTTAAAATTATGTTTGATGATTGAGTGATTGATCTGGTGATGGGAAGGGGATTTGGGTTAATAGTGGCCAAGCTATCTTTGGACACAAATATCATGGCTAGGTGTTGCCTACATAGTCTTAAGAGACCTCAGGCTTATGTAGTTCTGACTTTAGATGATGATGAATGATGGGTAAAGACTATGCCCTAGGTGACTAAAGGAGGATAATTTGATGAAATGGATGTAATTAGGTAAGTTGATAGGGTTTAGATGTGACAATGGGGTTTTGGAGGTAAAGGGGTGATGGGATGTTGGGGTAGAAGGAGGTAAGATGATGATGGGATGGGGGGATAATTAGGTCAAGGTAAGATGGTGATAGGTTAGATGGGACAATTGACAGGATTAATGGGATGGGTGGAAATTTGGAAGCCATTGATAATGTTTGAAATGATTTTTAATATTTCATTGGTAGGCAAATGTATGCCATATGACATGAGAAAAATCAAAGAAATATTAAATATCCAGTGCATACAAAAACTCAATTTGAAAGTGGCCTTGCCCAAAACAAGTTTGGGGGTCACTTATACCATCCTTGTTCCCATAAATTTTAACAAGATAAAATATATAAAAAATGCTAATAAGACTTATTAAATAAACAAGACATTGTAAGTAATATGTACATGATTAACTAAATAACCACACATACTCAAAATATACACACATTCACACAAGATAATCATAAGATATCATCGACTAAATATTGGGATAATAACAAGGATATACAAAGGAATAATGAAGGGATGATAAAATGATTATAGATAATGGGCCTAGTGATGATTAAGGGATATGCACATATGTTATATAGTGCCCAAACTATTATATTTTAGAAGAATATTCCAAACAAATCCAAAATTAATCGTATATGGGGTGGAAGATGATCAATAAAGATTATGTATCATAATGTATGTAAAACCCTAGAATAGAAAATATATTTTTGACCCCTTAATAATAATAAAGTTAGTGGGAAGATATGGACCATGGTTTTGAGGAAGTAATGGAAAAACAAGGATGTGATTTGTCTTGAGGCTAAAGGAGACATGCTTGTCAAATAGGATAGGATGGGGTGATAGGATAGGGGATGGACATAAGGATGTGATAGGATTTAGGGACATATACATGATAGATATGAAGAAGAGACTCTATAGGCCATCCTTGACAAACATCCCCATTACTCAACAAGCAATGACTTCTTCCATGTTTTAAAACATTTGTCTCCTATTTCTGAATAAGAACCTGTGATGGATGAACACTATTAAGACTAGGGTCAAGAATGTGCATAATGGAGCAAAATGGAAGGAAGATGATGGAATGGAAGAGGATGTGCCCCCAAGAGTGGGGACCCATAAATGGATGTAAGGTGGAGCCTATCAAGTGTAAAAATGCTTTAAATGCATTATATTCATTAGTTTATTAAGATCTTCACCGTCCAATGTAGATAATTTGTAGGCTCCATATTCAAATTTGGATACTATGATATAGGGCTTGAGTCAATTGGATTCAAATTTTCCATTCTTATCCTTGTCAGCATTAGTATTTTTTTATTTTCTTTGATTACTAGATCACTGAACTCAAATTCTCTAGACTGGATCTTCTTGCAGTATTGGCCTTTTAATCTATTTTGACACACCCTTAAGTAATTAAGGTCCCTTTGATGCTTTTCATCTAGAAGCTCTAATTCCTGTAGCCTTTATTTTCAACAATTGTGATTAGTGATAATGCCCCTTCATGAGATTAGTAAGGAGGGGAGATCCACTTTCACAAGCAAGACAGATTTTGTCCCATATACCAAAGCATACCTAGTGGCCCTAGTGTTTGATAAGACCAAATTATGGGATATAATTATAGGTGCCAATTTCTTCCTACATGATTGACTATTTTCTTGAGAATATTGATAAGGTACTTATTTTTTTCTTCAGCCTATTCATTCTCTTGGGGGTAGTAAAGAGAAGAAAAATATTGCTTGATGTGATACCACTGGCACAAGCCCTTAACTTATTGATTTTTGAAAGATTTATGGTTATCAGAGATGATGTTGGCAGGAATGCCAAAATGGAAAATAATCTAATTTACAATGAATTTAAAAATCTGGAGGCCTATAATATAGGTAAGTGGCATTACTTCTACCCATTTAGTGAAATACTCCATTGTTATAATGATAAACTTATGACCATCAGAGGATGTAGGATTTATCTTGCCAATCAAATCAAGTCCCCATATAGAGAATGGCCATGGACTCATAATAGGTTATAATTATTGTGTGGATGCATGGATAAAATTACCATGTTTTTGACAAGATACACATTTTTACATGTATTATCAGGAATCTTGTTCCATGGTGGGCCAATAATATCTGGTTTGGAGAAATTTCTTGGCTAAGGCCATTCTATTGATGTGACTACCATAAATATGTTAATGGACCTCCTTGATCACAAGAGAGGCCTCTTTTAAGTTCAAAAATATTTAAAAAGTCCCATCATAACCTCTATGATAGAGCATGCTACCAAGGATTGTGTAACAAGAAGTTAGGTAGATGAAGGCCTTATGATGATGGTGATTAAGGTTAGGTGTTAGGATGCTATCTTGGAGGTAGGTGTAGATATCATGGTACCATAGAAGATAGGGATCAATAATAGCACAAATTTGTAGAGGAGCCATGGATTGATGTTTTGGGAGAATCAGATGTTCTATTAGAAAATTACCTTCTAAGACATCTTTAGGGAGATCAATAAAGGAATCAATAGTGGCCATGGATTTAGTTGCTTTATTACTCCCTCTCGGTACTTGTTCAAATGTAATAGTTTGAAAATTCTAATTCAATTGATTTACCACTTGATTATAAGAGAGTAATTTTTTATCTTTAGTCTATAACTCATCATTAACCTACTTTATTATGAGCTGCAAATCACTAAATAGTTGTAAATGTTCTATATTCCATTGGTTGGCTAGGTGGAAACCTGCTATCAAAGCTTCCTATTCTAAAATATTTTTGGTGCATGGGAAAGTGAGGCAAAAGGCTTTAGGAACAAGGTCACCTTGTGGGGTAATGAGAAGGATGCTTGGGCCCAATCTATGCATAGTAAAAGAACCATCAAAATATAACTTCCAACCACTAGATTCTAAATTATTCATTATAGATTCATTTTAGAAGGTGGTGATAAGAGGCTCAGTCACTTTAAAAGGTGATTCTACTAGTTGGTTTTCTATTACTTGTTCCTTATGTCCTTTTTATTAACATATTCAATATCAAATAGACTAAGTAACATAATCCACTTAGCCATTCATCCTGTGAGAGCTGATTTTGACAATAGATATTTGAGAGGGTCAACCTTAGCAATGTGATGGACTTGATTGTTAATCATATAATACCAAAGCTTTTGTGAGGCAAAGACTATGACTAAGCAAGGTTTCTCGATTGGAGTATAATTCATCTCACAAGAGATTAGAGTATGACCAAGATAATAAATTGCTTATTCCTTACCCACATCATTATGATGTGTGAGTAAGGCACCTATTGCACAAGGATTTATGAAAATATAGAAGAGAAAGGGCCTTCCCATAATAGGGGGTGTTAGCATAAGTAGATTTTCCAAATACTACTTAAGATTGTTAAAGGCTTGTTGGCACTCAAAGTTCCAATTAAAAGTGGTCCTCTTATTTAAATATGAGTAAAGGAGTGATATTTATCATCGAGCTGAGAGATAAACCACCAAATAGCTTACAATTTTCCCTAAATACTCCTAAGCTACTTCAGATTATAAGGAAGAGGCATTTTCATATTTAATTTTACTTTGGATGGGTCCACTTCTATACCTCACCTAGAATTTATAAATCCCGATAAATTTCCTGAGGTAATGTCAAATACACACTTCTTGGGATTTAATCTAAATTTATACTCTCATATCTAATCAAAGATTCTTCTTAAGACTACATGATGTTTTGACTTGAGTCAGGACTTCCCCAAGATATCGTCTACATAATATTTAACTATATCATGCATCATGTCATGGAAAATAATAGTCATGGCCCATTGTTAAGTAGTGCCCACATTTTTGAGGCAAAAGGGCATGAATTGATAACAAAAGTCCCCCATGGAGTGATAAAAGTTGTTTTATGTTGATATTCAGGTGTAATTTTGATTTGATTATATCCCAAAAAACCATCCATGATAGATAACATTTCATAGCCTACTATTGAATCCATGATCATATCAATGTTTGAAAGAGGGAACTCATCTTTGAGACATGCCTTATTAATATCTTAAAAGTATATGCAAATATAAATTCCTCCTTGTGGCTTAGCCATATGAACAATATTAGAGATCTAATCAGAATAATCTATTGGTCAAATGAAGCTAGCTTCCAAGAATTTTTGTAATTCTTCCTTGACTAATAAGGCCACTTTGGAGTGCATCTTCCATAATTTTTTATTAATCAATTTAGCATTAGGATGCACAACCAAGTGGTGTAATAATAAGGAGGGATCAAGGTCAGACATGTTGAAATAACACCATGCATAAACATCTATGAATTCCTTAAGTAGCTTAATAATAAGTTGATGCTTCTCAGGTGTTAGAGTTACCCCCAATTCGACAATTTTGGGATTTTTTCAATCCCAGTGTTGACTTCAATCACCTCCTCAATGAGAGAGGGTGAATAATATTGGAGATATGGAGGCAAGGATTGATTTGGCATATCTAAAGTGAAACCATCTAGGAGTTTTGTATCTATTTCAGCATACTCTTCTATTTTAGCTAAATCATGTGGAAATTCTTTCAGGCTTTAAAGTGGCTCTTCTTCTTTAGATTTCTCTTCTTCACTTTGGTTAAGGGAATGTTGTTGTTCCCTAAAATGAGATAATTTAAAAATATTAATAGAAAATGCTTTCTTATGATCTTTGAAAGACATAAAATCTCGTGCTCCCAAAAATTCTAAGATTGCTTCATCATTTTGAAATGTATCAAAATATGGATCTTGATGTTGATACTAGTCAATTAAAGAGGGATAATGGAGGGATATGTTGATGGTGTAAATGGTGGTGTTAGGGAAAATGTTTATGTTAGAAAACTCCTCAAAGGGACTATAAACAAAACCCATGTTGATTTCTTCATCAAATAGAGACTCCTCAGTAATCAAATCCGTATCCACAATAATATTCTTTAAGTCATCATCAAATAGTTTGTACCCTAAACCAAGATATTATGGATGTTTTTGAACTATTATAGGTTCAATCCTACCTTGTTCATGTCTCCCTAGTCCTCTTCCTTGATAATTCATGTTTTGTAACATTTTCTAGATATAAGGGTATCTATTTCTAGGAGAAATGAGGGCCTCATCTTCTACAACAAGCCATGATTCATCTGAGTCATCAATATATCTTCAAATAATAGACCCACACTAGAGAAGGCCATTGGTAAAAATTGATATTTGAATGGATTGGTATTTTGCATAGCTAGAGACCCATAACTACGTGGGGAGAGTACTAAGTCACCTACACAAAAGGTTTTATATTTGTACTCCCCACACCCTGTGGATGTGATTTTTAAATGGGTGACTTTAGGTAGTGGATCTAAAGTAGGTATAAGATTTTTGGGGCATATATACCTAGCAATGTTTGGATTGATAAGGCAATTATTTATCCTAGGAAATAATATGAAGATGAAGATTGATCCATTTGACAGTTATGAAAATGATCGATTTCTCCAGGGATGGTGACTTCCATACATGAGTGGTGGAATTTTATACATTGATGTAGGGTAGATGGGAAAGCTTAAATTTCATGGATCTATGGATGACCTATAAAAATATTATAAGGTAAATCAACATCCATGACATGAATCAAGGTTTGATGTATCATGGGTCCCATGGCAATGGGAAGGTAGATAGTACCTATAGACATTTGATCATTATCATCATACACCTTTATCATATCAGAGTAGGCCCTAAAGATGCTTCAAAATACCCCAACTTCTACAATAAATCTATATTACATAAATTTAATGTTGACCCTCTATTTATGAGCACTTAGGGAATATGGTGATGGGATATGGAGACTTTAATGAATATTGGATAATTATGGTGGGGGTCAATAGGAGGCATGTCTTGGGTACCAAAAGTAATTTTTTGAGAAGGGGATAAATGTCCCACTAATGCCTATAATTGATTGGTGTCAATATCACTAGAGAATTTTAGGTCATTCAAAACTTGATTGATTATCTCCTGATGTAGAGAGGATGTTTTGAGAAGTTTCATTAATGGAATTTGGGTAGGTGTCTTCTCAAGTTTCTAAATTATATCATAATATTTATCAAAAGATAATGAAAATTTCTTGGATTTATTCCTTTTCTAAGCTGTAGAGGTAGATGGGTCCTTAGGTGGTGCCCTAGGAACTATGATTTTGCTATGTCTATTAGTAACCACATAATTAACAATGGCTTGATTGATTTTTAATATGGTGGGTGATGATGGAGTGGGATATTGATGACTCAAGATTTTAATGGTGTTGACATAGTGATATGACATGGTGTGATAGTCAGTGAGATTGGAAGAGGAGGCCTAACCCTGGTCTCTTGGTGGCTTCCTATTTCTATGATCATGCTTGGGTAGGGGGTCTTGATAAATGCCCAGTTGCTCATTCTTGGATTGATTTGAAGTACTTTCCCCTTTTATTTCAATATCACCTCTTTCAATTATGTCTAGAATATAGTGCTTTAATTACATACACCTTTATGTATCATGTCCTTTGACTCTATGATATTTGCATAATTCTACTTCATGGTACCAATTAGGATGAGGTTGATGATCATCTAAAGGTTAAATTTTAGGAAGAGTGACCATATTAGCAACAATTAATCATTCAAGGACCATTTCAACAGGTACTCCTAAGCTCATGAGAGGTCTTTTTCTAGTTTGAGACTTTGGTTTACCTCATGGTAGTCAAATAGAGGAGATATTCTATTGATCTATGGGGTTCTTATTTTGTATTGTTTACACATGCTGTTGTTTGGAATCTATAACCTGATCTCCCACAAAATTATTATTTTTGTTGAAGATTTTTTACTTTCCCAAAAAGGAGTTATCTTGAATTTGATTATGTTTATTTCAAGAGTATAGTTTGATTGTTCCATTTTCAATAAGTGCTCATTTAATTTGCATCCCCTTTTCAATAATTTCATCTAAAGTTTTAGCACATTGGAGTTTTAACTGATATTTTAGTTTAACATTTAGATTGTCAATAAATATTTTGGCTAGCTCTTTTTCAAGCACTGTACATCAAAGGTGGGTCGCTAAGCTTCTCCATCATTCTAAGAAAGATGCAAATATTTCCCCACTTCTCTATTTTGTGTTATAGAGGTCTATAATGGAGACATCATGTTCAATATTAAATGATAAATTTCTTACAAATTATTCAGTTAATTCTTTGAAACTAGATATTGACCCTTTTGGTAGGTGCATGAACCATTCCAAGGTTGGTCCAATAAGGATTTTTGGGAAAAGTCTCAATAGATAGGCATATTCATATGCTACTTCATGACAAGCCACAAAAAAATCTTGTACATGGTCTCGGGGATCACCTTTCCCTCTATATTTTTCAAACTTAGGCACTTTGAAGTGGGGTGAAAAAGGTATTTTAAAGATGCTCATGTCTAGGGGAGAAGAGAAAAAATCTTCATATTTATATTTTAGTGCTTATGAGCATGGGTCTATTTATTGAAGAGTCTCCTTCATCGCTTTCCATTCTTGTGAAAATGTGGGGTCCCCAAGAGGATTAGAAGGTTGATCATGGATATTATGGGATCTATGGGTGTTATGGGTATTTTTCTGAGGGGATGAGGGCCTTTGATTTTTTGCATGAAATAAAACATTTATTTTTTGTGTAAGTTGGTTTAGTCAATCCTTTAAGATAGTTTGCCTCATGTTAGCCTCAATACTATTATTTTCGAGAGGTGTGGGTCATTATTCTTATCCAAATTCTTGTTCCACACCTTCTTTTTTAGGTACTTGATTGGTATGTGTTTGCTGATGTGGTGTATTAGGATGGGTGGAGGGATGAACTATATGTTGTAGAAGATTACAGTCAAAGTTTGAGGGTAGTATGCCCCCCATTTAAATGGCTTGGGATAAAACTTGGTCATGGTTTTCATAAAGGTACGAGTCAATTAAATTCCTAACCTCATCATTATGGTGGGGATTGAAGCGATCATCTTCTCCTCTGGGGGTATGCATATCACTATGTGTATCATCATGATCCTGAGTTAGATCACCTAGATTCCCCACTAAATCATTGACTTTGTTGGAAGCTTGGCCTATCTTGAGTTATTGGGTATGGGTTTGGATCACCATATTAGATGAATAAATGGAGGTGTGATGAGGTGTGATAGGTGATGGGAAAGTGTTTGAATACTAACTTGGTCTAAAATTCAAATCCAACAGTAGTCAAAGAAGGTGACATGATGATTTTTAGAAAGGGATGGGATGACTATGAATTACCAAAAGATAAAGCCTACTAAGAGTCCAATCTAGCAATAATAAAAGGGGATGATGGGATCAAATAAATTTTACACTAGCAATGTGATAATTAGATGGGTGTTAGGTGAAGAAGGCACTTGATAGGGAAAAGCTATGGGTGCTAGATTATAATATTGATAAGACTATGTATATTGATAATACCTAGTCTAAATATTTAAAAGGTGATAATTAGGATAAAAGAGATGGATGACCACTAGAACTTGATTCCAAGACTAAGTATAGTATTCAAGGATGGTAGATGAGAGAATAGGAAATGGATGGTGATACAAACAATGGGGAATGGATGGTGGAAGATATAGGATGGGAAGATATGAGATGAAAATGAAAAGAATTGAAACTATAAGATGGGTGTTAGATGGATAGAGAATATAGGGTAGACAAGAGATGTTATTTGGGATAAGTAATGGAAGATATAGGATGGATAATATGGTTTATAAATGTTACTTAGGATAAAATATACAATGGGTGTTGTTTAGGATGGATATGAGGGGTATTGAAGATGTAATATGGGTACTAAATGGGTGAAAGATATTGGATATATATTAGATGTTGATAGGGAAAGGAATATATGGGATGAGTGGATAATACAAGATGATTAGATGATATAAGATGGATTTTGGTTTAAGATTAGTGGCATGGATAGAGACTATAAGATGGATATAGAAGATAAAAGATTAGGGTGTGGAAGATATGAGATGTAGGATGGGTGTGGTTTAAGATGATGAGATAGGTATGATGATGGGTTTTAGGGATAGATGTTGACCTAAGGGTATCTTAGGTTTCAAAAAAAAAAGGGTTTGGATGACTCAATTTATAAATAATATGGGTCTATCACAACACACAACAACACACATAGTAACAAGTCCTAATCTAGTAAACTAAATTAGGTGTGTAACCTGACACTCATACCGTCTAATGGATTTTTGGGTGAGGTTATATTATAATGACCTATTAAAAAATCAATAAAACCCCCTCAACCCTATCTAAACTTAATGGCTTCTTAGGATTTTATCTTGCCTCCTATAGCAAAATGCCTATTATAGATGAAAGGTCCTATGCTAGGTTTGCACAAGGTTTTCTAGGGGAGTATCTGATATACATCAAGGTATAGTGGGGCCTAACTCTATATAGGATTTTGTCTAATCACCTTGTATATTGGAGCTTAACTTCCCCTCCCCCCATGGAACCCTTTATGGGGAATTTTGCTTACACACCTAATGACATCTCTCCTATTTTTTATACTCTATCAAAACATAGAGTTTCATGTAGTATGTGGTGATAAAATCCACATCACCTACCCTTAATTACTAAGCCTTTACATGGGGATGAATTAAATATCATGTGTTATCCTAGAATTAGAAGGGGATAAAAAATAGGCACAACATGATTAATTTACCAATTAATTATTATATGTGAAAAATGCACAAATATATAAAATCAAACAATAAGCAAATATGTAAAATCAATGAAAATTGAATTATTTATGTACCCCCCATCTTGAAAACACAAAGGTTAAGAAAATCAAATGGGGTGCCTTGATCTTGAGGGTTCCTACATAAAGGGTTTAGTAGTTTTAAGTGGTGTTGATAAAAGGACAACTTGCAAAACAAGTGATCAATAGTTTTGATTGGAAACCTACAAAGAGAATATTAGTAATCAGATAATTTTGTCTACAAGTAACAAATGGCTGAATAATAGTCATTTAGTTTTTACTGACACTAGTAACAAGACGTGCAAAAGTTACTAACAAGTACAAATGATCGGGTAAGATTCACAAACATTAATACAAAAGGTAGATCAAATGATAATATAAGAAAAGACCACTTAGAATTACTAAAAAAACCATGAATAAAAGATTATGAATATAATAGACAATGCTAAAATTTTAATCTAAAACTTAGAAAAAATAAATAAAAATAGCATCTTGAGATTAATAATGATATGACAAGTGTACACTAACATGACCTCACCTAAGAGCTTGACCCCCTTTACCACTATTAAAAAAATGTAATAATAATACTAATTTATTTAAAGGAAATATTAAATATTAACAAGCCAAATCGATCTAAAACCCTAATACCTAAACCAAATACCATGATTTGACTTGGGAAAACTATGGTGTTCTTAGTAATGGAGTTTCAAGGTAAACAATGGAGTTGTTATGGAAAAATAGTGGAAAGCAGAGTAACACTTGCTCGACTCAGCAAGCTGAGGAAAATGAATTTAAATATAAATGTAAAATATGCAAAAGTAGTGAGACCTAAAAAAGCAAAGGCATGGGTAGAGGGCACAAATATATAATACTAATGATGTATGAAATGACTAATGTCAAAGTCTTGAAACGTAGGGGTGGAAGTGGAAGTGGAAGCGAAAGATCAACCTGGCTACTGTGAAATGAGATTCAATCAAAAAAAATGAAGGATGAGGTTGAACAAAAAAATAGACCTCACAAGAGTGCAACACCAGTGGGATTCAATTTTTCTTATTCATCTCCTTCTTTAGGGCAAGGGAAATCCTAGAAAGTAGTAGTAGGGGGTTGGAAAATGGTGAGAGAGCCCATCATGGGTAAAAAATGCTATGATAGAGGAAGTTAAAATGATGAGTCAGAGGATGAACTGGTCTATATGTGGAGAGTCATGCTGGTGGTAAGTGGAGGAATATAGTGTGACCTCAAAATCTACACACAAAATATTCTCAAACCAGATCAAGGCTGAGCCAATGTGGATGGAGAGACTGTGTTGTGGAGTAGTATGATGAGTTGAAAGAAATTAAACTACAACTTCCAGATCTACTTAAGTGTATGACTAGGTTTAAATCATGTTGTATAGATGCATGGATGTTGAATGGGTTGGGGTCAAATCTGTTGAAGAGGGCATGGGTAGAATGGAGCCAAGATCTAGATCCTCGAGCACCCCATTTATGAATAGTTCATGGGTCAAATATTTTGGAATGTTGAGATTTGAGCACACTAGGGTTAATATGGAACGTGAGCTTTTAAATAAAGGTCAAGTAGATTGAGCCAATAAAAAGGTGATCAAAGCATAAAACTAAAGAGATCAAGAATTTGATCCCCTATATGTGAAAAGGCCATGTGCAACATGAATTAAAAGGATCATAATGGTGTCAAAACAAATCCAGTCAGCAAGGATAACAAACAAAAGTAATGCCAACTATATTCCCAAACTAAGATCTATAAAACTAAAATACAAGGTGTGATTTCATATAACATATAATATACTATATTAACAAGATACAACTGCAGTATTTTGTTTTGATTTTGATGCTTCATACAAAATATCACACTTAGATTTTTGAATGACCTCTCATATAACTATAACTTACTTCTGACCATAATATTAACTACTGATAAATAAATATCTATGAGAAACTTCACTAGTACTACAATTTGCACAACAAATAAATAGCTAAATCAAATTCTATAGGAAAAATAATTTAGGATCAAAGTATGTACAAAAATACTACCATTAAACTAGTAAACTACAAAAAACTATTTCAATCATTTTATGTAAAACCAATATTATGAAATGTCTAATTCTAGGTCCAATACAATGATGCAAATTTGATCTACAACAACAAAATCTGCATGACAAATTTCTAGGATTTTATTCATTTGTCCTTCTTTTATCAACCTTGCAAGTTTCCTCAAACACCACTAGAAAGCAAAATAATTAAATTGGGAGAACTCTCCCACCATGGTTGCCAAAATGTTTGCCTAAATTTTGGATTTCTCTATATTTTACTATTTTACGCAATAATAATCCTAAAATCTAAACAAACATCAAATAGAGAGGAATGAAAGAGATAATCAACTTGTTATTTTATTTATTACCATCACATTACATCTTTGTAGCTCCTCTCCAAGATTGCAAAACTGATTTTAGATGCAAAATAACTTGGATGCTAGATTACTTGAATAATGCTTGGAAATGGCTTCCAAAGGGATTTTGTGTTTTTAAGATGGCTTGGATAATGGCTAAAATAGATGAAAAGCAAGATGGAAAGATTACAAGTTGATTTCAAGTTTTCAAGTTAATTTTCATGGAGGGAGGTGACTGGGTTTTATAGGAGATGGAGGGAAAATTAATGGCTCAAATTTAATTTTGAGCCATTGAGATCAATGGCTAGGGAATTTCCATGGAATTCTCTAGAATTGAAAATTCTAGATAAAGAGAGATAAAATAGAGGATATTTCTAGAATTCTCCAATTCTAGAAATATCTATTAGGGTTTAGGGGTTTAGGAATAACTAGTTAATAAGGTGGTAGTTAGGTAGGTAGAATAAATTATATTTTTAATTAGCAAGTGGCTTAGGGAGTAGGTTAGTAGGTAAATGGGTTTTGTTAGTGGATAAGTGAAGGGGATTAATTGTTTATGAGATGAAATAAGGTTTGCAGCTTGTAGGAAATATTAAATAGGATTTTAGTCAATTAGCTAGGAAAATTAACATAATTAGCGGGGTGAGCAGATTTTAGTGCATACACAAATGTTATTTTTAAGATTCTCATTCTCATTATTCAATATATCCACCCCAAATGGGAGACTCTACAATTATTGATCATCCTTCTTGGTGGTTGTGATTTGGTTCAATTTGATGTTCTCCTACTATAAAAAATGACCTTCCCTTTAAGATCCATGTGTTCCCTCATGCACTAGAGCATGATGGACTTTTGCAGATCTAATTCTTCAACAATATTGTCTTCATTCTCATTTCCATTTAAGGAACTAAAAAGATTATTAAAATTCTCATTAATATTTTGTTGTTTTTTATCAAAGGGGTTCTTACCTTTGTCTTTGGAATCATCTCTAGATGTTCCTTTCCTAGCTTTAGGAGGCTTTGTCTGAGCAAATATATCAGCCCAATCCTCATTATTATATTCATTTTTAGGCTTAGTTATATCATCTTCAACTATAATGGAGTCTCCCACAGAATGTCCTATTTTACCCTACTTGCCTTGTGAGACCATAGAGATCCTGGTCACACTCATATGCTTTTTGATATTATCTTGCATCTTATAAGGTTTCACCTCATCAATTTTAGATGCTTTCTTGATAGGGCTCTTAGCTGAATTGGCCTCTATATTCTTTCTATTACTCCCAAGGTATTTAATCCACACCTTTTTAATTTTCTTAATATCCACTAGGCTGACCTCCACAGGTTTCTTTTGAGACTAAGAGATATCTGGAGTGATATTCCATAGTGACATATTACATTAGATGATATGCAACCTCACCATATAACCTAGGTAGTGATTCATGATTAAACCTATTATGTAACATTTCTAAAGTTTCCCCTTCCTCTAGAAATATCTCCTTATCTCTTTTATAGTCTCTTGTAAACTTGTAAATTGTTGTTTCCTCAATTCAAAAACTTGTTATATGTGTAAATAGCTCCTCCATGATTTACAAAGTGACTTCATTAATATTGATAGTTCTGTCTTCCCAAGCAGTAGCCAAAAGAGTCAATATATGCATGTCATGCCTATTTTCTCCATGAACCCTATAAATCCCCCAACTTCAATGCCTCCAAAATTCTCTCATTATTCTTCACTTCTTACAATATTTTAGGTTCTATTATATTTGGTAATCCCATATTGCTCCTAGTAAATCCTACACAGAGGTGAAAGAGTCTTTCCCAAATCTAGATAATAGTCTCCCCAACATAAAATAGAGATGTCTTTTTGTTATTTTTAGTATTCGAGCAGTCTGATAGATGAACCATTAAGACTAAAATCTTCACAAGAAGACCAAAAAAGGATAACCAAACCATTAAAAAGCAACAAGTAAACTTAATATTAAGTTCCCAATATCCCTCTCCCCTAGGCTTTAGAGGTTTCCTTCACTTTTTATCCTTTGGACAAGGTCCCTATGAAGCTCTTTAGAGTCCATCCAAGAAGTTTTCCCCAATGAGGCCACACCTTTATTTGTGAACCAATCCACAATAGAGTTTCCATCCCTATATATGTGTTGAATAAGGACTTGATGCAAGGAGTCTAGAATGCCTATAGCTTCCTCTGTTACTTGTTTAATGGTCCATCTTGTGACATTTTTCCTAGACAAAAAATTCAAGATATTAAGATAGTCTCCCTCTATTATGAATTTTTGCAATCCAGATTGTTGCACCAATTTAAGTCCCCATAGAGCCACAAGGGCTTTAGCCTAGTGGTTAGAGTTAAATCCCATATATCTTGCATACATTGCAACCAAATTTCCTTGATGATCTCTTATGATACCACCTCCTCTAGGTAGGCTTGGATTTCCTTTCAAAGCTCCATTAAAGTTGCGCTTTAACCAAACCAAAGGAGGGGGTTTCCATTTAGTTCTTTTTCTAATTTAATATTTAGGATGAAGCTTACCTAGGCCAAAGGAGGGGTTTTCCATTTATTTATTTGTCTAATTTCATCTTTAGGATCAAGCTTACCTAGCCTAGAGATATCAATTTACCAGTTATGAGCAGGAATTTATTCAAATGGGAGGATACTTTTACCTTTATTATTAGGCTCAATGCTATAGTTCTCTAAAACATTTTCAAATATCCTTTTGGACATTACTTTGTTGTTACATTTATTCTCTTTAAAAATCCTATTTTTGTGCTCTCCCCAAATGCCCCAAATGAAATGAGGCAAAGAAAGCTTCCATATTTTCTTGAGAAGGGCATTCTGAAAGGGGCACTCCCATGACTACCATACTTATAGAAAGGATCCAACTTGTACCCAATAGACATTAAATTTAATAATAAAATATCTCCAAATTTCCTATGAGTAAGTGCAATCCATGATTAAATGGAATACATATTCATTGTCCCTTTCACAAAGGAAACATATATTAGTTAAGACACATCATCTTCTTCTTAAATTGTCCATGGTAAGAATTCTATTTTGAGCTACCACCCAAAGAAAGAAATTTATTTTAACTATAAGCCATTTGTCCCATAAATTCTCCCAATTATAGATGTCATCAGGATTCTATTCTAGAAGATCATACCCCGATTTGAATTTATAGTGACCATTGAAAGACTCCTTCCATACAATATGATCCTCTCTATTAATTAAAAATATATGAACATTTATCAACAAGTTGTTTAGATCAGATCAACACAAAGAATACTCCTGGTTAATGTTATCTAAGCTCAATATTTTCTAAAATTTGACACCTTCCACCACCTACCAATACTCTTGAACTTTACCCATACTTTTTTTTGGATATCCTCTTGTAAATGTTGTCATATATAATTTTGATTGAGATGATCTAAGACCCATGAGTCTTTACAAAATTTAACCTTATGACCATTTCTAATTTTCCATTTATAACTAGTTTTAATCAATTCCTTATTAGAAATTAGGAAATTCCAGATATGGGAGATGCACATAAAATGATCTTCTACAAAAATGTTTAATGTATCATGACCCTCTAAGTATTTAAAAAATATAATTTTAGCCTATATGGTGTTAGTATTGATAAATTTCCACACAAACTTATAAATAAGTGTTGTATTCATCATTTGCAAGTTCCTTAGGCCAAGACCACCATATTTGTTTTAAAACAAACTTTACTCCATGCAACAAGATGAAATATATTTATCTCTTCAATACTGGCCCAAATAAAATTCCATTATATCTTAAATAACTTATCCTAAATGCACAAGGGCAAACTAAAAATTATAAGAAGATAAATAGGAAAACTCTAAAACACACTTTTGATCATCAAAATCTTGCCTGTCTGAGATAAAATATTACCTTTATAGCCTATGAGATTTATTTGAAATCTCTCAATTAATGAATTCCACACTATTACAGAGAGCTAATTACTAAAAGGGGCTTGCTAAGATAAGAGAAGGGTAAAACCTTGATTTGACATCCTAAAAAAAGAGCTATTATATCTTATTTGGCAATCGGTGTATTAAAAAAATAAACTGAGCTTTTATCAAAGTTGATTTTATTATTAGAGACCTGTTCATACATAACTAGGATTTTTGTTATTTCTAGATTCCTGAAATAAGCTTCAACTAAAATAATAGTGTCATCCACAAATTATTTATAGGAGATGGGCTCCACAAATCAGGCTAGTTTAAAAAACTCTCTAATTTGAAGATCCAATAGATTTAGAAATGAATCTACTAAGAGATATGGCCATGATGATGAAGATAAAAGAGGATAGGGGATCCCAATGTCTCACCCATTTAGAACTCTTAAGAAAACCATGAGCAATGCCATTCACTAGCATAGAAAACATACAAGAGTTAATGCAAGATCTGATGATGTTTTTTGAATTTGTCTTAAAAATCAAATTAATCCATAACTCTATCCAAAAATATCTAATCTAATCTATCATATGCCTTAGCCATGTCTAAATTTAACACAATTATAGCTCTTTCACTATTGTCCATAGAGTGTATAGATTCATGAACCATAATTACGCCATCTTAAATTTATCTACCAGGGATAAATCCTCCTTGTTGAGATTGAATGATTTTTTCCATGATTGGTTGCATCCTTAGCAAAATTAGTTTAATGATGATTTCATAAATAGAATTACATAGACTAATGGGATGAAAATTAAAAAAATCACAGCCCCTTCCTTTTTAGGAATTAGCACTAAAAAGGTGTGGTTTAATTCTTTTAATAGTTGAGCGGTAGAAAATAATTCATTAATGGGTGAAACAACATCATCTACTATAATATCCCAAATTTTTTAGAAAAAGGCAATGGAAAAACAATATGGTCTAGGGGTTTTATCTAGGTTCATCTTGGAAAGAACATATTTGAGATCTTCATTAGAAGTTACTACTATAAGCACTTCATTATCCTCTCAATTCACCAATTATAGGATCACATGAATAAATTGCTACTCAAATATGATATTATTCTTAAAATCATTTTTGTACATATTTTTGAAGAATTTGATGCTCTATTGATTTATGCAATCAGAATTAGAAGTAAGTTGTTCTTCATTGTCATTTATTTCCTTGATAGAATTATGCTTTATGTGCTTTAAAGTGGAAATACAAAAAAATCAGTGTTTATATCTCCTTCCTTAAGCTAAATGTTTCTAGATTTTTGTTTCCAAAGAGTTTCTTCCCTTGGTACAATTGTATGATAATCACATAAAAGTTTTATTTCTTTGTTTTGCATCTCTATATCATATCCCTTATTTTCAATCTCTTCTTCAATATTTGAAATTTTAGATATTAAGGCTTTCTTTTGAAGGTGAACATTGCCAATAAATTATTTGTTCCACTATTTAATCTTGATTTTCACCTTTTTCATTTTTTCAGCTAGATTGAACATAGCTAAACCATTTCCACTTGGGGCCCACCATTATAAAATCTTATCATGAATGTCAGGATGAGCGAACCACATGTGTTCCCTCCTAAAAGGATATCTATTTAACTTTGTAACCTGATCCTTTATAATCAACTCAAGTGGATTATGATTTGATCCAATCTGAGGGAGGACCTTAAGATTTAAATCCTTAGCTTCCAACCAGTCTAAAGAAATAAAAAATTTGTCCAACCTAAATTAAATAATATTTTTACCCAATCTCTTATTTCTCCAGGTTAATTTAGGACCTCTTAATTCCATATCAATCATCCCTAAGTCAAAAATAAGGGAAGAGAAATCCTCCATGATTTCTAAAAATGCTTGATTCCCACCTTTCCCCCCTAGATGCAAAGGAGAATTGAAGTCACCATCCAAGATATATATTTGCAATTGTTCTTAAAAAATCTAATATCTTCCCAGAGTTTTATGCAAGCTGAAATAGAATAAGGAGCATATATATTAGATAAAATCCATTGTTTATTATCAATCACGTTTAAGAAAAGGACTAAAATGTGATTCTAAGATTTGAGGATAGGTTCCCCCTTCAAAATTTCAGAATCCTAAAACGTAACTAGACTTATAAAAGAACCAAATGCATTAAAACATACCACTTTTGCCTCACTCCAATAAACATTTTTATGCTTCAAAGAAAATTTTCTTTCCTCAATTTTGGATTCTTGAATAGCTAAGATAATAGGTTTATGAGTCCTTATAAAATCCCTAAAAAAAATTTTCTTAGAGGAACTATGCATCCCTATGATGTTCCAAGATAAAAACAACATGATTAACTAAGAGGTGAAAAAATACCTCCTTTAAATGGGAGGGTATTTTTAAATCCATCTGTTATATCAACCTCAGTAATTTTTTTGAAAATCTCTTTTTTAGAATCTTTTCCAACTTTGGGTGACATATTGTGTGCCGGTCCTTTGCTTCCTCTCCTAGTGAGTATCGAAGATGTAACTTTTGATTTGAAGATGTTCTTGGGTATTTCTTCTATCTGATGTGAACCTTTTACCTCCTCTTTGGCAAGGTCGATAATAAGATTAACTAAATCAGACATAGCTAGTCCTTCTATTCCAATCTTATTATCATCTTATGATTGCACTTGTTTAGGCTACTCAAGTACTTCAAACTAATTAGGATACTGAGGGATTATCCTTTCTTGAACTTCTAATTCTTTATTTTCAAATTGACTAATGATGGTGTCTACTTATAGATACCTTCATAATATATATTGATGTTATATTAAATCAACTTATAAATGTAAGTCCATAACAAAATACTAAATCAAAGTGTTTGGTAAAGTAATTACAATTTTATTTATTTATTTTAGTCTCTCTTAAATGAAGGATTTTATAAATTTGTCAATATAGAGCATGTTATTTCTTTATTTGTTATATAAACAATGCATTTTAAATAAAAATCGGTTTATAAAAGTTGTATAATATAATTATTTAAGTGATCATGATTATGTGGAGATTAGGAAATAATATACCTTTCTAAAATCTATTAATTATGTCAAGAGGCATTCCAAAATCAGGGGAGGAGGGGTAGTTTTAATGTTCATGAGTGTGTTCACTTTTAATTTTGATCTTAAATTTGTCATTTATTTGATCATCACTTATATTTTTTACTTTTTCTTAGACTTTAATCAAAAAATCATAATATATTGGCTATATGGTGGATTTTGGAGCCCCACCTTTTTTTTCCAAAATGATTATTTCCTGTGCTAGGCTTCAGACCATATGATTAGAGAATGTCCTTTAATGGCCCCCATCACTTCTATTCTTCAATAAAAAAGTGTGTATAACTCAAAACCCTAGAATGAGAATTTTGACAAGTGGATGATAGTCACTACTACTAAAAATACTTTAACCCATGGTAATACCAAACCCTAGTTAGTTATTTACCAACTCATATGGTGTTTAAGGTCATTGATATCTATTGGAAAGGAACTCACCTTCACAAGTTAAACCCCAACCTCTTATCTCCCATTTGCCTCAAGTGGTTTCTCATCTCATCTCTTATTTGTTTCTTACTCCTACAAACTTATCTTCATAGCCCCCTTTAGGGGTGAATGTTCATACTCTAAGCTCAATATTATGACTCTCAATTGCAAGGCTATTATACAATGATCTCATAACCATTCACCTTTTGTAGATGAGAAATATGCACCAAAAAAGAGGCAACCCTTCAAGCTTGGAGACTTTGCCCTTCTTAGCTTAGTTTTCATTCAAGTTTTATCCCTCTTAGACCTCACCGAGGGAAATGATATGAATCTTGATGGTTCTCAATTAATGTTTATTCATGTAATGTTAGAGGCCTCACTAATCTAACACATATGTATACAGTCAGGAATAGTTTTTAGAATTTCTCTAAAATGAAAAAAATACATGCAAGAAGTCAAAATCTCTGACTTTCTCTTTTAGTCTACTGATCGCACTATCTAGCCTAGGGCCCTTTATCAAGCTAATTGTCATGATATTGGTTGGGTTACCACCCTTTTAACACCTGAGATTTCTTAATTTATTATTTTTTGGGGTTATGACCCCACCCATTGGGTGGTTTGGACTCTTTTTGACTTTGATATTTGCATCATTAGCCTTTTTAACCTATATGTGTCTAATGATGTTTTAGAACATACCTTGCTCTTGAGATGGTTATCAATTTCCATTCTAGATGCCCATTAGTTCCTTTATAGGGATTTCAACATGGTTGAGTCTATTAAAGCCAAATGAGGATGCCTTCCCATGTGGTGGTGTGTAGGGGAGTGGGAGGCATGATATTACATACATAAAAAACTAGGGCTTTTTTTATCCCAATCACCACCATAGGAGTGAGTCAAATTTTCCCTGGTTCATAAGGTCCAATTTTCACCTGGGATAAAATAGAGTGCTTAAACATCTTAACCAATATTTGCTATCAAAACATGACCTTTTTTTTTTATTTCTATTCATAATCAGCCTATAGATGTGATCCTAGACACCTTCTTGTCTTACCATCACCCTATCTAATTTTATTTTGAATGGACCACCCCCAAGGTTAAACCCCATAATTTTTAGTTTTACCTTAACACTACCCATCTCAAGCATGAGTGGACTATTGGGAATATCATTCAAATTCAAAATTTGGCTCCTATACCTATTGGGGATATTAATTGGATTGATTGGTGGGCTGATGCCATAACTCACACCATGAATTTTCTTTGGATATATGGCAAACAAGTTGCAATATTTTGATAGTGTATACATCACAATACAAATCATGAATGCCTTAGGGTTTCATAGGATCTAGAAGCCTCACTTTTTAGCCCTCTTCTTCACACTCAAGTAGCCATGTGGAGACATAAACTCATAAATGGTTGAGGCTTACAAGGCCAGATGAGCACAAATTAGAGCACATATGCATTGGCTAAAATTTAGATACAAATTAACTAAATAATTATTTGCTCTCTTCCAATCGAGACGAGCTGTAGATAGAATCAAAGACATCAGATGTGCTTTAGACATATTTACCAAATTACTAGACATATTTCAAGATTTTATGCATCACTATCATGGTGTGTTTGTTTTTCATCACACCTCTCCTACTCTGCTTGGGATTTTTCCCATTTAAGCTCTTTAAATCCTAGAGAATTCTCTATAATAGACCCCTCAACTTGAGTGATCTTAAAGAAGTTTTTATGTAAATGGCCACTGACAAATCCACATGAGTTGATGGGTTTTTTTATGAGTTATTCAAAACTCTTTGGGATATTCTTGAACCTAATCTCCATAAAGTATATTTTGAAGTTGTTTTGTCCAACTTTTTGGGCCCTCTCATTAATCAAGGTAATATAAAATTCATTCCTAAATTTGGTGACCCTAAGGTTATCACCAATCCGAGGCCTATCACTCTTCTTAATGTATCCTATAAAATTATAGCCAAATATCTTGCCCTCAAAATAAAACACCTTCTCCCCTTAATTATGAGAAGTGAGAAAACCAAGTTTATTTAGCACATATACATATTGGACAATGCCATTTCTATCTAGGAAGGTATGGAATGGGCCAAGGTGTCCAACCAGATGGTGTTATTAATCAAGATTGATTTTGAAAAAGTTTATGATCAAATTGAATAGCCTTTCATTATATATATGCTTTAGTCTCTTGGTTTTGGCTCTAGGTTTGTGTAAATGGTTAATATGTGTTTTCAAGATTTTGATGCTTGTATTACTATAAATTATTCTCAATCTCAATGTTTTAAGCTTCATAGATCTATTAGATAAGGGTGCCCAATAACTCCTTTTTATGGTTTGGCTATCGAGGGTTTCAATTATCTTCTAGATAATTATGCTTCTAGGGGTTTGGTAAAGGGTATTTCTCTCCCTATTTTATACCTTTAATTGATTAATAGTCACTTTATCGATGACTCATTCCTCTATATTTAGGAGGAAGAGGATTTGTTAAACATGTCATGGATTGCCTAAACACTTTCTACCTCACTTTTAGGTCTTTCATCCAATGGTAGAAGACTCAATGTTATCACAAATCCCTCTCTCCCAAACCTCCTTGGTTGGAGGGATAACAATGGAAATGGATTATCCCTAGAGTGCAGTTTAAGATCTTAGGCATTTCCTTTAATTTTAAATCCTCAACTGCTAAGTTGTTGTCTTATGTGGTTCAAAGGGTTGAGAATAAAATTTATTTCTGGATCATCAAACACATGACTCTAGATGGGAATATTCAGATTTATTTTGAGGTACTCACTAATACTCATGTTTACTACTCACCATGTTAGGCTCCTTCTAATGCCTCTTATGATAATCTTGAGAAACTCCTAAGAGACTTTAAATGGGATAATTATGAGGGCCACCATGGTTTTCACAGAGTCTCATGGGCCATTTTTTGTCAACCTAAATAAGTTGGTGGTCTTGGGCTCATTGATATTAAACTCCAAGGGCTCACTCTCAATGTAAAATGGACTATTATAAGCCTAAAAGGAGATGAAGCCTAAAAAATTATACTATGGCATTACATCTCTCAAGGTTTCCCTCTTAGCCAAAAGGCCTAGTAAATGATTGGTCTACATAATTTCCTAATTATCCCTATTTATATTAAAATAAGGGGCACATTTGTTGCTCAAAACATCTAGAGGGATTGGGATAAGCTCAAACCAAACCTAATTTGGGTGGGGGAAGGGTTTCAAAATAGTCTCTAGCTTAATGATCAATCTCTTTGGTGGTCTCCCATGCTAAATTCACATAATGTTCACTTTTCCATGGTCCCTTGGATAAAATGTTTGAGGTTGTGTAAAAAATTTATCCACATAATTGGGGATATTTTTTGTAAGATCATTCAGGACTGGTGTCCATGTAATCTTGTGAAGTCTAAGTTTAAGCTTAATAATAAAAATGTGGAATCCATTTATGAGTTACAAAGTACCATAAATAATGAATATCTACACAAAATTTGTGTGAAGTCTCTCACACCATGGTGTAAATACTAGTCTTAGCCTACGACTATTTCATTTTATCACTACTCTCCTTGATTTGGGTCTAATATCTTATACCCTTAATCATCATTAAAATATTATATCCCTTCACCATGTCTAAGATAGAAGGTTTGAGAACATCTGGGTAGATTTAATTGAACCTAAAAAATCTCATTTCCTTTGGTGTATTATTTACTAAAGTCTACCTACGAGTGACTAACCCAAGCACATGGGGGTCTCAAATCCCACTTGCCCCACTTGTCACCACCTAAAATACCTTAAACACCTCTTTTGGTTTTGCCCTCATGCTCAGTTAGCCTAGATATGGATTCATACCCTCTTCAAGCCTTTTAGGCCTAAAATGTTCATATGGAAGATGGCTCTCCTAGGTGACTTCACCTTACTCCTTGCAAGATACAATAAATTTTAGAAAATTTTCTATATTGATATTATTTTTCAAATTTAGAAATTTATAAATAAATCATGTTTTAATCATGAAGTTATGGGAAAAAAATTACCTATATCTAATTTTTTTTTTGTGATATATAATGTTACCCTACATATCTAGAGTCAGATGAATAAAGTTTGGCTTGAGATCCACCATTTGTAACTCTTCCTAGATCACTGGGGGAATGCTTCTTGTATGGTCAATCACAATCATTTAGATACCACATAAAACTACTCCCCATAGGGCCATGGGTGTGGAGGTAGAATTCAACATCCTTGTAGATAGTGGTATAGGAGTTGAAGGAGTGCTTCTCCTCGCCCTAATTGGTCATCTCCACATTGTAGATTTGACAAGGCTACTAGCAACAGGGGGATGGGGTCCTCCTATACAAGATAAGTTCTCACAACTAGATCTTACCATTTCACCCTCTAAGAATGATCCTATACTTAAGCAGTAGGATAATAATAAAGATAATCAATACACTAACGGTTGGAATCTTACACTAGCTGATGAAGACCCCCTACTCAAGGAGGGTGGGGAGGAAACCCTCAAGATCCTCCACATCCTTTGCCTTCGCATGCCACCATGTTTGTTATTTCTACTCGATATGTTCCATGTTGTTTATGATTTTGTTTATCATTTTTTTGGTTGATGTGTACTTTATTTGGTTTAACCTTGGTTATGTTGGCCATGTGGTGGCCTTTTGTGGACTTTAGTTTTCTCCCAAGGATTATTTTAGCTTAGTTTGCTTATGTTTTTGGGGTTTGATTTTTTTACCCTTTTTTTCATGATCAATGATCTACTATATATTGATCTATTAATAAAAGTTCACTTTTCAATAAAAAAAAGAGATTATTTTATGCTTGACACATTGGTGTTGTTAGATTGACCCGATTTATCCCCAGCTAAAGGGAAATTTTCAAAGAAGATGATGACATTATAAATAATTGTGGTACATGAAAAATCCAAAATAAGAGCCTTAAGATTGATATATTTCAACATTTTTTAGATAGATGTATTTAATATATGGGTATTAGTTTCAAATATATTGACAATAGGTCAAAAGAGAAATGTCTCCTTGTTGTACCCAACACCCCGCTTTTTCCCTAGATGGAAATGGGGACTCACTTTTTTTTTGAAATGTGATCTTAATAGGGAATCCTTTTTCATATGTTTATGCAAAAATTGGTAAATCTAGGACATTTCACTTTTCTAACAGGTTGATATTGGCATTGTGTTTATGAGACTAATTTGTGTATTATAGATGAATACTTTAGGTTCATAGTCTTTGGGCTAATTCTTTCAGCTTTCATGAAAAATTATCTATTCGGATGTTATGTTTTGGGAAATTTTTGGTCCTATTTTATTTTGGGATTATTGTTTGGGAAGCCTTATTTCATCGAAGAAATTACTGTGGACTTTTCTCTAAAATAATTCTCCCAAAAGAATTTGACCTACATACTCTTTGCCTTAAAGAATTCTAGGCCGCATAAACTTTCCTTGAACAAATTCCTTGATGGATTATCCCTTTGACCTTATCCAAAATTATCCTTCAAAACTTTTGAAAATGACCCTTAACTATACAAGAGTACCCTTTAAGAATTTTAGAAGTGCCCTTTGACCTTTGTGAAATGGACCCTTTGGGAAATTTTTTTCCCCGAAGTAAACCCTTCAAATTATTTCCACCTACCCTTCAAAACCCTTTAAACTAGCCCTTTGACCTTTTTCAAATTGACTATTTACCCCCTTCTTGACCACTTCTTTTAGGGCACATATCCTTAGGTTGTGTGTGATATAACCTTTGTAACTTTTGATTTGAACCCCTTACCTTAAGGGACTTATCCTTTGGGATAGATCTTTTTCCCCCTTAGCTAATTCCTTCAAAAAATTTGTTTGAGAGAATTATACCCTTTAGAACTTTTGAAGTGCCCCTTAGCCATATGAAAGTACCCTTTAGGAGTCTAAAAAGTGCTCGTAGGCCTGTTAGGAACCCCTCCAAGGAAGCACAATTGATTATTTTTCTTATAAGCAATTAAACACAAAATTACACCAGAATGATTAAGTAACTAGAAACTTGAAACAACAAAGAATTTGAGAGACAATACACAATCTTGTATTAAATACTCTTAGAAGAAATACAATAAAGAAGATGCCACTTCTTATTCCACCTCAAAGGCTTGCCACACCTCAAGACCTTCTTCCCTCTCTCTCTTGCTCAACCACAACCAACTCAACAACCTGAGTTGTTATCCCCTCCTTGAATGCTTTAGCTGATCTCCTTGACCTTGCTTGTAGATCTCCTTAACCTTGCTTCAATGTTTCAATGCTTTTACTTGCCTTCTTGATTTATAATACATGCCTCATGGGTCTTTAAATAGGATCCCATGCATACAAAAATAGACTTCTAATTAAAATAATTAGACACGCAGCTCGAGACTATAATTAGCCCTTAAACATGCAAACACTCGCTTCACTTAACTGACTATTCATCAACAACAGTTCTAAAACTGCCACAGGCGACCGACCTCAGTCCCTGTCTGTTTAGTGTTGATCGACGTTGGCCGACTCCCTACTAATGCTAGTTGCCTTCTGCACTGTATGTGACCAACGTCGGTTACACTATCGACACCGGTACTTCTGGAACTTCAACATCCTCCTCCATGTCTGTAATAGTTGAAGCTTTTAGCTCCACAACCTAACAATCTCCCACTTGGAGATAAACAGCTGTAACTGTACCTATACCTGTACACCATCTAGTTTGTTCCCTTGGCTCTGTATCCCTCTTCAAAGTCACTCTTGAAGACCAACCACCACAAAACCTGTGATGCTATACCTGTCACTTATGCCAAAATAATTTTGCTACTCCCAAATTCTTCATGACATACCTCTGAACTAACTTTACCCTTAGCTCAGAAACTCCCTATATGTGTAACCCTACAACAAGCACACAAAATAGTAACATGATAATATAGCTAATATTATCCAACTTGGTAAAGATAAATACAATGGTTAAACCTCCATTGTCCTGCAGCCTAATGAAGACCATATACCATAGCCTTCTATCTCACGTGTCCATCCACTCTCTTCTCTAACTTGGGAATCCATCCCTCATCTAGTACTTTCTTCCAGGTAACAAATCCACCAACAAATACCTATTTGGTTCTTCTCTAAGGACTCACACTCCTCATCCATGCCAAGCTCCCACTGTTTCTGGATTCTACCTGCATTGCCTCTTCACATCTTCCTAGTTCTTGACTATCAGTAAGCAATATAAAGAAGGTGAACAACTAATATGAGGTTCACTTACCATTTCTGACCTCCATATGGGTGTTTGAGACTCCTTGACAGCTTGTTATCCGCCTAACATCCATTTCAGTGACCGATCTCAGCCATCTCCCAGTCTGCATCTGACTGATGTCGGTTCCCTAAACTGACCCTGACTACCAACATCATTTCCCTGGCTGACGTCGGTGTCCCCTCTACCGACATTAGTTCCTGTCTGACCGACGTCAGACTTCTCTACCTGACTCTATCGACCCTACTAGTCTGCACATGATCGATGTCAGTATCTTCTTGATCGATGTCGGTTCCAAGTGACCGACGTCAGTGTCTGTGTGTTTTTGTAAGTGATGAATTCTTCATTCGTGAGCTCATCTTGGATCAAACCCCTATCCATACTGCCTTGCTCAAAATTATTCAACCCTTGTGACTAATCTCTATCCATCATCTCCTCCATAAACACCAAGGCTTCTTTGTTCTTGTCAAAAGCATCAAATTTCCTTTTCCTGCAATGAAATCTATTTATGCCTTCCGAATCTGAACTCATACCTTTTGAATCAAGAACGTCCATTCCCTTCTTATTCATGTGACCAAGCCTATTAAGCCACATCTTTGAATCTACAGCTGAAGTAGATAAACCAGAAGTAGAATCAGTAATACAAGTAGATAGATAAAGAGTACCTACTTTCTTACCTCTTGCTAAAACAAGTGCACCCTTGGTAACCTTCTAAGAATCCACCGTGAGGGTTATTGTGCATCCCTCATCACCCAACCTTCCTACAGAAACCAAACTCTGCTTTAGAACTGGGACATGCATGACCTCCTTCAACACCCATGTGTTGTCCATCTGCAATCTCAGCTGCACTTTCCCTTTGCCAACTATTTGACAAGGTGTACCATCTCCTAAATAAATCACTCCAAAGTCTCCCTGGACATACTCATGGAACAAATCTCTGTTTGGGGATGCATGAAAAGAAGAACTAGAATCTAAAACCCATGATCCTACCTGACTATCCAAAGAAAGTATGAGAGCATCTTATACCACAATATTTACATCCTTTACTTCTTCATTACCTTCATGTTGATTTTCTTTATCCCTCAACCAACACTCTTTCTTTGTGTGTCCTCTCTTTCCACAAAACTAGCAGGTGACACCTCTGGATTCGGATCTCCTTCCCACCTTCGACCTTGATTTGCCTTACTCGACCTTCTCTCTTTGCCTTCCCCTACTTTTTGCACTTAGATTATACTGACAACATCATCATCTTTTAAGATTTTAGAAGCAAACAAAGAATTACTTACTGCCATAACCAAACTATCCCAACTTTCAGGTAAAGAGCATAAAATTAAGAGAGCCTTTACTTCATCATCAAAAACAATATTGACTGAAGCTAATTGGTTTACCAAACCATGGAAATCACTAAGATGAGTATGTACCGATCCACCTTCCTGCATTTGCAAAGTAAATAGCTGCTTCATAAGAAATACCTTATTTGAAGCCGAGGGCTTTTCGTATAAATTTGCCAAAGATTTTATCAATTCTTTTGTTGTCTTACACTATGATAAGTTGGAAATCACAGACGATGTAAGGCTCAACCTTATGGATCCCAAAGCCTTCTGATCAAGAACATTCCATTCTTCATCCTTCATATCTGTGGGCTTGCATGCAACCCCACCCAACTGTAAGTACAAATCCTTTTAATACAGATAATCCTCTATCTGCATCTTCCAATGTTGATAATTCTTGTCGTTAAACTTCTCCATTCTTAGCTTACTTTCTTCTACCATTGCTGAACTCCTACTCAATCAAAAACCCCTTTGAATGCCTGTAATCAAACAATAACCTGCTCCCTACAACCGTAGCTCTGATACCAACTATTAGGAACCCCTCCAAGGAAGCACAATTGATTACTTTTCTTATAAGTAATTAAACACAGAATTATACTAGAATGATTAAGTAACTAGAAACTTGAAACATCAAAGAATTTGAGAGACAATACACAATCTTGTATTAAATACTCTTAGAAGAAATACAATAAAGAAGATGCCACTTCTTCTTCCACCTCAAAGGCTTGCCACACCTCAAGACCTTCTTCCCTCTCTCTCTTGCTCAACCACAACCAACTCAACAACTTGAGTTGCTATCCCCTCCTTGAATGCTTTAGCTGATCTCCATGACCTTACTTTCTTGTAGATCTCCTTGACCTTGCTTCAATTCTTCAATGCTTTTACTTGCCTTCTTGATTTACAATACATGCCTCATGGGTCTTTAAATAGGATCCCATGCATACAAAAATAGACTTCTAATTATAATAATTAGACGCGCAGCTCAAGAATATAATTAGCCCTTAAACATGCAAACACTCGCTTCACTTAACTGACTATTCATCAACAATAGTTCTGGAACTGCCACAGGCGATCGACGTCAGTCCCTATCTGTCTGGTGTTGACCGACGTCAGCTGACTCCCTGCCGATGCCAGTTGCCTTCTGCACTGTATGTGACCGATGTCGGTTACACTATTGATGCTAGTACTTTTAGAACTTTAGCATCCTCCTCCATGTCTGCAATAGTTGAAGCTTTTAGCTCCACAACCTAACAAGGCCTTTGTGAATAAATCCTTTCACCATGGGCATACCCTTCAGGACTTTTGTCCTAGACTTTTTTTCCCTTAGCCAATTTATTAAAAAATTTTATCTGAGAGAATTATACCCTTCAAGATTTTTGAAGTGACCCTTATCCATATAGAAGTACTCTTTACAAGGTTCCAAAATTCCCTTCAACATTCGTGAAGTACCCTTGGGAGTTTTGTCATGAAAAAAATTCCTTGCGAAGTGGACCCTTCAAATCCAAAGTAACCTTCGAGGGAAATTGGAACTGCCCTCCAGACCTTTGAATTAACCCTTTGAAAGAATTAATTCAATACTTTTGCTCAGAAAAAATCATTCAAAAAAATTGTTGCAAATACTTTCTCTGAAATAAAGGCCCCAAAAGAATTAGTCTATGAACATAGGCCCTAAAAGAATTTTTTGATATACACCCTAAAGACTTTATTACTGGGAGTATTACTAAATCTCATCATACTTAGCCAATATAATAGCAAAAATACTTCCTATTGATATTTTAAAGGTCCCCACCACCCTAAGCTAATGAATTTGAATTATACATGAAATGAAAGCCTAAGGTGAATGTTGCATATTTATGTTTTACAAACTGATATTCAATATTGGATTCTATATAGGCAATTTGTTTTAATTGAAAGCTATCATTTTAATTTGAGCTAAGTTATATTCAAAGTCTTCTACTATCTTATAGTAACAAAAAGCCATAGTTTCTACTTCAAAAGTATACAATACACAACAATTGATCTAGAGCTAAGTTATTTACATTAGCATACAAGTATATAGCATGCAACACATTAAGTAGGAGAAAATCACGAAGCATATAACCATAGTGTTTACATCTTGAACATTTTGAGGTATCAATACACCATCTCTATACTCAATCAAATATTCAACAGAGTTCATCGATATAGTATTCGATGCCACTGTATTCAGAGATAAGTACAAGAATTACTCAGCATTGTGGGATGTTATTGATTTAGTAGATGTATTTTCATTAGAGGATAATATAACATTGGTAGACTGATTGTTTGTGAAGGAATTATTGGCTTACAAACACCAAAGACTACACTTTGATGATATAAAAATAGAAGTGATGCCCTATATAGACCTCTTGATGGACTTATTCTTCATTGGTAGAATATCATAGGACACGTTCTTGCATCACTCAAACAATAATACAGTGGTCACTTACATCTTAGGGGTAGATTTTTAGAGATATTTGTCATTGAACATCCATGACGTCTACTTTGATAATCACACACTGGTGTAATTCAACATACATACCTTGATGGAGAAGGTTCTATCATCATGGCTCCTCCCATACCAAATTATCATCTGAAAAAGAAATAAGCCAAAAGGGGCCATCACAATTGACAAGTTTAGGATGAGCATCCACATCGAAATGGTGCTCCTCAAAAAATTATATGGTATGCCTAGAATCCATTTTGTTAACTTAGATTAGGTATCATTATTGTATATTTTGCTCACACATGACATTGATTACACCTTCAATAAATTCATAAGCCTGTAGTTGAGTGAGAAAATTATTCATAAAGACAAGCATCCTACACCCACTGGGGATTTGTTCATGATGTTGTATCTATTGGATGTAGTCATGGGAACATGCTATAGAGACCTTGGTGCATTGTGGTCTCTACCCACAAAATGTGAAAAGAACAAAATTTGTGATTAATATCAGTTTATGCATACTATTGCTATACAAGGCATATGGTGAGAATATTTGAGGATGTTTATCCTCAGATTTGGCAAGCTATTCATAGCTCACCTATGCCTTGAATTGGGTATAATGTATTGAAGAACCTAGTTGGGAAGGGATATTTATTCCTCTACCCTAATTTTACTATCATCATGGTATGGGGGAATAAGATTGACCCTTTATGTCTTCCAAGGAATTTTTTGAACAAATTAGTCAAGTAGGAGATTGCCTTCTAATTATGGAAGAGTGTAGAAGAAGATTTGGCAAGGTAGAAGAAAACCTTATATTTTAGCCATTTAATCTCCATGGGAAAAATGTCATATATAATGATAAAGTATCTTGGAAATGTAGGTGTAAAATGAAAGAGCTATCCTTTCCCTATACTTCCACATAGGGACTAGGATCTACATGGGTGAATCCAATAGCACATCCATGGGTTTAACATTCCATATAGTCATCAACCCTATGACTATGATTTTGTATTTTTGAATGCCCAGTCAGACGAGTAGGTATTGTAAAGAAAACAACTTGCTAGGTTATAGGAGGATCATTTGAGGATGATCCAAGGTGAGTCTTCTATTTCCACTAGGGAATTAGATAGTAGGAAGGCACTCTTTAAGGGGTAGCAACACTCAAATTTTAGGAGAGGTGAATCCTTAGAGTAACCAAAGGACCAGGTTACCTCTTCTTCTCAAGGGCCCCCTCTAAAGATGAAGGTAATAAATAAGGATCCTAGGCTATTTGAGCCTATCATGACTAAGGGAACACCATTACGAGACCCCATTAGTCTCAACTCTAATAAAGAAGGCCAAATACAAGAGGAGCCTATTGTAAGTTTTACACAATGACCAATTATTACATCTATTAGGGTAGTATCTCCTGGGGCATCATCACCTCTAGACTCACCCACTTAGGCAAAGATCCTTTTGGTCCACAAAATAAAGTATAGGACTCCCATGGGTAGTCCTACAACATTACAAGACTCATCCACTCAACCTCCACATTTAGGACCGGCCAGGGGAGATGTGGTGATAATTAAAGACATTGAAGATGATTATATTAAGGAAGATGAGCTAGAAATGGCCAAGGATATAAGCCTCTAAGAAGAGCTAGTGGATCTCTCTCTTCAAGGTACCCAATCTTTTGATAGTATTTTTTTATTTTCTCTCTACATTTTTTTATCAAGGTTGCCTTTATGGAAGTCCCCTCATCTATTATTTCCAACTCCACTACCACTATTTCTCCTTCAATATCCACTTCCATCCCTGTAGACACCGTAATTGTGTCTAACCCTTGTCATCCTCCCCTTAACCCCCATTTTAGTTTCCCATGCCTATTTAACCCCTGTCGACCATTTTCCCACAAGCCTTGACCCTGGCAGCATGTAAAAATGAGCAGAGAGCTAAAGTTAGCCTTTGTCCCCATTCTGCATCTACCGACGACAGTCATAACCTGGCTGATGTCACTGACGTCGGTCACTTATCGGCTGATGTCGGTAGTCCTACTGACATCGGTTATCTTAACACTACATTCTCGACCTGAATGCAGGAACCATTATCCATTATCCATTATCCATTCAGTTGCCAATCCATTTCTTGATCGGTTATCAGACCTTCCTTCGTATCAATCAGCAAACCTCTTCATTCGAACGATCAACCAATTCTTGCATCCAACCAATCTGCAATCAATCTCTCACATTCTCTCTCTGGTATAGGTATTCTACTTCAGTCATCTTGCTGGAGGTCTGCTACATTGAACTTTTGCGACACAACGACAACATCAATCATGTCTCTGACTTTTATCTTCAACACATAACATGTAAGTGTTTGTTCTGTGTTTTTATTCTAATCTCTGGTTATTATTTTTAATTGTTATCATTACCTAGATTTAGATTCAGACTATAGCCCCGACCTTACTTCCACCCGTATCACCTCTATCCACCCTCTGCAGAATATATAGTCTGTACCTCTGCCCATACCCCTTGCACATAAACTCCCAAACAATCCCTCTGACTCCTAAACCGGCTTCCTGAACCCTCAGACAAAAACATCTGACCTTTCTGCAAATCTTAAGACCCTGTCCAAACTCGACCAGACCCTGTCCAAAATTGTTGCCCCGACTAACGCCAGTCATTACCCCTACCAATGTTGGCACTTTAACCGACGTCGGCTCCCTTCCCTGATCGACGTCGGCACAGAGACCGACACCAGTGACTGTGCAGAGTAGTTTGCTGCATATCAGGTATGCATTCTGCTTTGTCTTTTATTTGCTTTCATTCTGTCTTTCATTATTTTTACTTTAGTCAAATATTCTGCTTTTTATTAGTGGGTTGATATCCCTTAAGAAGTCTTCATACTTCAGGGATCAAGCGTTTGCTTGACAGCCCACTGTCTCTTCATCTAACATTTTTTCGTGTTTAGTCTCTTTTTCTTCGCAGGTGTCATTCCTCCACAGCCAAAGAGGAGTACCTTCCAACGTCTGATTTCGGTGTGTATGACTATATCCAAGTATCTTCTAACCCTAGACCATCTCTTATTTTCTCATTTATATCTTTTGAATGTGAAAGTGAAATTAGCGAAGAAACATTCTGGCACGCCCGGTGGGACCCTAGGGCCTTCCTTGGGTTCTTTCTTTCTTTTGTTCATATAGGTGCATTAGGTTCCTTCATTTTCACCTCTTTCGTCTCTTCTAAACGACATCATAAGCAGGAATAAAAAGAACTTTCCTTTTCTTTCTTGCACTTCTAGACTAGTCAAAACTCATATTATTCGACTCTTTCTCCATTCATCTTCATACGAACAAACATTTTGACTTGGGCTTAAAACACGTTGCACTTTCATTTCTGTTTGCTTGCATTTCTTAGACCACACTTAGTAATTAATAAACACATATTGAATTAATCTAGTCCACTTGATGTTACACGACCAAACCACTTGCACAAAACAAACATCTTAACTTACCTGAGACAAGGCCCAACTGGAATTTCATCTCCCAGCGGATACCTTACCCGTCCCGGTGATCCTTCTTGGATTTCATCACCAAGGGGAAAGCTGACTCTGTTCTCTGGCAGAGTCTAATCTCTAGGGGAAGTATATTTTGGCTAAGCGGGCCCAGCTTATCACTGGACTTGTGAAGTGAGGGGAGCTTGCTCCTTAGCACCAGGCCTTGTACAAAACCTAACACAGACTTCTTGAGCACCATAACTAACCTGAAACCATCCATAGACTACTTCTTCTAGGACCTGACTCAAAAGCCAATCTTCCTCTACAAACATTCTAAGGCATAAGCCACTATAATCCTAATAATTTACTCCTAGGATTTTAGGATCTGCTTGTGTTCTTCATATTTTTTGTTCTTATTTGCTTGTTTGAGCTTATGAGGACGTTCTTTCTTGCCTTGAATGGTTCTGACTCGTAGTCAAGCCAAGGCTCTAGTCGATCATGCGAGGCATCACCCGCTTCCATCTACCCCATCCATAACCAGTCCTATAATGGAGTTCCACTCAGAGACTGAAAGAACTCCTACTAGACCATCCCCGACCCATACGCCTATTGTCCCAGAAGGGGACCAAGATTTTGCACAATTCTTAGACCTCAACGTCAAAGCCTTGCAGCACTATCTCATGAATAGCCGAACACGAGACTCCTTGGGCAATCTAATCTATGGAATGCTGACCTCTCTTCTCGAAACTATGACCGTATCAACAACGTCTGTACTTCAACCTTTTGACACCCAGGCTATTGCCTCGACCAATGACCAGCCTTTGACCAACCATCCAAGTGTGGCCTCTCCCTCCATCTTTGGGCCCACTTCCACCGGGGTTTCGGCCCCCTATCAACCTCAACCCACTCAACCACTTTCTACCCCCTTTCAGAATCTGGTCATCTCTATTCCGCCTACCCTGGCCCCTATCAACACCAGGGTGGCTACCTATCCATTGGCCCATGTTACCACTAACCAACCCCCCGTGGCAACATCGAGCCTAGCCGTGCCTTCTACCCAACCATCCTTAGTCTTCTCTTCTATCCCTACGACTAGTCATCCATACGTTGCACCCTTATTGGTACAACCAACTACGTCGTATGCCTCTTCTAGCCTCTTTCAAGTGCCTTACAATCTAGGGGGTGCTCCACCCGCTAATCTGTCAGTAGATATCATCAAAATGCTGATGGACAAGATGTCCAGCCTAGAGACCTCCATTTCTAGCTCACACAATACTCTCTCATATGAACAAATTTGCAACGAGCCCATCCATCCTTCCGTCCCGATCTGACCATATCCCAGCCAACGGGAACTTCCTAAGTTTTCTCATTTTCAAAGAAAGGAAGACCCACAACAGCACTTACGGGCATTCAGACATGCCTGTTACCTTATCGCCCATGATGATGCATTGCTTTTATGCACGTTTCCTATGTCTCTCTCAGGTGCTACACTTGACTAGTATAGCTCCCTTACCAGCCATTCCCTCTTCACATTCACTCAGCTGGCCCAGCTCTTCCTTGATCATTTCTCTATCAACATCACCAAGAAGGTCTCAATCATAGACCTCTATTCTATCTGCCAATTCAAGGATGAATCCATTGCTGATTTCGTTGCTCGATGGAGGGGCCTTATCAATCAACTCTCCTTTTCTTTACCCCAACCTGAGCTTATTGAACTTTTCTCCCAAGCCTGCGCTAGACATATTTCTTCCACCTTGAGGGTTCAGACCTTCCGCACTTTTGACGAAGCCTTCATGATGGCCCATAAACTTGAGTTACGTGCCATCGAGGAGAATAAAGTCAAGTTGCGGAGCAAGAATCCCAACTCCAAGACCAATGACCCCTCTTCTAAGCCTTCCTCATCCAATCCTAAATCTAAAGCTTCAGCAAACACTATGGTCATTAGATCTTCATCCTCTTCACCTTCAACTAATCAGTCTGAGCCATCCACATCTCAGAGTGCCACCCACCAATTTTAGCAGAGATACATACAACGATAGTATACTCCACTTAGAGAATCATACGCGTCTATGCTAGAAAAACTCGTCAAACAAGGGGTCCTCAATCTCCCCCAAATCTGACCACCTCCACAATTTGATCTCTCACACGCCATCCCTACGTGGTATAGGGAAAATGACTTCTGTAACTACCACCATGTTAAAGGACATGACATAAGCAACTGTAAAACCCTTAAAAACATCATCCAAGACATGCTGGAAAAGGGTGACCTCATCTTCAACAATCCCAATGTGCCACCTAATCAGGGCATCGACATCTTCAAGCAACCATTCCCCAATCATCCACCAACTCAGAACAATATCCAAACCTTGACTGACAACATTCATGAACACAATATACGAATAGTCAATACGGTCTCGCCCTTCATTTCTAACCAACCTCAAGAGGTGAGTCCATCCATCAGTCCATCACATGTGGACGAACCTCTTTCTTCGGTTAGTTCTCTGTCAACCTCTCTCATCTTGGAGGATGCCTCGACCTTACCAGCACCACCAGTTTCACCATCCCCCTTCCTGCTGCCCATGGAGGACCTAACCCTTCCTACTCCTCAACCGCAAGTGGAGGGCACAATCATCCCTGCTCTTTACCCACTTGAGGAGCCTCATTCTCTGGTTTCTTCTCCACCCAGGGAAGAACCTACCTCTCCTTCATCTCCAACCACAGACAAACCTGTCACGACTCCATCATGCCTTGGGTCTGAGACCGCTACACCAGTATCATCTTCAACCCCACAACCATCCACATCTTCTCAAGAACCCAAACCTCATCCCACATCTTCTCAGCCATTTTCCTAACTAGTGGAGAAACTCAAACTTCTCCCTTCTAGGAAAGTGGAGCATCAGGGATTGTGGGAGCATCTCACAACTCTTCAACATGCCCATGCCCTCTCATCTCATGCAGCTAATCCTCCCATGGTGAAATCTCCCAATACCTTTAACAAAAACCAGACTCCCATTTCTAAGCCTCAACTGACCCCATCAAAACCAAAACCCACATCTACCCCATCTAAACCTATCAAGTCACTTGACATTCACCCTGTCTCCAACCTCACTCATCTGCAAGTGAAGGTGGACCTAGACCAGACCTCAACCAATAGTAGTCTTCAACCCAAGTCACAGAAGACTGCTAAACCACAGAGGTGAATGCCTCCTCCTCCATCATCATTGCCCTCCATTTTGGGCCCCCATCCTTTGACCCTGACCAGAGTCCTTCACACTCTGAATTTTAATCAAAACCAATTGCCTCCTTTGCTTCCTTTGCCTACCGCTAGCCTACCCTCTCCCAAAAGGGTGGTACCTCTCACGAAGAAAGTACCGTCTCCACCTGTTGCCACACCATCAATCCAAAAGGTGGTACAGAAGCCTCCTCTGACTCCGCCCAAGCAAAAGTCACCAGTATCGCACACATCGATGAGCACATACCCTTTAGTGGGCTCATACTCTTTGATCTTACATCAACTTTTGTAGACTTCCAGCATAACCCTTCTACCCATCAGGCCTTTCCAACCTCTCAGGTCTAAGCCCTCCTGGTTTGATGACACGAAGATTTGCTTATATCATCGTACGCCAAGACACAATATCGAGACTTGCTGTGCCCTCAAGACTGTAATTCACCACTATCTGGAGAAAGACACTCTTCTATTTGAGGACACTCTCGACTGACCCCTGACTCCTCATAACCCTCAGACCTCTTCAGACCCATCAACATCTCATCAGCAGACCATGACACCTTCATCTCCTTCACCCCCTATCTTTGAAATCAATTCCATTCACATAACCACTAGGTCACAAAAGGACAAGGTGAAGAAAAAAGCTGCCATTCCTTGGACCTACCCTTTCATCCAGCCACCTCAACCACCCAAGCCTAAGATTTCTATCCTTGGCGCGCCTCAACCCTCTTCTTCTTCCTCTTCAGGGGCAATTCATGACTCTATGTTGAAACAGCCTCACCAGATGCCTATGAAGATGTCCCTTTATGACCTCATCCAAACCTCACCCCAGTATCATCAAGCCCTCATCAGAGCCCTGCAGGCAGTGGAGGTTCAACCCGAGGACCCCCAGCCACTTACTGCCCTTGTCCATTCTTTAGCCCCTGTTGCCTCCATCACATTCAGTGATTCCCACATCCAACACAGAAGATCAGGATGCCACCCTCTTCATCACTACCTATGTTGATCAGACATGCATTAAACATGTTATGATCGATGGAGGTGCCAGCATCAACATTATCTCCACCCATGCCTTTGAACAGTTGGCTCTTCCCAAGAATTGCATCTCCAAAATTGACGTAATCTTGCGTTCCTTTAATGACACCACTACCACGACCATTGGCACAGTCGTCCTTCACATTCGCATTGGTCCACGCACAGCCTCAGAGCTCTTCTATATCATTAAAGGAGAGTTTTAATACATCTTGCTAGGCTGACCCTAGATCTGCGCCATGGCCTGTGTCCCCTCCACCCTACACCGTTGTGTGAAATTTGAGCACAATGGGCAAGTCCATACCATTCCCGCTGACCCTTCACCCTTCAAAACTTGTAACACCACCTACCATCTAAATGACATTCTCATTCCTATCAAGCCATCAACCCCAACACCACCTCCATCCATGGAAGCTTCAACCAGTTCGCAATCGACGGTCACCCTCACACCTCCCCTTCAAGAGACGACCACAGATCCCATGGAAGACATCTTCCAAAGACTTTCATTGGGGGAATATCGCTTGCTAGCCTTAGACATGTTCCAAACTCCACAAAATTATGGATGCCTTCATCACAGCCCTAGTTACGACCATTGGATCGGGATGATCGTGCCTTATGGTCCTCCTCACCTCTGAACCAACCTTGTCTATGGGGGGCTTGATCAAGCTCCTACTAATTGCAATCCTCTTTCTTCACCTCAACCTTTCACATCAGACTTCTCGTTTCTTGGCAACCCCACCTTTGCACACATTTACCTTTACAGGTGTGCATGGAAGGGTTTTGGCTTCGAACGCTATGAGCAGGGCTACCATCAGCCCATCAAACCACTCAACGATGACGATGCTAAGAAACGATATGGCCTGGGATATCATGACCCCACTCAGACCCCTACAGACCTTTGTCCCGAACCAACCATTGACCAATCTCCTCCAGGCTCACCCATTCCTCCTCCTTCACCTACAGAGTCGGTGGTTTCCATCCCTCCTAGTTTTTTTTTCCATAAACACCATCCACCTGGAACCCTTGACTTATCAGCTCAATGGGGTGTCTAGGTCTCTCCCTCTCATTTTTCCCAGCATGGTAGAAG
This sequence comes from Torreya grandis, assembly GCA_037957365.1. Lineage (NCBI taxonomy): Eukaryota > Viridiplantae > Streptophyta > Pinopsida > Cupressales > Taxaceae > Torreya > Torreya grandis. Next base: position 2,400,729 of record JARHVA010001457.1, on the reverse strand, counting down.
ATGAGTCGATAACCATTCAAACTGTCCACTACGTTGATGACGACACCATTCTTTCCTACATGGGCGCCGATGACTCTTTCATCCAGCACTCTCTCCCTTCTGAGACCCAGGTTATGTTAAATGAATCAACCATTGACATCAACCTCCCTTCTTCTGATTTTCCTCATGTCTTAAATATTAGACAATCTTTAGACGCTCAGGAGCAGCTTGACTATACCCAGTTCCTCTCAGACCATAGCAAGGCCTTTGCCTGGACCTACCGTGACATGCCTGGCATCGACCCCACCATTGCTACCCATAACATTGTCACCAAACTAGAGGCTAAGCCTGTTAGGCAAAAGCTTCAAAAGATGCATCCTCGCGTTGCCCTCCTTGTCAAAGAGGAGCTTCAGTGCCTCCTTTCTATCTCCTTCATCCAGCCCATCGATTATCTGCAATGGGTCTCTAACATCATCCCAGTCACCAAGATGACTGGGGGGATCTGAATCTACACAGACTATCACGACCTTAACCTAGCCTATCCCAAAGATGACTTTCCTCTTCCTAACATTGACCAGCTTGTTGATCTCACGGCTGGCCATGAGATGCTATCTCTCATGGATGGGTTTTCAGGATACAATCAAATCCTGATTGCTCTAGAAGATCAACACAAGACCACTTTCATTACCCCATGGGGGACTTTCTATTATCGAGTCATGCCTTTTAGCTTGAAGAATGTAGGCACCACATATCAGTGTGCCATGACCTACATTTTCCATGATCTCCTCCATAAAATCATGGAGGACTATGTGGACAACCTTCTCGACAAGTCCAAGCTTCGCCATGACCATTTGACCATTCTCAAAATCATCTTCTCTCGCCTTCTTCAATATAATGTCTGCCTTAACCCCAAGAAATATGTCTTTGGGGTCCTCTCCAACAAGCTTCTCAGCTTTATCATTTCTTTCTATGGCATCGAGATAGATCCCGCCAAGATCCGTGCTATCCTCGAGATGCCACCCCCAACCAATCTCAAGTAGTTTCACAGTCTACAAGGGAAGCTCCAGTCCATTTGCTATTTCATCTCGCTACTTTCTGACCACTGCCAACCTTTTCATCATCTCCTTAAGAAGGACATCTCTTTTACATGGGATAAGGACTGTCAAGAGGATTTTGAAGCCCTTAAATGCTATCTGGTCTCTCCACCAGTCCTCATTCCACCTAAAGATGATCAACCCTTCTACCTTTAAATCTCTATCACCAACCATTCATTAGGTGCCATGATCGCGCACCGAGATGAGCATCACCGTGAGCAAGCGGTCTACTATATTAGCTGAACACTGGTTGACTATGAAACTCGGTATACTCATACCGAGAAACTCTGTTTGGTGTTAGTCTTTGCCGCTACCAATCTTCGCCACTATCTTCTTAACCACAAAACCTTTGTCATCACTCACACCGACCCTCTTAAGTTTATGCACTCCAAGCCATATCAACATCAATGTATGGCTCAATGGCTCATGCTGCTTGCTAAGTTTGACCTCAAATTCATCCAATAGAAATATATCAAGGGGCAAACCATCACTGATCAACTGGCGGATGCCCCTCTTCCCAATAATCAACCTTCCCAGTGCGAGTTTCTTGATGAGTCTATCGCTGCGCTTTCCACCGATGACACTGTCTACCAAATGACCATGTTCTTCGATGGCTCCAAATGCCAACTTGGTGGGGGTGCAGGAGTCATTCTCATCCCACTCAATGGTGAGCCCATGCCTTTGTCTTTCAAGCTCAACTTTAATTGTACCAATAATATGGCTGAATACGAAGCCTTAATTTTGGGACTTCAGACCGCCCTCTCTCTCAGCATCAAGTCCATCAACATCTTCGGTGAATCATAGCTTGTCATCAATCAGGTCAATGGTTCATACCTCTGTAAAAATGAAATTTTGCAAAGGTACAAAAACCGTGCTGACATTTTCCTTGCATCTTTCGACCATTACCTCTTGTAGACTGTTCCTCGATCCACGAATAATTTTGCTGACACCATGACTTCTCTCACTTCGCATATCCCATCTTCCTCATCTGCATCCAGACTTTTTGTCATGGTGCATCATGTGCCGTTGCCTTCTTATATCTCTCCTAACATTAATCATGTCAACACCATAGACTCTAGCCCACAAGATGTTTGGTATAAGCAACTTGTGGACTACTTATCTTTTTCTGTCATTCCTCCCAACCTCTCTAATAATGCACGGCAAGCTTTTATCAAGCGTACCACTCGCTATACCATGCTAGGGGGTCTTCTCTATAAGTGAGGCTTCGATGGCCTCCTTCTTCGCTGTCTCACCTCCACAGAAGCATCTCAAGCCATTAAGCAAGTCCATGATGGGATTTGTGGCAGACATTTTAGTGGGAATTTGGTTGCCAAGTGCATCCTTCGTCTGGGCTATTATTGGCCCATCCTTCATCAAGACTGTAGCGACTATGTTCGGTGTTGCATCAAGTGTCAGTAGCACTCTAACTTGATTCATCTTCCTAATCACGCCTTACAAGTTGCTTAGGATTTCTGGCCTTTTTCTCAGTGGGGCATAGATCTCATCGGTGAGATTAACCCTCATTCATCTCTTCGTCATCAATCCATCATCACTGCCACCGATTATTTCACCAAGTGGGTGGAAGCCATTCCTCTCATCTCCATAAAAGCTGACAAGATTTTTGACTTCATCAGTAGCCACATCATCTGCCGCTTCGGTGTCCCTCATAGAATCATCACCGATAATGGCAAGTCCTTAAAAAACAAGACTGTCCAAAAACTCTGTGACTCATTTGGCATCAAGCTCAGTTTCTCTTCACCTTACTACCCACAAGCAAATGGGCAGGCTGAGGCTTCCAACAAAATCTTGACTAAAATTCTCATGAAGGTGGTCAGCGACATTGGAAGGGATTGGCATATTCACATTCCCTTCACTTTGTGGGCCTACAGCACTAGCATTTGAACCTCCATGGGTGCTACCCCTTTCTCTCTCGTGTATGGAACAGAGGCTGTCCTACCTCTCGAAGTATAGATCCCATCTCTCCGCATCTCTCTACATGACATTCTTTCTAATGAGGACTTTCATCAAGATCGCTTAGCTCAACTTGAGTTACTTGACGAGCGCCATCTTGTTGCCCTCAACCATCTCCATGTCTATCAACATCGCATCAAGTGAGCCTATGACAAAAATTTGTGAGAACGAGATTTCAATATCGGAGACCTCATCCTCAAAGAGAATCAACACATGACCAATATGGAGCAAAGTAAACGAGGCAAGTTTGCCCCTAATTGCTTCAGACCTTTCATTATCACGCACAAGTATGGATCAGGGACGTATCGTTTGTCTTCTCTCGATGGACGACCAGAACCTGAGCCTCTTAATGTGTTGCATCTGCAACCATTCTACTATTAGTCGAGTAATCGTCCACTTGACATTTATCTTGAGCTCATCTCTTGAGCAATCCTCGTCCTCTTAGTCCTCATTCCTTTCAACCCTACTCCCCTTAACAAATCCTATATACCCCTTTTATACAGTATGGATGCTTTGTCCTAATAAAAGGGAACCCTTGACCTTCTATAGTCTAGTCCATGACTCACATTTCTGTCAAAACAAATCAAGATGTCAAAAATATCCAAGGTCACCAAATCACATCAAAAGGCAGACTGCTCCCTTGAAGGATAGCTGTACTATCATTGTTGTAGCTAATAGACTGCTCCCTCGAAGGACAGCTATTCAAAGCCCTTATATATAAAGCAAAATATAGACCACTCCCTCAAAGGATGGCTATGATTAACTCTTGCTACCAACAACAATCTTTCTTAGTAGCTTCCCGCATTGATCAGCTTCGCAAATGACCACCAAGCAAATGACATCTCTATGTAGACTTCCCGCATTGATCAGTCTGCACCAAAAATAAATAAAAAATCATGGACTTGGCTTGTAGTTGTCTCAAGGTCTCCTATAAAAGGGGCAAAGTTATCTTTGCTCTAAAACAGGTTACCCTATCCTCCTCCTATCACCGGCTCAAGGGACTTCGAGCTCACTTTAATGTCAAAGTGATTCGATTACCACTCTAACATAACATATGGTCAACGACGTCATGCATGAATGGGGCTGTTGGTTCTAATAACCCCTATCTATGCTGTCATTTCTGGTCCTTGTCAATGAAAGAGCAATATGCCTTTCACTTTTTCTACACTTTGGTCACATTTAACTTCATCACTTGTCAAACCCAACCAAGCCAACCCAACATTTTCAGACCTGTCACATCATCATAACCTATTCACACTAGTTTCTATGGACACCAATACACATGGAAACTATCGACCAGACGCAATTTATGTTAAGCATAAACCAATACATGATGAAGCATAAATAGACCTCAATTCATTGTTAGCATATGTCCATCACGACTATGGAAAATTGCTAGGGATGAAAACCACATCACCAATGTTACAGAATACACCATTTGGAAAAGGCTGTAACATCTTTTTTTTCCTCATCATTTTGACCTTGACCAAGACTAGTCTATCAACCACTTTCACCACCTGTCTACCACTCAGACTCCTAGTTTCAAACTACATTGGTCTGAGGCCCTTCACACAAGGGCTATGTAGGCAGCACTCAGATGATAGGATATCTTCTGGGGTTAGCTCGACCACCTTCGTTTGTTCATCTCTCTGATGGAAAAACCTTCTTTCCTCCTTTTGACCATGACCTTGCCCTCAACCAAGACCAATTCCATCCCTTTGACCCTTCCTCCCTAGAAGGGAGAACTACATTGGCCTGAGGCCCTAACGACAGGGGCTATGTAGGCAGCACTCAGTTGACATGGGGTCTTTTGGGGTTAGCTCAGCCATTCCTTCATCACATTTCTTTCATCACGTTCTTTCATCACCTACCAATCACATCACAAACAATCACATATTTTAATAATCATTAACATTAATCATTTTCATCCATATCATTAATCATTAATCCTAATCATACATCCATCATCATATAAACACCATAATCTCAGCATCATAATCCTAAACATAATATCAAAACATATATCAAATCAAAATAACATATAAATGCATCCATAACATTTTTCATAACACATCCATGATCAAAATCACATCATATATATATATAACAATGTTTTATACAATCGCACAATCTGTGCCTCTGTCTCTCTCTCATACATCTCGCATCAACAGCTTGCAGGCCGATGTATACATCAAAAATAAAAATCATAATCTGCCCTCAAGGCTGTGGCTATGGTGGTGGTGGCGGTGGCCATGAAGATGCTGTATCCTCTCCCCCCTCTGATCTATGTTATCTGTGAGACCCAGAAGCCGTCGCTCGAGACATAGATCTCTGTCTACTCTGCTCTGCCCTCATCTCAGAGTATCACTGTATCTGAGGGAACCCCCTAATGGCCCTCTCATAATATGCAATCTCATCCAGCGCATCACTGTATCTAACTAGAGATACAGTCTGTGGTAGACCCATCAGACCTATTGCCGTGCCTTGCACTGAACCCTGCGGCTGTGAAAACTTTGGCTGCACTAACACTGACTATGTGGGTTACTGAGCTGGCTGTTGAGGTGGATACTGGATTGAGCCCTATCCTCTCAAGCCCTATCTTATCGATGCCTATGCCTGAGTTGCGACCAACTGACTCTGCAAAATAGTGATCTACCCTGTCAAAGCAGCCACTCAACCTGTCAACCCTGCCATCTCCCCCTACAAACCTATGACCTGACTCTCCAAAATGGTCACTTGTCTTTGTGCTGCATCCCTCTCTTGGATGGCAGCATCGCTCTCCTGTCAGGCCACATCTCGCTCCCTGACCACTACCTGTAGATCAATATGTGGTCCTGCCTATACCCCTGTATACTGACCTACCCACCATGTTGAGTAGGCCTCTAAACATCCTGGGTTGGCTATCCCAGGTCCTACTGGTAACTCCTCAAAATCTGGCCCCTCTATCTCCTTTGGCAGTGGGATTGGTGCCTCTATATCATCCTGCCTATACTGCGGGAATGCAGGAGGTACATCCTGTAGCAGCCTGTACTGGCACCACACTCTCTCTTCTGGGATCCTCTTGAGCTCACCAGCTCGCCTACCTCTGACCCATCGCATGCTCTGAGTCCCGACCAGTTACTCTCCCTGATCTCTGAATGCTAGATACACCATATATGGTCTCTAGATGATATCTACAGGGATTAGGGCCTCTAGTACCCCTCAGTAGTGGTCAATATCCCTGACCACTCCGTCCACCTGTGTCTGCGCCATCACCTTGTACCATCGCTTGAATCCAACCCTGAAGCTGGCCTGTATTGCCACTGGGAGGCCGAGAGGTCATGTGACCACGATGTGCTCGTAAGCCCAGTAATGCAAGAGGTGGCTAACACACAAGCTATACCACTGCCGCCTGCTAATGCCCCACAGCTCTCTATACACTTGGGCCAAAAAGACTGGTGCCCAGGTGAACACTGTCTGTTGCTCTATCATATCTATCAAAACTCTGGTCATAGCAACTGAAAACCTGCCTCCCTCTGCATCTAGCAGTGCATAAACCGTGATTCCTATCATCATCAGGATCGCCAGCCAATGTGCATCCTCATCCATAGCGTAAAGGTGCTCATACGCAAAACTGGCTGAGTGATAACTCACCTCAACAGCATGCTCTCCAAACAATGTCAACATTTGAATATCATGTGCCTCTCTCGAGCACGCATATAAGTCTGCTCCATGTATCGACAGCCACAAAATCTGATATACATCCTCCACAGTCACTGTCATCTCTCCTATCGACAAGTGGAAGGTGTTGGTGGAATGATCCCACTGCTCGATCAGAGCCACCATCAGGCTCACATCCCTTGCCACCTGACAGTAGCATCATAGCCTACCTAGTCTTACTATGCTCATCTGCGCCCACTCCTCCCCTGTGATGTCCCGACACATCTGCATCAGTAATGTCAGCAGTCGATCTCACAGCATCAGAGTCTGCCTCACCTGCATCCACCCAAGTCAATCTCATGTTAAAAATTTCCCTCCTCTTTCTATTTTGACCAACCTATTTGACCATCTACACCTGACCTGACCTCTAAGAAGCCCTTGGTGTAGCTTCGACCCCTCAACTTGACCATTTTTCATCCCTCTTTTGATCAGGTAGCCACCAACATTGGTTAGCATGCCGGTGATGGCACTCACCTAACCAACGTCAGTCACTTAGTGACCAACATCAGCATATTAGTGACTGATGCCAGTCACTAGTCGGCTGATGTCGGTGAACACGCCGATGTCAGTGACTGGTTCAGCCTTAGGGCCGAACGGGGTGAGCCCTAAATTTAGGGCTTCCCCATTTCTACCCCCCAAAACCCCTTCAATAACTCCTAACCTATCCTAGATCCTTCCCCCACCTTCTTAGGTACCCTCCCCCCTCAATTTCTGCCTCAATTCACAAAAATTTCAAAAAATAAATAAAAATAAACATCTAACTAAATAGGGCTTAGAGACCCTCCTACCTCATCTCGGCGTCGCCAGCGTGGTGGCACGATGGGTGCCGCTAGTGGTGGACCTCCTGCGGGTCCTCTACTGCCCTCTGCCATCACTTCTATGTCAAGCTTCTCCTGGCCCACATGAATCTTTGTAGCCTCCAATTTCTCTCCATGCATCTCTCTCTCTCCACCAATGCTTCTTTGACACCTCAAACTGCTCCTCGATCAACCTAGTGTCACTTTCACTCACTTGGCTCCAGAGCTCTTTTCTCTCAGTCAACTAAATCACAAATGACTTCTGGTCGGCCGCCAATTTGGTTTTGTTAGATTTGACAAGCCACCAACGTCGGCATAAGCGTGCCTTGTACCATCGATGTCGACCGATATCCTGCCGATGTCGGTCCCTTTATGTCTCTGACGTCAGTTTTATCACCGACATCGACAACGTTCAAACTCCCTTTTTTCATCACGTTGCCCCAAAATCATGCCCTCAATCAGTCAGCCCTCTAGTACAAGTCATTTTGGCCCCCTAGGGCACACTTGAGATCACTTTTGCCTCCATCCATCGACCACCAGACCTTGGAGATCATGACCATCTCCTCTAACTGCGACTACTTCCAAAGCAATTTTGCCTTGGTTATTTTTGCATGTATGCTACCTCATGATTGGTTAGCAAAATTGTGTGCACACTTTTGACCTTCACAAGTATAGGATCGAAAGCCGGTTGATCCCCACTACTTGTGACATTTTTGTGTTTTTGAGAGCACTTCCTGAGCCTGGGATACCTGGAACACGATGACCATTGGAGCTCAGCTTAGATTGAATAACCCAATCAGTAGACGACTAAATGCTGGGACCCAATTATTTCAATTTTGACACTCCTCAACCCTCAACATGCGATAATTTGACCTGACCATCCTCGTGAAGTGGTGTACGTGCAATCACGACTTTGGCAGTGCTCTCACTCTATCTTCACCCCTTTTTTATCCAATCTTTGTCAAATCAGCACTCGATTCTAGGTTCCCTTCTCTCAACTCCTGCTTTGAGGGGGAATACCTCATCCATAATCGGGGCAACCAACCCTCCTATTTTTATCTTGTAGTTCACTTGAACAACCAACAAGATGGAATCGACCTTATCCCACACTTGTGGCAACCAACTCCTATTTTTGTCTTGCAGTTCATCCAGAATAACCAACAAGACAAAAAGGGGCAAATGTAGACACCGTAATTGTGTCTAACCCTTGTCGTCCTCCCCTTAACCCCCATTTTAGTTTCCCATTCCTATTTAACCCCTGTCGACCATTTTTTCACAAGCCTTGACCCTAGCAGATGTAAAAATGAGCAGAGAGCCAAAGTTAGCCTTTGTCCCCATTCTGCATCTGCCGACAACGGTCATAACCCAGTCGACGTCATTGACATCGGTCACTTATCGACTGACATCGACAGTCCTATTGATGTCTGTTATCTTTAACACTACATTCTCGACCCAAACATAGGAACCATTATCCATTATCTGTTATCCATTCGGTTTCCAATTCATTTCTCGATCAGTTATCAGACCTTCCTTCGTATCAATCAGCAAACCTCTTCATTCGAACGATCAACCAATTCTTGCATCTAACTAATCTACAATCAATCTCTCACATTCTCTCTTTGGTACAGGTATTCTACTTTAGTCATCTTACTGGAGGTCTGCTGCATCAAACTTCTATGACACAGTGACAACATCAATCATGTCTCCGACTTTTATCTTTAGCACGTAACAGGTAAGCATTTGTTCTGTGTTTTTATTCTGATCTCTGGTTATTTTTTTTAATTGCTATCATTACCTAGATTTAGATTCAGACTATAGCCTCGACCTTACTTCCACTCGTATCACCTCTATCCACCCTCTGCAGAATATACAGTCTGTAACTCTACCCATACCCCTTGCACATAAACCCCTAAACAATCCCTCTAACTCCTAAACCGGCTTCCCGAACCCTTAGACAAAAACATCTGACCTTTCTGCAAATCTTAAGACCCTATCCAAACCTAACTAGACCCTATCTAAAACTATTTCCCTGACCGACACTGGTCATTACCCCTACCAATGTCGACACTTTAACCGATGTCGGCTCCCTTCCCTGACTGACATCGGCACATAGACCAACACCGGCGACTGTGCAGAGTAGTTTGCTGCATATCAAGTACGCATTCTGCTTTTTGTCTTTTATTTGCTTTCATTCTATCTTTCATTATTTCTACTTCAGTCAAATATTTTGCTTTTTATTAGTGGGTTGATATCCCTTAAGGAAGTCTTCATACTTCAGGGATCAAGCATTTGCTTGACAGCCCACCATCTCTTCGTCTAACATTTTTTCGTGTTTAGTCTCTTTTTCTTCGCAGGTGTCATTCCTCCATAGCCAAAGAGGAGTACCTTCCAATGTCTAATTTCAGTGTGCACGACTATATCTGGGTATCTTCTAACCCTAGACCATCTCTTAGTTTCTCATTTCTATCTTTTGAATGTGAAAGCAAAATTAGCATAGAAACAATCCCATTCACAACACTAATCCCTCCTATTCCTACTAGGACATCCATGGTTAGAGACCTCAAGAAAAAGAAGGTGTCTAGGAAAGTGAAAGCAACTTTGGCCACCTCCCAACTCCATGTCCAATCCACCCAAATCACCCTTCCATTTCCAACCACCACTTCGATAGAGGAAGATACTGTGACAACCACTGTTAGGAGGAGGAAGACCAAGCCTTAAATAATCACAATCCATCCACTCCCTTAGTTTGGAGGAGTGGATTAGTCTAAAATCATATGGCCTTCCCTCTCAAACATCCTCACCAAGGCCTATAAGAATAAACAAGAATCCCAACAATAAACAAAAGTAGAGGTTGTTACTACAACCTCTGATGCATCTCAACTTGACATTCCTACATGGGCACTAGGATTGAGGAGTAAGGTTTCCCAACTACCAACTTTAAAATCGTAGAACTCCCATTTGTCTCCACATTGTTTGACCCCCCCCACTGGAAAAATCTAAAGGGTAAAGAAGAGAAAACTAAAAGATGATAGGGTAACCCAATCATCTTAGAGGAGATGCAGGAGGGTTTCTCCCTTACTGAAAGGTATAATAGATAGTTGAGGCAACTTTATATAAAGAAAATTTAGTTAACTTGGCTCAGGCCCATAAGGACACTATAGTTGCCATTTATGAGAGTACAGAGATAGCTTATAAATATATAGAAGTATAAGAATAGGTGATATATAAGGAAGTAGAATACCTCAAAGAAAAGGCCAAAATGGTGCACATCTCAGCTAGAATTGAAACTAAGATCCAAGAGGCAGCCTCAATATGTTACAACACATTAAAAGCTATGGAATTTATGAAGGTTGAGATGGCCCCTCATATGAGCTAAACTAATCTATTGTACAATTCTTTGAGAGATGATAGTGCCAAATTAAATATGTTAGTGGTTTACATAGGCAACTTGCTCTATAGACATCTCAACTTAATGACTATGCTAGAGGAATCTAATGCCTTGAACCTAGTGGTCATTAAGTAGGAAGAGGTAAAAATTGGCTAAAAAATGTTGGGGATTTATTCCCCAAATATGAGGCACATGAGGCTCATGTCATTCAATTTTTTCATGATCTAAATTTATCAAATGTGAAAGAATCCACTGGTAAGCTAGTTAGTAGGTTCAATTTTGACAAGCTTATCCAGAAGGTAGCCAATGAATTTAAATAGAGCTTACAAGGTTTATCGATTAAGGAAATTGATTCAAAATTAATCAAGGATCGAAATAAGGTCTCTAAAGTGGTGATATTCAATAATAAATTTTATACAACCAAGGATGAACATGCTAATCTCCTTGGGCAGACAAAGAGAATTCATCAACCTTAGCTACTAAATTTGGATATCATATGTAAGCAACATGGAGTAGCCCAAAAGGTCTACAAAGATAAAAAAGTGAATAAAAATAAAGTTTATAAAGGTGAAATTACAACTTTAATGGCCACATCTACTTCCACTCCTGCCAAAGTGCATGCAACACTTCAAATAAACAAGCTTTGATAGGCTAAATCTCATGCATGTACATTTTTGTCGCGATTTGTGTATCCAGATTTTTTTGAGAGGATAACTATAACAAATTGACTTTGTATTTTATGTACATGCACATGTTGCATGACTTAGAAAATTCAATTTATTTATTTTTATCTCCTAGATGGTTTTTAGTACTATATGTTCAAACCGATACTTGTAACCACTTGCATGAACTTAGAGGACAAGGTGCCCCTTCCCCAAGTCTATATATATATATAATTATAATACCAATTATCAAAAGGGTCATATTTTTTTGGAATATAGAGCAATGAGCAATTTTGATCATCAACAAAGTGTCCTGATATTTTCTTTCCAGTTTCATGTAATTAATTTTTATTTCTATGGTTGTGTGATTTAATAAATCTTTAGTGTGTTGTAGTTATGAGTAGATTCTTGATTTCTTGATTGATATACTGATCTTAAGATGTGTAATAGATATTAAAAGATAAGTAAATATATCAATAAAGTGAATCAAGCTATTTGAATCATAGTTTTGAATGTATATTCATGCTTTCTTTGTTTTAGTTTATTGTGTGCATGTAATAACTACTTCAAATAATTCACTTCACTGAGCCATAATCTCCTGATCAAGGGTGTGTAGCAGTTTCCCTATAGGAACAACCTTTGTCTGAGGCATGTGAACTTCCTACATCTCTATTATATTAGACTTGCTATCCATGTCTGAATGAATGTGTGTCATTATTTCTAGCAATGGACATAGGTTTGATATAGCATAGGTCTATTCAGAAACCAACCAAGGGAGTAATCCCAAGAACCACAAAGTCTTCTTTTATACCCTACATTACCTTCCTTTTTTGAGTTTGCTATTGAGACCTACCCACTCTAGATATAAATCTAGTCACCCATCTAACTCATGTAGTATTTCACTCTTTTAGAAGGTCACACATCTATCCAAAAAACCTTGTTAACAACCTACATACCCTACTCGCTATTCTATCAACAGGTTGTCAAAGCCTACATACCTATAACTCATGACGTAGAGTGGAGTTTACCTCCATTGAGATCCTAAAATATTAGAGGCTATCTCATTAAGCCTTCTTTTATGCCTTACCTTACCTTCCTTAATTGAGTTTTCTATTGAGACCTACCCACTCTAGATAGAAATTTAGTCACCCATCCAACTCACGTAGGATTTCACTCTATTTAAAGGTCACACCTTTGTCCAAAAAACCTTGTTAACAACCTGCATACCCTACTATCTATTCTATCAATAGGTTTTCAAAGACTACATACCTATAACTCATGCCCTAGAGTGGATTTTACCTCCATTGAGATCCTAAAATGTTAGAGGCTATCTCGTTGAGTCTATGGTGTGCATAAAACCCACATCAATAATTTCACTGGTGATAGAAGGAGGGCCTAAATTTCCTCTTAGTAATAAAGGTTAGTCCTTGCATAGAGTTGCATTGGAGTCACCCAAGAGAGTGACCAAATCTAATTCCTAAGCTGGTTTATTGGTATCACCCTTGGCAAGCCATAAGATAGCTAGAGTTATGCCAACAACTCCAATTCAAAATATTCCACCTCCACTAGGGTATGTTTTACCCATAAAGAACCCTTTGCTTGTCATCAACCAATGGCTCATCAATAATGATGGTTAGTTGCATATACCATTGCCATCCTAGGGGATGTACATGATTTACCCTAGAATCTTAAAAAATATCTGCCATCATTTTCTCCTTCAGGATTAAGGACCACAAAAGAGCATATCAAATTTGTTAAAGCTGCTTTAAGGTTAATGAATGTAGTTGATGAAGATGTTTCATGTCAATTATTCCCTTTTACTTTAATGGATGTTGCTTATGATTTGTAGTTGAATTTAATGGAAAACTCCATCACCAATTGGGAGGAGTGTCAAATGAATTTTCTTGTGTAGTTTGGATAGGTCACCAATCCTAGATTTGTATATCAACATTTCACTAGTATGAAGAGGGAGCCTAATGATCCCATCTATGATTTCAACACAAGGTGGTAGAAGATGTAAAATTGGTTAACCCCAAGGTATAAAATAGAAGCAACATTAGTACTAGAGATGTACAAAAATTCCTTAGATCCCATTATTATTATGTTCCTGAGAAGAACACCTACTACTAATACTTTGGTGTTAGCAGTCGAAGAAGCCATTAACATCGATATATATCTCAACCCATAGACACCTAGGGAACCTAACATCAACAACAAATTCTTAGTGCTCAATATGACACCACATATGAAATAGAATGTTCTGGCATACAATCAAAATCAATGAGATATGTTGCCTCAATTATCAAAAATGATGCAGCCAAAATTTGGATATTTAAATAATCATGTGATGGGAAATAGTTACCAATAAAACCAACATGCAACTACACTTCCTACAACTTTTATACAAGGTATGAATTCCATAAAAGCCAAATTGGATTTTATTCAGAAGATGGTTCAAAAATTGAGCAACAATTTTTTGAATATGCAATAAAAGATGGAAAATACCAATGCTCTAATTAGCAACCAAAACATCATGTTCAAAAAATATAATATGCCATTTAATAGGCCTACAAATAATATGGAGTAACCTAACATGCTCCCAAAAATCAACATCATTGAAATAGCTCTCTCCAATTGGTGTAGGATACACAATCCACCCCAATATGGTAATCTTAATTGCATTGCATTTTGTATAATGTTTGAGATATTTCAGAGGGAAGTAACTAGGTAGGATTAGATGAATAATCCACCAAAATCTCATCAAGATCTTGGATCTTATAGCATAACCATGTTCTTTGAGACATGAATTTCCCTTCCTAGGAGAAGATGATAATGAACCAGAAGATAATTCAGATGAAGTTCATGTTTTCTTGTAGTTTCAGATAGGTGTGTTCAACTTAAGGAATAATAAGCCACTTACCACCTTAACTCCTCTAAATACCACAATGATTCCTCCAAATCCCAAAGTGGATAACAATCCACCCCCTCCAAAAGGGAATGATTAGCCATCAAATAAATAAGAACTAAATAAAAGAGGATATAATATCATAGAAGACATGAAGAAGATTAAGGCACATATAACTCTCCATGAGTTAGCTCAGATGATTGAGCAAAAAGAACTATTATGGAAGTCTATTAATGGAAAGGCCACTATGGAAAAAACTATAGTGGCTATGGACAAAGTAAGGTTATTGATGCCAATGTCATCTATAAGAGTAAGCCTGAAGTACCACCATTCCTGCTGACCATCAGAGTATTTGGTAAGAATATTCATAAAGGTTTAGTTGATTCTAGAGCATATATAGCTATTATGCCTACTTCTATATGTAAAAATCTTGGTCTCACTCCCAACCCTTTAAAGAGGTCAATTTCTCAACTAGACAAAATGGTAGTACCAATATTGGAAAAATTAAATAATGTACACATTCTAGTAGCATTAGAACCAAGATTCCAGATGACTATTGATATCCTAGTAGTGGACATACCAGAAGGATACAGATTATTTCTTAGTAGAGACTAGTCCAAAATGTGTAATGGGTATCTTTCCATAGACTTCTCACACATTTGATTGCCTTGGAGAGGAGTCACAAACCAGATCAAAATTGATAGAGAGCCAAGAATGAAATATCCCATCACATAATACAACATCAATAATGAATAAGTGAAGTATGACTCTACCATGTTGGGAATTTATACTTTTACCACTCACAATTCAGTACAAAAACAAGAACTTGAGGGTTCAAATCAACAATGGACAATGCATTTTGATGGAGCCAGGTCCAAGCAAGGATTAAGTGCAGGAATCAAGCTAATTAGTCCTTAAGGTAAGAATTTCTTAGTCACCTATAGATTAAATTTTTTTATATGAATAATAGGGATAAGTATGAGGCTCTAATATTGGGACTATAGTTTGCACTGAAGAACAATGTAAAATAAATACAAGTATTTGGGGATTCAAAGCTGGCAGTTCACCAGGTAAGAAATAAATATTAGTGCAAATTATCTTATTTAAAGAGGTATAAACATAGAGTGTGGGATTTAATTGAAAGTTTTGAAGATTTTAACATAGTATCACTCCTTAAAGAATAAATTTAGACTGCCAATTCACTAGCTACAATTGCTGCCAATCTCAAGCCATTATAGGAGTTTGAGGTAAAGAGATTTTACATTGAATTAGTTTCCTATCCTTCTATTCTAGATAATGTAGAATTTTTTGAGGTCTTCAGTGATAATCATCTAATTCTTAACTAATTTAGGGGATTTCAAGTCCTAAATCATTGATGACAAGGACATTAACCATTTTTATCAAGAAGAAATAGATAAATAGGGTATTCTCTAACTTAAATAAAATCTAATCCCAACCAGCTTAGTCTCCTTGGAAAGACCATTCAACTTAGATCCTTAGGCACAATGACTTAGATAGCCCAAATTTGATGAATTAGACTTTAAGATGGAAAATTTAGAAGATGAATTTAACCCACATTATGTGAATATTGGCCTAAGTTGCACCATAGAGGAAATGCAACAAGTCAAGGATTTGATTGTTCAATATAAGGATGTTATCACCTAGACATATGAAGAACTGAAGGTATATGACCCATAGGTCATCACTGACATAATTTATATGAATCAAGACGAAAAACCATTGATAGTTAGGGTGACCATTGATGGTCACCCTTGGGAAACCCTAATCATCGATGGTCAGGGTGCACCTCCTTAACCAAGAGCATGAAACCATCCATCAAGATTTTATAAATATCACTCATATAAATATTATTGTGAGCCTTTTCATGGATAAATTATATTTAGATGGCCTAGTTGCACCTTGACTTCCACCTCTTTCTTGTGCTTATAAGAAGAGAGGAGCCTAGAAGATAAATCCATCTGCAAGAATTATCAAGAGCTCAAGTATTTAGTTATTTTGTAGGTAAATTAACACCAATCAACATCAATCAACATCATCAATGTGATCAACTTAGCCATCACATTAAGAGCTAACTCATCATCACCTCTCAACCAAGTTCTTGAGTACTATTACTCTATTAGATTCAAGTCAGATTCTACCAATACATTAACTACTTCAACCACTCACCTAATCAACTTTTGATAAGACAAGTACTTGTTTATTAATCTTCATTTACTTTGTTTCCATTTTTCAATCAGCCCAAACCATACCAATCTCCCAGAATCCATCTTTCAGATCCTATTATTTAGAAATTTAACAACCTAGAACTCACACAATAACTATTGATGGTTGACTCAACCACTGATATTCTACCCAACTACCAACTATCAACTTGACTGTTGATGGTCACCTTAACCATCGATGGTCAGCCTAACCACCGGTGGTCACTGTGGTAGTGAAAACTAACAAGTTATTTTCACCTATCTACCCTCAAACAAACTTGATTTTCTATGTTCTTGCTTGTCCATAGACCTCTTTCATATTTTTTGAAGTATCCCCAACCCCTTATCACTAGTGTTTATTAGTTTTCCACTAATTTGATCATTTTTAGTCTACTTTCAAAGCAAGCATTCTTGTGTTCAATTTTAGTACCTTTTGATTATTGATGTAAGTACATTCTTTATAGTTTTATGAACTTAATTATTCAAAGTGTGTGGATGGACAACCCCTAAGGAGGCTCTTGCTTATGAGATCTAGCTATCACTAGGCAATCCACCCAACTATCTATCTAACAAACGAGTTTGATTTAGTGCTTTATTATCTATAGGCCTTCCTCCCAAGCCAAAGAGGAGTTCTCCACAATCTTTTGATTCAACATGTGCACAAACAAGTAAGTTTTTTAACCATACTCGTATTGAGTTTATTTTCTCTCTTTTTTATAACTAAAAGAGAAAATTTACATAAAATATTCTAGCACGCCTGGTGAGACTTAGAGTCTCTACTCACATTTTTCTCTACATTTGTATGCTCTTATTTCTTTCTATACTCATAATTTAAACTAAAATTTCTTTTGGGCTTAAAATCAATTGCATCCATTACTTGAGTTTAACATTAGTTCACTTTTAATTAAAGCACAATAATCTTATCGTAGCACCATTTTTGTTTCACACACTAGCCAAATCACTTTCATCCATCAAACATCAAAACAATTTGAGACAAGGATTGACTGGAATTTCATCACCTAGAGATCACCTTACCCTTTCTTGTAAATCTTACTTGGAGGTTATTACCAAGGGGAGAACCAACTCAGCTCTCTGGTTGAGTATAAATTTTGGATATCAATATATATTAGCTAAGCACCCAACACCCTTATCACTGCAATGTGTGAAGTGAGGGGGTAATCCCCAATACTAAGCCATGTGTTGATTTAAATACAATTTTTTTTGAGCACATAAACAACCTGAAACCAACCATAGACTACTTCTATAGTACCTGATCTATAAGTCAACTTCTATCACACATTCTCATAAATTAAGGCATAAGCCAAAAGCAAGATTAAAACTAACCTCTAGGCTTAACGTACTTTATAGTGTGTTTCTTGATTGCCTTGATCATTTTCTTTTCTTTTTCTTGTTTGAGTGGTGAGTTTATTCTTGTATTCTCTCCCCCTTTCTTGCATGGTTCTCACTTGCCAACAACAAAGAAACCTAGTGGATCAGAACCCATCACTGGACCAATTAACCTCTTCTACTTCCCCATCTATGGAGTACATCTTCAATGTAGAAGACTCAATCACTTTTTTTTAGGTATTTTCCTAGGGAGACATGAAATTTATCACTTTTTTGGACAACCTAGTTTCCCTTCAGCACTACCTTAACACCTTCACTCACCATGCCCCAATTTCAACTCTATCTTTGGATCCTCCTTATGATATGTCATCCTTCCTTATGGGGGATGTTTTTGCTATTGTGGTCACTGCCCAACCTTTGAATAACTAGGCATATTCATCTACTAACCCTTTGAATACCATATCTAAAAACCTACTAATCCAACCAATTGTTACCCTTACACCTTCCACCCCTACCAATGACTCCTCCACCTTAGGAATAATCCAAACACTAACCAACCATACTCTAACCACTATTAGAGAAACTACCATCAATACTACCAACCTTATCCCTATCAACCCTAACCCATTAATCAATACCCCCTACCAAACTTGATGGTATCCATAACCTATACTTCACCACCCATTAGCACAAAGGTCACTACATCACCTCTTGTCACCAACCCAATTACCACCCATACCCAACCTACAAGAATCTCTCAACAAGTACCCATCACACACAACCTAGGATACATCCCTAGCCCACAAGGGTATGTACCCACTACCCAACCACTATTATCTACCTATCCTTACATATCACCTACCCAACCTATAGCATCCACATTAAAATATGTGGTAGCCCCTCAATCACCAACCAATTATCAGTATATCACTCAACCACAACCATAGTATGCACCTTATGATCCTTTGGGTGCACCACCTCAAATCGACTTAATGAAGATTCTCATGGATAAAATGATAAACCTTGAGTAATCCATTTTAGGGGATCATAACATCCTATCTTATGATCATATTTGTAACAAACCTATTCATCCCTCTGTCCCTATCAGACCTTACCCTCCTCAATGGAATCTTCCAAAATTTACCAAATTTTAGAGCAAGGAAGACTCCCAACAACACCTTAGGGATTTTAGATAGTTGTGTTACATGATTGTTTATGATGATGCTCTTCTCCTTCATACCTTCCCTATGTCTTTATCTATCCTGACACTTGATTGGTATAGTTCCATCACCAAGCATTCAAACTTTTCTTTCACCCAACTAGCTCAGATCTTCTTCGATAACTTTTCCATTAACATTTCCAAGAAGGTCTCTATCACCAACCTCTATTCTATCAAACAATTTGATGATGAATCCATTGCTAATTTCATCACCCATTAGAGAATCTTGATTAATAAAATTTCAATTTCCATGCCTTAACTTGAACTTATAGATATTTTTTCCCAAGCCTGTGCCAAACATATTTCTTCTACACTACATGTCCAAAGCTTTAAAATTTTTGATGAAGCTTTTAGCATGGCACATAAGCTATAGAACCAAGCCATAGATGAGGTTAAATTAAAGTTAAAAAATAAGAAATCTACCTTCAAAACTAATGAAACCTCTTCCTCCAAACCAAGTAACTAAGATAATACCATAACACAGAGCAAGGTAACTATGAATGTAGTTGTCCTTAAAACTGCCCCTCCACCCAATTTTAATCAACAAAATTCTCCCATTACTTCCAACCAAAACACAAGGAACCTAAACCAAAATAACGAAAAATAGTTCACTCTACTTAGAGAATATTACACCTCAATTTTAGAGAAGCTATTAAAATCTAACCTCATATAGCATCCCCCCATCAAACCTCCTCAACAGTTTGATTCTTCTCATCCTACACCTACTTGGTATAATGAGAATGACCTTTGTGCTTTTCATCAGTGAATTGGACATAATGTCAACTAATGTAATACCTTCAAGAATGTTATTCAAAGCCTTATTGACAAGGGGGAACTCATGTTGGATAACCCCAATGCCCCTCAAAATCAAGCTCTTGACATCTTTATGAAACCTTTCCCCAATCATGCCCCTACCAAAAGTGAGGACACATAAGCCAAATGATCCCATGATACCCACATGGTCAATATGGTCCTTGATACACTCATCCATGAAGACTCGAGCATCCAATCTACCTACTCCTCCCCCATCTCATCTACCAAGGTGGTGGAGTCACCCTCTACTCCTTTAGATACCCAAACTGAGGACTTTCTCCCTAGCTTCACTCATAGAGGCTTTGGAATCATCAAATACCACCTTGACTAGCATATCAAAGTAAATACCTATTACTAATTCACTATTTCCCCTGACTACAAAGCAAACCACTACTCCTATGGACTTTATCCATAAAGGATAAAATTCATCACCAACACTTCTCATGTAAAAACCACCTATTTCAAACTTACATCCATCGCTCGAGGAAACAGACTAAACTACCACCCATCTTCCCCATCTTATGAGTTTATACTTTGCATCCACTACCCAGGGATCAAGATCAGTACACAACCTTTCTCTACATTAATTCAAAAATTAGAATTTGCCTTAAAACTAAATATGGATCAAAACGCTTTCTAGCAATAGTTAAGGCTCCCTTACATCAACAAACCCCAACCTTTTATCACACCTTTAACCAACTAATATATCATTTTTCTACCCCCTCTTAAACAAATAAAAACTTCTACCAACCCCTCACCTTCTCAATCAACTAAGGCAATCATGTCTCAAGCAATCAAATAGCCAACCAAACCCTTCTCAAATCTTGGTGCCTTCCCTACACAGAGTTTGGTTTGCCCATCTCTAAAAGTGGAATTAACCACATCTGAACCTATACCCAAGACTCGACCCAAACCAACCAAAGAGGTGAAACCATTAAAAGGCCATATGGCTAGGAATATACCTCCTTCTACCATATCTTCCATTTTAGGACCTCATCCCTCAACTTTACTTGAGAAATAGGCTCCTTTTAACATATGCCACCCACCACTATTGGTTACACCATCCCATTTACTATTTGATAGGTTGATTATTCTCAAATTACCAATGGCTAGACTATCAACCTTGAACACTCTAACCACCAGCATACCCAAACCCAAACCATTAACTAGAAACACCACATTACCTAAACCCCCTCTCACCAAACCAATTATCACCAAAACACCTTGCTTACCAACCAAAACCAAATCCTATAGACCTTTCCCACCTCTATCTAAATCCTATACAACCATTTTTCAAAGGTTATCACAAGCCTCAAACCTTACCTTACCTCCTATCAAACCTTTTGATCCTCTTGGTTTGAAACCAGCTTGGCATAACAATTATTAAATCTGTTCCTATCACAAGATACTTGGACATGACACAAAGAATTATAAATATCTCTAGGCCATTATCCATCATCTCTATGAGAAAGATGACCTCTTATTAGATGAAATCCCCTTGACCCCTTTACCAACACACCCAATAGTCATTTACCAAAGCATGCTTGATCCCCCACTCTCACCTCAGAGTGACAGGGAACCTACCCAACCTCCTATCACATCTTTCCCATCTATCCACACCATTAATGTGGTCACATGATAAAAAAAGGATAAAGGTAAGGCCAAGGTGTCCATTCCATAGACATACCCACTTTCTCACCCTAAACCAAACCAAATCCCAATCTCTTCATATTTAGCTAAGCCCAAAGTGACCATCTTAGGCACCTCTGAGGATAACCCATCTGAATCCATCAAGAGGGTCATTCTTAAGCAAATCCATCAAAATATAGCTAAGATGATATTCTATGAGCTCATTTCCACCTCACCTCACTATTTTCAGGCCATGATAGAAGCTATGCAAGCCATTAAGGTCAGACTAAGAGACTCCTAACCTATAAAGGCCTTCATAGGTTCTCTCTAACTCTCCACCCTTACTACCTTCAATAACTCAAAGATACTTTCTATCCACCTCAAGGACTTGGATCCTCCTCTCTTTATTACTATCCATATCAACCAAACCCACATCAAATGGGTTATGATTGATGGGGGAGCCAACATCAACATCATTTCTTCCCATGACTATGACCAACTCAAATTATCAGACAATGTCATGTCCAAAACTTTAGTCATCCTTAGATCCTTTAATGATGCCATGACCACTACCTTGGGAACTATTGTCTTCCACATTCATCTAGGACCTTGCACACTCCCTAAACTCTTTTATGTGGTTGAAGGTGAATTCTAGTACAACATTCTACTAAAAAGACCTTGTTGTTCCTAAAATTTAGCACTCATTTTGGGACAACATATGAACTATTGTGGTCCTACAGGCCAGAATAATCTCTTCCCTTCTCAAAAATTATTCTAAGCATTCAAATTCTCCATTATTCAAGCTTTTTTAGATTTCTACAGACTCTGTAGGCTTGAATCTATGGACTTTGCAAGATTGAATCTACAAACTTTGCAGGCTTGAATCTACAGACTCTACAAGCTTGAAACTACAAACTCTATAGGCTTGAAACTATGAACTCTACAAGCTTGAAATTAGTAGGTTAAACAGGTTCAATGACCTCAATAGGCAAATTCTCTTAAAGGAGCAATTTTCCAACACTTAGGAAATTTCAAAATTGGTTCAACACCTTTTTTTAGCCAAAAATGTTCATCGGCAAGCTTCAAAGGAAGGATTGAACCATTGAACCATGGAACCATTGAACCATTGAACCTCGCTTCCAAAAAGGTTCAATGGTTCAACGGGTTCAAAGGTTCAATGTCATCGGCAAGCTTAAAGAGTTAAGCACTTTGTCAAAATTTCAAAGTTCAACAACTTTAGTAAGTTCAATTCTTTCAAAAGACTTAGTGAAAAATGAAGGAATGAACCATTGAACCATTGAACCTTGAACCAAAATGGTTCAATGGGTTCAAATGTTCAACGGGTTCAATAGGTTCAAAGAGACCAAAGGACTTAGACAAAAAGAAGGCTTCAAATGCAAGATTGAACCATTGAACCATTGAACCAAAATTGGTTCAATCGGTCGGTTCAAGGGACTGCCCCAGTGAACCAAGGCCAAGTGCCCTTACAGAGGGCAGTGAACCAAGGCCAAGTGCCCTTGCGAAAGGTAGTGAGAAAAAGCAGACAAAGAGAATTACTTTAGAAAAATGAATAAGGCAAAAGACAAAGTGAAATACTTTAGACAAATTATCTGAAGGATTTCCTTTAGACTTTTGTCTGAAGGAATTCACTGAAAAGGGAAAGCAAAAGCCCAAAGAAAAGTAGACAAAGCAAAGCCAAGGAAAGATTTCCTTCAGACATTTTGTTCGAAGGAATCAAAGCTTGAAAACCCGTTGAAGGAATCAAAGCCTAAAAACCTACCGAAGGAATCAAAGCCTGAAGGTTGCCTAAAGGACCTCAAAGGGTAGGTACCCTTGTGGGGGGCTCTCGGTGCCCACAAAAAGGACCTTTCTCAAAGCCAAAAGGGACACCTTCCCTTTGGGGTGTTCCAAAGGCTTGATAAAGATGAAGGGAAAGCTTCAAAAAAGACTTAGATGAAAAGGAGACTTCAAATAACAAGGATTGAACCGTTGAACCTTGAACCAAATGGTTCAACAGGTTTAAGGGTTCAAAGGTTCAAAATTTCAAGGCTTCAAAGGGACTTAGAAAAGTAAAGGAAGCACTGAGATAAAGAATGAACCAATGAACTAATTGAACCTTGAACCAAAAGAGTTTAAAGTTCAATGGTTCACAAGTTCAATAGTTTAAAGACAAGCCCCAAGTAAAGGAAGGAAATAGATGATTCTGGAAGACCAGTTCAAAGGGATGGTTTAACCAAAGAGCAAGAAAATGATTGAACTAGGGAAGCGATGGAACCAAAGAACCAATAAAGACTGCCTGAACCATTGAACTATTGAATCAATGAACTTTCATAGGTTTAAAGGTTCATGGTTCAACATTGTTCAAACAAACAAAAACCATTGACATCCCCACGGATGTCAAATTTAAGGTAGTGGAATATCTGTTAATTTTTTAATATGGCATGAAACTTGAAAAATAAACCAAGTGACTAGCTGAAAAGAGAGCCTGAGAGCTCAAATTGCTACAAGGAAGAGATAATAATACAAAAGGATCAGAAATATCTACAAGGGAGTTATTTCCAGTAGGTGAAATAGTCGATCAAGTGGTCATCTGAGCACACCAAATCAAGGATGCAACCTATTATTCTTCCATGAAGTAAAGGCAAAATGGATAGCTACACAAACATCAATAAAAGGACCAGATAACTCATGCTAAGGAGGAGACATATAAGATGAATGGGCACGCCATAGTTAAGGCAATGCATTGTTCCCAGCATGCCCCCATAGACAAAATTGAAAATGCATTCAAGGCATTGAATGCAGTGTGGGCCATCCCATAGGAAAAATCACCAAGCCTTTCTTAGCTGCCTTATATTGTAATCTATTATTTTATACAAGGAGAGATATTTTGATTATAGAAGTAAAACTCTACCCAAATTGAAAGGTGAATACTGAGACTTTGAGCTCAGATTATTGATCATATTACTTTATCTAAATGAGAAAGCAAGTTACTTGCAGACCTTGTGTTTTTATAGCTTGTGTTATTTTAGGAAGTTGTTCTTATGTCTAATTCCTAGATACATTCTTGTTTATTTAATTTAACAAGTAGAACTAGTGGAAGTAATTAGGAAGGTGTCCTGAAGCCAGTTGTGGAAAGACTTTGTGTTGTCACGATTGTATTCATTGTGTTTTTAGTTTCCTTATGTGTAAAGGATCTTGGGATGACTTTATTCCCCCATTATCTTTCATATTTCACTCTTTGGGCATTTGAGGTGCAGACTTTGTGTTCCATTTCATCCTGCTGGTTATTGCACCCTTTTTGTTACTAATTACTTGTCACTACCTAAAAGAACTCCTGCGTTCTACTACAAGACCACTTCTAAAAGAAGAGAAGTGCCTTTAGTATCATCACCTAGGATTTCTCCTTTATTTTTGAACATCATCTCTGAAAAAAGAGAGATGGATGGTGTAGTCCTACCCTGAGTGTTATTTTTTGCTTATACATATATAGTATATAGCTCCTCATATTTATAAAGAACCTCCTCTTGATGAGAGGAGAGATTTGTCTACCTCTGATGTAGTAAACCTGCACATTTGGCTGACCAATCTCCCTTGTTATGGTTGAAGAGACCTGTTTTTCTCATCAATTAGCTGATTAACAAAATATTCACCCAATAGCTTTTTGGTGACTCTGCTGGGGAAGAACACGTAGTTTAAAGATTCAAGCTGAAGCAAGACCAGTTCTTTCTCATTTTTGTTCTACAATTTGGCAACTCCACATTATACTAGAAGTCAGAGAGCCCAAGGTGTTGTTGACCCTATTTTTCAGTTGGTGCAGCAGGGCAGTTTTGATTTGTTCCCTCCCCAAATTCAAGTTCAATGATCCAAGATTATTCCTCCTACCAATACTAGGACACCAACACAAGGTAGAGCTTTTTTTTCTATTGTTAGCAGAGCTTTTCCTATACATACTCCACCTATATTTTTTATCCCTACTTTCCATAATCAAATCATGGCAATTCAAGGCCCCTGGGGTAACTCTTTTGGTCCACTCAATCTCACTCCACCTCTACATGAACTTCCACGTAGCTCAAGAAAAAATTTCCCTAAATTATTTGGTGATGGGAGAGTTCATCCTGATGAACACATTACAACTTTTAGCATATCTTGTGGTGTGATAGGAGTGAAATTTGAGGATGTAATAGTCAGGTTGTTTATGGAGACACTGCAAGGTGTTGCTGCAGATTGGTTCTACCATTTACAGGCTTGATCAGTGACTAACTGGGACACTCTTAAAGTTAAATTTTAAGTCAAGTTCAAGCCTATAGAAGATGCACATGACTTATTGGTCCAACTCACATAGATGAAGAAGGAACCTCATGAGCCTATGAGGGACTTCATTGCCAAGTTTGACAAATTAAAGAACTGGATTCCTAAAATTGCTTGGCCAACACCTGAGAATCTTAAATGCTTCTTCATCAACTCACAACTACTTCTAGTGAGTTTTTTGCTAAGATGTGCTAGCCACATAGACCTTGCTACTGCTCAAGACTTGGCTACTGAGGTGGAAGATGACCTTGTCTTAGCAGGAAAGATGAGAGATCTAAACAAAGGTAAATCTTCTTCATCCTTTGAATAATCATCTACAACCACCACTGATCCAATGGTGCAAAAGTTGGAAAATGAGTTGCTAGCTCTCAAAAAGCAAATGGCACAAGGGATGTCATCTGATCCTTCATACAGAGATGTACCAAGGAGGACATTCTCCAATCAATCATATGAAGGCAATCTTGCCAAAAATCAAGGGCAAACAAACCATCTTCCTCCCCCATAGGGGAACCTTGCCATTGAAGCACCTCCAACTAATTCAATGGTTAGATATATTGAAGCTGAATTATATTTCTCCTTCCAACCTGAGTTGAACTCAGAAGATGACGCTAATCTCTTCACAAAAGGAGAAGAAGAATTAGCTGGCAACTCCAACATTGGTTTCCTGAATTACTAGGATGAACCCAAAAGTGAAGGCAAAGCAACTGAGGGATCATACACTATGTTCACCCGGTCCAAGAATTAGTGAGCCTAGTAAGCTGATAAAGAAAAATTAGAGGAGTGACCTCAATCAACAATTTCAATTGCTAAGCGTGGGACCACTCTGCCTTTCCAGCCAAAGGGCTGAATGATTGCTAAGAAGGTAAGTACATCAAACATCCCTATACCTTCTACTTCAAATTCACAAATTAGTCCTTCCCCCCATAAAAATCAAAAGGATGAACTCCCATCCTCTGTACCTAGTTCATTTCAAACATTTGACATAATTGACCATATAAAAAAAACCAAAATTCAAATGTCTAAATTTGAATTCCTGCAATCCAACCTTGAGCAGTTGGATAAGTTGGTCCAATGTGTGAAGAACCAAGCCATTCATGTAGGACAAGCAATTCCAAAGGTAACTCATGATCCCCCCAAGAACACATCCACCTAGAATAACCTTGTCATTACCCCTCTTGCTACTCTCAACAGGACTAAACCTTTCTATGTCTCCCTGCTGATAAATAGACATCAGTTGAACAATTGCATCATTAATTTTGATGCATCTGGTAATGTCATGCTTGCCAAAGTGGCAGAATCTCTTGGTCTCACATTGAATAAGACATTTGGGAGATGTTTCTCCACGGAGAAAAAACAAGTTCCACTACTGGGACAAATCAAGGATGCCCAATTTATTTTTACAGTATTCTAAATAAGAGAATCAAGATGACTATCATGGTGGCTGACGTCCCAACATCATACGACATCCTTCTTGGGTGAAATTTTTGCAAGGATGTTGGAGGAGAATTGAGCATGGACCTGTTTGAGGCAAGGATTCTAGTCAAAGGCGTTATGTAGAGATTACTCCCTAAGAAGGAAGTAAAATATGTGGTCACTCAGACATCAGTGCCTGAAGCTCAAATTTTATTTGAGTCTTCAGGCATGGGTAATTATTTCTTGACCACAGAGGATGTTCATGTTTCAGCTGATCAAACTCCTAAAATTGATAGTCTAAAAATTGGTTCAGACAGAAGAGCAAAAAGGATGGTAGAATGTAGTGCAAGTGAAGAAGAATCTTCTTCTCTAAATGAATAAGAATCTAAGGAAAAATTAGTGTATGATGAGGTATGGATTCTAGAATTTAATGGCAGTTACTCCTCTACTAGTTCAAGAGCTGGGATTGTGTTGATTACTATTCAAGGAGATATTTTTTCTTCCTCATATAAGTTGCAGTTCAACAACACCAATAACATAGCTGAGTATGAATCTCTATTCCTTAGATTGAAGGCTGCTCCAGACAAAGGCATCAAGCTCTTTCATGCTAAAGGAGACATTGAACTGGTGGTTTGCCAGGTGAGAAACCTATATCAAACCAAAAATGAGAGATTGTTCCACTACCACAATCTAGTCTGGGATCAGATTGAAAGCTTTGATGCTTTTAGCATCTCTGCCATACCTAGGGAATTCAATGATAGAGCTCATGCATTGGTTGTTTCAGCAACTCTCTTGGTTCTTCACCCTAATTTTAAGGGAGACAAGTACACTATTAAACTGGTCTTTTGACCAAGTTTACCTAACAATGCCAATCATTAGTATGTGTTCAATAGTGACAACCAAATCATTGCCTTCCTAGATCAAAAAGATAGCTTTCAATAGCTTCACTTTGAAGGCAGTGAGCCTCAGAAGCTTGAACTAGCCCCTGAATCAAGTGCAAATGTAGGTAAAAAATTCCTACAGCTGAAAGGGAATAAAATTCCCAAAGGATTGGTCTCCCTTGAGAAGCTATTTGACAAACATGATAGGTTCATCAAACAACAACAAATGGATTCAAGGTCCTCCCAAGAGTTTGATCAAATAAACCTAGGTACCAAGGAAAATCCCAAGTTAGTGAACATTGAGAAGTGCTACACTCAGGAAGAAAAGTCCAAGTTCACTACTCTACTCAACCAGTACATGGATGTCCTAGCATACTCTTATGATGACCTAAAGTCACTCAGGCCTGAAGAAATTTACCATGAGATTCCTCTCAAGACTGACTCAATGCCTTACAAGCAAAAATCTAGAAAGTATAATCTGAAGATATCAGGTACTATTATGTCTAAAATATAGAAAATGCTGAATGCTAGAATAATTTTTTCAATCCATCATTCTACATGGATTACCAACATAGTACCTGTGAGGAAGAAGAATGGCAAAATTTGCCTCTGCATGAATTTTAGAAATTTGAATTAGTCATCCTTAAAGGATAATTATCCTCTGCCCATCATGGATCAAGTTCTTTAGATAGTGACTGGTCTAGAGATTTTATCAATGCTAGATAGCTTCTCAAGATACAATCAAGTTGAAGTTGGTGAAGCAGACCAGCACAAGACTACCTTCACCACACCTTGGGGCACCTTTGCCTATTGAAGAATGTCATTTGGCCTGATAAATGTTGGTGCCACTTTTCAAAGAGCAATGGACCTTGATTTTAAATATAAAATGGGTAAGTTCATTGTAGTGTACCTAAATGATTTAATAGTCTTTTCTAAGCATCACCCTGACCATATGTGTCATTTGCAACAAGTGCTAGAATGGTACCGCCAGAATGGCATTTCTTTAAATCCCAAGAAGTCTATTTTTGGAGTAACAAAAGGGAAACTTTTCAGACACATTGTATCTTGAGAAGGTATAAAGATTGACTTAGACAAAGTCAAGCCCATCCAAGAGCTTACTTTGCCCACAAGTAAGACTGTAATTCACTCTTTCTTCAAAAAAGTGAATTTTTTATGAAGGTTCATCCTTGAGTTCACTGAGAAGACTCACCATATTGTAAACATGATGAAGGGAAAGGCCACTTTCAACTAGAATGAAGAGGGAAAATTGGCATTCCAAGATATTAAAATAGCTAATGCCCACGCCCCAATTATGGTTGTCTAGACTATAACAAGGATTTTACAATGTATAGTTATGCTTTTGAGCACACACTTTCAACAATTCTAGTTCAACAAAATAAAGGTGTGGAATCTCCCATTTATTTCATGAGATGTCCTCTCAAATCTCATGAGATGAAGTATTCAAACATGGAGAAGCATGCTTTTGTAGTGGTAAAGGTAGTGAAGCATTTCCACT
Source organism: Torreya grandis (assembly GCA_037957365.1). Lineage (NCBI taxonomy): Eukaryota > Viridiplantae > Streptophyta > Pinopsida > Cupressales > Taxaceae > Torreya > Torreya grandis. The sequence continues at coordinate 2,370,886 of JARHVA010001457.1, read as the reverse complement.
TCTACATCCTAAATTCACACACTACTGTGTTGGTTCCTGACACCAAAGTCAAATCCATATTAACTTAGCAGGAGTTTGGAATGAAAAGAGGCAATTAGATTGGACAAATCTAGGAGTTTGATTTAGTCATCAAACCAATGAAACTATTGCGGAGAAGGGGCCTATGCCAATTGATTGCTGACAACAGACCAAAAGAAGTAGGGCATGAAGAAGAAGAAATTGAAGACATGCCAATAGTCCTCTTTGTCTCCACCATGAATGAGTGGTATTCAAATATTTCTCATTTCCTTACATATGGTGAGTGTCCTACTCACTTGTCTCATAAGGAAAGAAGGACTATCAAGCTAAAAGCTGCCAATTTTGTCCTCTAGGACAATGGCTTGTATAAGAGGAGCCTTGATGGAGTGTTCCTTTACTGCATGGATAAAGAACAATAGAACCAAATTTTGAGAGCCTTCCATAATCTAGCCTATGGAGGACATTTTTTCTACTCTTGTAACTACCCATAAGATTTTGTGAGCTAGGTATTACTGGCCCACTCTGTTTTAGGATGCATACAAATGGGTAAGAAGATGTGAACTATGCCAACAGTTTATTGGAAGACCCAAGCTAGCTGCCCTACCTCTCAAGCCATTCATTATAGAAGAGCCATTTCAGTAATGGGGAATCGATTTCATTGGTGCTGTAAACCTATCTTCAAGTGCAGGACATGATTATGTACTCATAGCCACAAATTACTTCACCAAGTGGGTGGAAGCTATCCAACCAAGCATATTACTTCAGAAGTAGTGTGCAATTCTTAAAATAGAACATCATTTCTAGGTTTGGGGTCCCTACCAAGATTATCATAGACAATGCATCTTGTTTCACTTCCCAAGAGATTGCCTAGTTCTGTTTTTACTATGGGATTACTCTCTCTCACTCTTCTAATTATTTTCCACAAGAGAATGGCCAAGCTGAATCAAGCAACAAGAACCTAGTGACCATCATCAGAAAGCTGGTGGATGACAACCAATGAACATGGCATAAAGCATTGGTTGACGCTTTATGGGTAGATAGGATTACACCAAAGAGAGCAATTGGTATGTCACCTTTCCAACTTCTTTATGGTCTCAATGATGAGATACCAATCACCTTGGAATTGCTAGCATTGAAATTGGCAGAGGCAGTTGAAGATTAGATGTATGAAAGCTCCATTGATAAGAGGATCATGTGCCTGACTGAGTTACATGAGAAGTAAACTATGGTGGTTGACCGAATTGCTGCACATCAAAGTCTAGTGAAGAAGCTCTTTGACCAAAAGGAAAAAAACCATGATTTCTAGATTGGAGATCAAGTCCTATTGTGGGACAAGAGAAGAGAACCAAAGGATACATAGGAAATTTGACTCCTTTTGGAGGGGCCCTTTTATTATCCATCAGCTCAATGGTGAAAATAGTTTCCTATTGAAGTATCAAGATGGCACACCCTTTTCTTTGCCTCACAATGGGTAGCATCTGAAGCACTTCAATTCTTTAAGTATCAGATAGGTTCACCTGTACATATGTATATTTGTATAGTCTTTAGTTCTATTTTGTGTTGTTCATTTTCATTTTTGGTGCCTTTCTTTTTTGGGTAGCATGACTCCGTAGCCCAATGGCATACTTCAAGGCATTGGAGATTCTAGTTTCTACTCTCCTCAGCTTTTTCAAGTTTTCAACTGAAGGAAGTTCTCCAATTGAAGCCAGCTATTATTCCCAAAATTTGTCACTTATTTTGGGACAACATATGAACTATTTTGGTCCTACAGGCCAAAATAATCTCTTCCCTTCTCAAAAATTATTATGAGCATTCAAATTCTCTATTATTCAAGATTTTTTAGATTTTTATGGACTCTACAAGCTTGAATCTACAATTTCTGTAGGCTTGAATCTATAGAATTTGTAGGCTTGAATCTACAAACTCTACAGGCTTGAATCTATGAACTCTACAGGCTTGAAACTATGAACTTTGTAGGCTTGAAATTAGCAGGTTAAATAGGTTCAACAACCTCAATAGACAAATTCTCTCAAAGGAGCAAGTTTCCAACACTTAGGTAATTTCAAAATTGGTTCAATGCCTTGGTTCAACTAAAAATGTTCATTGGCAAGCTTCAAAGGAAGGATTGAACCATTGAACCCCACTTCTAAAAAGGTTCAATGATTTAATGGATTCAAAGGTTCAACGTCGTTGGCAAGCTTAAAGAGTTAAGAACTTTGTTAAAGGTTCAAAGTTCAATAGCTTTAGTAAGTTCAATTCTTTTAAAAGACTTAGTGAAAAATGAAGGAATGAATCATTGAACCATTGAACATTGAACATTAAACTAAAATGGTTCAACGAGTTCAATGATTCAATGGGTTCAATAGGTTTGAAGAGATCAAAGGACTTAGACAAAAAGAAGGCTTCAAATGCAAGATTGAACCATTGAACCAAAGTTGGTTCAATCAGCCGGTTCAAGGGACTACCTCAGTGAACCAAGGCCAAGTGCCCTTGCGGAGGGCAGTGAACCAAGGCCAAGTGCCCTTGCGAAAGGTAGTGAGAAAAAGTGGACAAAGAGAATTCCTTCAGAAAAATGAACAAGGCAAAAGACAAAGTGAAATCCTTTAAACAAATTATCTGAAGGAATTCGCCCAAAAGGGAAAGTAAAATCCTGAAGAAAAGTGAACAAAACAAAGCCAAGGAAAGATTTACTTCAGACAAATTGTCTAAAGGAATCAAAGCCCAAAAACCCACTGAAGGAATCAAAGCCTGAAGGCCACCCAAAGGACCCTGAAGGGTAGGTACCCTTGCGGGGGGCTCTCGTGCCCACAAAAAGGACCTTTCTCAAAGCCTAAAGGGACTCCTTCCCTTCAGGGTGTTCCAAAGGCTTGATAAAGATGAAGGTAAAGCTTCAAAAAATACTTAGATGAAAAGGAGACTTCAAAGAATAAGGATAGAACCATTGAACCTTGAACCAAATAGTTTAATGGGTTTAAGGGTTCAAAGGTTCAACATTTCAAGGCTTCAAAGGGACTTAGAAAAGTAAAGGAAGCACTGAGACAAAGAATGAACCAATGAACTGATTGAACCTTGAACCAAAAGAGTTCAAAGTTTAATGGTTCATAGGTTCAATGGTTTAAAGACAAGCCCCAAGTAAAGGAAGAAAACAGATGATTCCAGAAGACCAATTCAAAGGGATGGTTCAACCAAAGAGCAAGAAAGCGATTGAACCAGGGAAGTGATGAAATCAAGAACCAACAAAGACCACTTGAATTATTGAAATATTAAATCAATGAACTTTCAAAGGTTCATGGTTCAAACAAACAACAATTAGTGACGTCCTTACAGATGTCAAATTTAAGGTAGTAGAATATCTATTAATTTTTGAATATGGCATGAAACTTGAAAAATAAACCAAGCGACCAGCTGAAAAGAGATCCTGAGAGCTCAAATTGCTATAGGGAAGAGAGAACAATACAAAAGGATCAAAAATATCTACAAGGGAGTTATTTTTAGTAGGTGAAACAGTCAATCAAGTGGTCATTTGAGCACACCAAATCAAGGACGTGGCTTGTTTTTCTTCCGTGAAGTAAAGGCAAAATAGACAACTACACAGACATCAAGAAAAGGACCAGACGACTCATGCTAAGTGGGAGACATATAAGATGAATGGGCACACCATAGTTAAGGTAATGCACTGTTCTTAGGATGGCCCCTTAGACAGAACTAAAAATGTTTTCAAGGCATTGAATGCAGCATGCGCTATCCCATAGGAAAAAGTGCCAAGCCTTTCTTAGCTGCCTTATATTTTAATCTCTTGTTTTATGCAAGGGGAGATCTTTTGATTACAGAAGCAAAACTCTACCCAAATTGAAAGGCAAATACTGAGACTTTGAGCTTAGATTGTTGATCATATTAATTTATCTAAATGAGAAAGCAAGTTACTTGTAGACTTTGTGCTGTATAGCTTATGTTATTTTAGGAAGTTGTTCTTATGTCTATTTCCTAGATACATTCTTGTTTATTTAATTTAACAAGTAGAACTAGTGGAAGTAATCAGGAAGGTGTCTTGAAGCCAGTTGTGGAAAGACTTTGTGCTATCACAGTTGTCTTCATTGTGTTTTTAGTTTCCTTCTATGTAAAGGATCTTGGGATGAATTTTTTCCCCCATTATCTTTCATATTTCACTCTTTAGGTAGTTGAGGTGGAGACTTTGTGTTCCATTTCATCTTATTGGTTATTGCACCCTTTTTATTACCAGTTACTTGTCACTACCTGAATGAACTCTTGCATTCTATTGCAAGACCACTTTTGAAAGAAGAGAAGTGCCTTCAGTATCATCACCCAAGATTTATCCTTTGTTTGTGAACATCATCTCTGAAAAAAAGAGATGGATGGTGTAGTCCTACCCTAAGTTATTTTCTACTTATACATATATAGTATATAGCTCCTCATATTTATAGGGAAACTCCCCTTGATGAGAGGAGAGATTTGTCCACCTCTAATGTAGTAAACTTGCACATTTGGCTAACTAATCTCCCTTGATGTGGTTGAAGAGACCTATTTTGTTCATCAGTTAGTTGATTGACAAAATATTCACCCAACAGACCTTATATCTACTCTAAAGGTTGTGTACCTTCTACCCTCCATCATTGTGTCAATTTTGAACATGAAGGTCAAGTTATCACCATACAAACTAACCCAAGCCATTTTATAGCATGAAACATGACCTAATGTTGTCCTCCTACCCCTGACAAAAGCACCCCAAGCATCTACCTCTAAGCCCTCAACAACAAAAAATAAATCCATTACTTCCCCTTTCATAAAGGCATCTACTAGTTCATCTATTCTCATAGACCAGATACCCACCACTGATCCCTTAAAACCTACCTTCTAATGCCTTACCCTTGGAGAATACCATCTCATCACCCTTGATGCCTTCTAAACTCCCCAATAATATGTAAAACTTAACTATCAACCAAGTTATGATCCTAATATTGGAGCCATTATTCTTTTGGGAACTCCTAACTATCAAACCAACTTTATATAGGTGGGACTTGATAAGATACTTAACATTGTCACCATACCCTCTTCATCTTAACCACTCACTTCCACCTTATCTTACTTCAACAACCTAAACTTTGCCAAAATATACCTCCATGGGTGTGCCTAGAAAGGGTTTACTAGCACACATTGATCTCAATTGAGACCCAAAAGCCTTATGAGAAGCATGGCCTTGGCTTCAATCTATCCAATAAGAAGAAATCCATAAAACCTATAGCTATCATTATTAAAGAAGAGACCCCTTCCTCACCAATGTCCCCTAAGTGTGAGGATAAGGATATTATCCCACCTAAAATTTTTTTGTCAACATGATTAACCTCAAACCCTTGACTTACTATAAGGAAGGGGCACCCTTATCCATCCATTTGACCCATCCTCAAATTATGAGAGAAGACTCTCCTACCATTAACACTATTCAGTGCTAGGATGATGATTCTATTCTCACCTACCTTGGTACACCTAATTCCTCCATCCATAAATCCTTACCTCGAGAAACCTCAACCATGTTGAATAAATCCACTACAAATATTGACATAAGCACTTCGAGTAACCTTGATGTTTTCAAACTTAGCCAATCTCTCACCATTGAGAAACTTCAGGACTTATCTACCTTCCACCAAGATTGTAACATTACATTTGTCTAGTCATATGCTAACATGCCTGGTATTGACTTGGCCATTACCACCCACAACATCATAATCAATCATGAAGCCAAGCCTATCAAATATAAAATTCAATGAATGCATCCTTACATATCCTTTCTTTTCAAATAAGAGAGTCAATGCCTCCTTTTTATCGACTTCATTCAACCCATTGATTATCCCCAGTGGGTTTCTAACATCGTGCCTATCACTAAACCCACAAGGGGACTACATATATATGTGGACTTTCATGATCTTAACCACCTACTAAAAGGATAATTTTACTCTACCTAGCATTGACTAACTTGTTGATCTTATAGCAGGCCATGAGATGTTATCTCTCATGGATGGATTCTCAAGTTATAATCAAAATTTGATTACCCCTAAAGATTATCACAAAACTTCTTTATCACCCAATGGGGGACTTTCTATTATAGAGTCATGCCCTTCAATCTTAAAAACACTAGTGCAACCTACCAATGTGCTATGACCTACATCTTCCATGACCTTATCCATAAAATCATCTAGGACTGCATGGATGACCTCCTTAGGAAGTCTAAATATCACAAGGACCACTTACCCATTCTCAAAATTATCTTTGAGAGACTTATCCATTACCATGTCTACCTCAATCCTTAATAATATATTTTGTGGGTCTTGTCAGGAAAAATCCGTAGCTTCATCATTTCCTTTCAAGGAATCAAAGTGGATATGACTAAAATAAAATCCATCCTCAAGATGCTACTTCCAACCAATATTAAAAAACTCTACAGTCTATAGGGGAAGCTCCAATCCATTCATCACTTCATCTCTTAGCTCTCCAAATGATGTCAACCCTTCTGTTACCTATTTAAAAAGTATATCTCTTTTAAGTGGAATCTTGATTATTAAAAGGCCTTGATATACTCAAATAATACCTTCTATTTACACATGTCCTCACACCCCCTAAGGATGACCAACCATTTTACCTTTACATCTCTACCACTAACCACTCCTTAGGGGTAATGCTTGCCCATCGAGATGAACTACACAAAGATCAAGCCATCTATTACATAAGTTGTACCCTTGTAGACTATAAAACTTGGTATAATCATACTAAAAAACTTTGCTTGGCCCTAGTCTTCATGGCTACCAAACTTTTCTAGTACCTTCTTAACCACGAAACTTTTGTCATAACAAATACCGACCCACTTAAGTACATGCACTCTAAGCTATATCAAAACCAACATATGGCCAAGTGGCTTATGCTTTTATCTAAGTTTGACCTTGAGTTACTCTAGTATAAGTCAATTAAGGGGCAAGTCATCGTTGACCAATTGGTTGATGCACCCCTAACAGATAACCAACCTCTTGCCTCTTGAATTTTTAGACAAGTCTATCACAAGCCTATCCCAAGTGGATTTCACCAATCATGTAACCATGTTATTCAATGGTTCCAAATGCCAGTGTGGTGGGGGATCTAATATCATCCTTATCCCCCTTGTTAGTGACCCACTTCCTCTCTCTTTTAAACTCCACTTTAAATGTACCAATAATGTGGCTGAATATGAAGATCTAGTAATAGGTCTCCAAACCATGTTAGCTTTGGGAGTTAGAATAATCAACATCTTTAGTGACTCCCAACTTGTGATCAATCAAGTCAATGACATTTACCAATATAAGAATGAGATTTTACAACTATATAGATAATTAGTTGTATAAATATTGACATCATTTGAACACTATCACATTCAAACCACCCCATGATCTACCAACAAGTTTACCAACACCATGGCTTCTCTTACTTCCCAGATCTCATTAACACCTTTAGAATCTGAGTTATCAGTCATTGTCCATTACCTCACTGAACCTTCCTACATCAAGTTAGACACTCCAACCATTTTTAGTGTGGAAGAAATCCAACCAAACCTTTGGTATCAACAAACCTTTGACTACCTTAACCTTGGCATGGCTCCCTTTAGCCTCTCTAGGAATGACCATCAGGCATTTATTCAGAGCAAATCTCATTATATGATTATGGGAGAAATTCTTTACAAGCATAGCTTTGATGGCCTCCTATTCCATTGCCTGCATAGTGAATATCCCTCTCACATTATCAAGGAGATGTATGATGGTATTTGTGGGGGTCACTTTAGTACACTCATTATGGATAAGTGCATCCTCTGCCTAGGCTATTACTGGCCTAACCTTAACCAAGACTATTGTGATTAGGTGAAAAAGTGTGTCAAGTGTCAAAAACATGCTAATTTACATCACGTGCCTAGCCATAGTCTTTGTAGCCTTTTTCAAAATGGGGTCTAGACCTTATTAGTGAAATTAACCCCCACTCTTCATAATGAGATCACTCTATCATTATCATGATCAAATATTCCAATAAATGGGTAGAGGCTATCCCTCTTGTCTCAATAGAAGCTAAAAAGATTATCAAATTTATCACCTATCACATCATCTACCACTTTGGTGTTCCCCATAGGATCATCATTGACAATGACAAATCCTTAAAAAATAAACAAGTTTAAGGTCTTTGTGATGTATTTAGGATTAAACTAAGCTTCTCATCACCTTATCACCCATAATTAAATGGACAAGCAAAGGCCTCTAACAAAACTCTTAACAACATGCTTACCAAAATGATTAGTGCCTCAGGTTGAGATTAGCACTTGCACATCCCTTTCAACTTATGGGCATATCGTACTAGCATTCAAACCCCTACAAGTGCTACAATTTTTTCTCTAGTGTTTGGAGTTGAGGTTGAATTTCCTCTTAAAGTCTAAATACCTTCTCTTCAGATATCTTTGCATGACCTTATTTTGGAAGATGATTATCATCAATAAAATTTAGCCCAACTTGATCTACTTGATGAGCATCATTTGGTTGCTCTTTCCCATTTTTATGTCTATCAAGAATAAAACAAGCATGCTTACAATAAACACATGAAAGTGCTAGAATTCAATGGAGATCTCATTCTCAAGGAAAATCAACATGTAACTAATATGGAGAAAATCAAAAGGGGAAAATTTTCCTTCAATTGGTTTGAACCCTACATCATAACCCATAAGTATGGATCAAGAGCTTATCATTTATCCTCTCTCAAAGTAAAACTAGAACCCAAGCCTCTTAATGATTCACATATATGTCCTTTTTGTTGTTAATGAGGGGTCATAATCATCATTTGTCTAACTTAAGCTCATCCCCTGCAACCACATTCATTTTCCATCTTTTTAGGGGCAACCAACTACAACTGAATCATGTGATTATCCATCATAGTCATAGCCTAATCTTGAACTATGTGTACCACAGCTCTACCCATGGCATGATTCTCATGGTACTTCCCATCTCTCCTTAGGATCAGCTCTCATGATCATTGTCACCTAATCCTCTTTTCACCTAGGCAACCTTTTTGTGATCTTAGTCTTGCCTTCATAAAGGTAACCCCTTGAGCATGTATAAACAAGACTATGTCAAGCAAAATCAAATAAAATCAAAAGCAACATCAAAGTCAAAAATGAATCATGGGTCATTCTTAGCATTCGTAGACTACTCCCTTGAAGGGTGGTTGTTGAAAACTTATTAAAAATTACAAAAATGTAAGGTGGACTGCTCCCTTGAAGGATAGCTATCAAAAACATTTGAACTAAGCATATAAACTTAGACCAATCCCTTGAAGGATGGATGAGTTAAGAACTTATCAAATCTAGTAATTTATTGGAAGCTTCCCACATCAATCAGCTTCCCCAACCCTAAAACATAATCAAAAGTAGTGAAAAACCCATAAGCAAAAACAACAACAATGAGAAACACGACAATCAGCTCTCATAAAAGCAATAATCTTGGAAAGCCACAATTGGCTCTCCTTAGTAGACTTCCCACATCGATCAGTCTACACTATATATATGAGCATGGACTTGTTTATACTATCCTATTGGAAGCCTATAAAAGAGGCATTCTAGTTTCACACAAAGGTTTTAATTTCACCCATCCTCCCTCCATATATCACATGCATAGGACTATGTGCTTACTTGACACAATGTGATCAAGATACTCATTTATCAACCTAAGAATGCTAATGTGAAGCATTTGAAAGGCTTATTTTCATTAGGCTAATCCAACTTTAGGTTTCATTTTTGTCCTTACCAATGAAGAGGCCTCATGTTTCTTTTCTTATCTTTTATTAGTTCATGTAGACGTACATCTCATGATTCTTATCACTTTCCTTATATTTAGTTTGTTATCTACTTAATTTATGTATTCTCATTACATCCTTAACCATGTTAAATTTTATCTCCATGATCATAAACAACAAATATCAAATAAAAAATGCAACATTGTGAACTATATCCATAAACCACTTATCATATATCTATCTATGGTCAAAACACCATAAAATTGCATCACATCACATCATAGCATAAACATAATCTTATCCATCTACCATTAAAACATCATGAGAACATATATCATATCATAAACAACGTTAATTACACCATTCATCATCATGAACATCAACAAAATCAATCATCAAAACATCATGAACCATATCATATATCATCTACTTATCTATTTATTAACCATCACATCACAATAATTCATCTTATAACATCAACTTAACCATAAATAAAGTCACTATGATCACATTATCATATGACATATATCCATCCATATCACATCCTCTCATATCCATGAACCAAATTAGAGAATCATAACCATCTTTTAAACATCACATGCCTAAGCTACTGAGTCAACATCTCATAAAGCATATGCATGAAACCTTAGACCATCAAACATAAACATGAACAAAAATATCCACATTAGCATGTAAAACATGAACCATAAAAATACATCATAAACCATACATCATCATCATATACATTGTGTCATCATAAATAATACCTGTAAAAATATATAAACTCTCTCTTAAAACATGTACATCTCACTACATCAACATGCAGGCTAGTATCAAAATAATGTACACCTATCTCTACCAACATATCAAAACATGTGTAAATCATGATCTTAAGGCACCACTACTATTGGACCCACCTACACCTACACTTGTACCTATACCTACACTCCCATCTAGTGGTGGCCCCCTTGGTCTCCCTCCCTAGCCCACTATGGAGGCCCATTATCCTAGAGTAGCTACCAAAAGAACCCCCACCAAACTAGCCCTATACTCCCTGCATCTTAATCCTATATGAAACTATGCCAACACCATCACCTCATAGTACCTTATCTCCTCAATAATGGCTAGATATTGTGTCCTTAAAATTATGTTTGGTGGTCATCCTCTTGCTATTGTGGCCACTCTTACCCCCTATTTCAAATAATCTCTCTCCCAAGTTACTAAAACAAGAGAGGCCCTCATTAAATCATGTTCACCTATCAACATTACAACTTACCCCTATAAGGTGATAACTTGAGCCTACAAGATGGGCACCTATCCTTGTAATCCTATGATCTAGGCCTATGTTACTACCAGTTCTATTGCCACATGACCACCCTATACTAGTGCCCCTGTAGGGCCCACATCCATGGGATGCTATCCCATATCCCCCCATCCATAATTAACAGTTGCATATCTAGCCTGGTACTAAACCACATATCCATCTACCACACCAACATCATCAATGGGAGCTCTCATTGGAAAATCTTCATGGTCTAAGATAATCTCCTCTAGGTGCTACTCTAAGTGTAAAAACTCAACATCCTCCCTCCTGTATCAAGGGAAATTTGGAGGGATCCCCTATGTCAATCCAAACTACCTCTGCACCCTCTCAACTAGGATGAGATTAGTCTCACCCTCTTGCCTCCCATATATCCATCACCATCTCTATAGTGATAAGGTGTGATACATGTATCCTACCTAAATCAACTAGCTCAAGTAAGGTCTCCACACCACATCACCAACCACCAAGCCCTCTAGAGCATCTCTAAACTAGTCAATATCTCAAGAACCTCCACTAGCCCCTATCACTGTATAATCACCTCTCCATCGCATAAATCCTACTTTGTAGTCTTTAGGCACAAAACCATCCCATGGAAGCCCTAGTGGTCTAAGCACTCTAATATGCTCATACACTTAGTAGTGGAGTATGAACTTGACACTAATCCTATATTGCTTATGTGTATAAAAATATCAGAGCTCTCTATAGATATACACTAATAAAATAAGAGCCCACCCAAATATAGTCCTCCTTAGTAACATATCTCCTAACACCCCTAGCAGTAGATATAGGAAGCAACCACTACTCAAATCAAGAAGGTCAAAACAAGATATCCCCATCATCATCATCATTAGTAGGCACCTATCCACTAGTGAAATCTAGTATAATGGCCTGTAGGGCATGCCACCCACATGAAATCTAACCTATTCCCTATCCTTATCATAAATCTAGTCCATGTAGTAGTCTCATTTCTTACTCTCTATATGGTAGATCAGGTCTCCATGAATCATTAATCAAGTGATCCAATGCACATCCTCTAACAAGATGTTTATCTCTCTAGTGGGCAACATGAAAATGTTCATGGATGGATCCCATCTCTTGATGAGAGTCCTAATCATCATTACATCTCATGGAAAGTGTTGATAATGCCTCATGGCCCCTAGGTTAACCTCCATATGATGCCACTCATCATTTGTCATACCATCATGAAACTTTATGAAGATCTTTGAGACTCGGTCTTGCATTTGGATCTATTTATGTGCCTATAAAACAACCACATTAGCATACACACTTAATTTTCCACCTTGATCTAAGCACCAACCTATACTTACCTTTGTCAACCTATTTCCAACCTACCTACTTACATTGACAATATAAAAATTAAACAAACACTCTACCTCTTATCCACATATTAAACCTACATGCTTCTATCACCAATGTCGACCCTAGCTCATCATCTTAAAACATCTAGATATTTTTGTTAACTAAAAATTTAAGCACTGACCCTTGTCCCTTTTTCTAGACCAACATTCAAACCTCATATACCATTTAAACATTAAAACATCATACCATTTAAACATTTTACCAGCTTTCAAAGACTTTTATCAAAATTTTCCTACTTCACATAATTATTAACCACAACCTTCTACAAATTTTAATACAAATATTTAAAGTCTTCTCACTCCTCATTAACACCAAACAAATCACTTTGACATTAAAAAATCTTTCATTCATTTTTACTAAATCCATTGACCATCGATGGTTCCTTAAACCATTGATGATCCCTTGGGACCATTTTTCCCCTAGGGTCGACCATCGATGGTCATGTTCAACCATGATGGTCACTCTGTGTGACCATTGATGATGAAAACCTCAAACCCTAGACCCCAGACAAACTCCCAAAACACCTCCAACTAGTAAATAATATCCATACACCTCACCTATGACCCCTTACCAATTTAACCAACCCTATTACTCTTGATTTTACTCATTCATTTCACTAATTTTAACCAAAATGAACATTAGGGCATCATGACCTAGCATTATTTCCAAAACCCCACTATTGTAATCTATCCAAATATGACTTTTAACCACCAAATTCAACTAAACTATCAATTTATAACACCTCCTACCTCATTACACAAGCATTATTTTGGTTGAATCCCTTATCTCCCCATTCAACCAAATCCTCATCTTCCTTCCATCTGATCCACTCTTAGTCAATCTCCTTTATCAAACACTCTCCTTAGTCAAACACTAGCCCCACCATCTCCAAATCTCTCACAGTCAAACACACAAAATACTAAAATTCACCACACCTAAAGAGCAAAATGCCAATGCAAAATGTCAAAAATGATAAAAATAATTTCAAAATTTACTTTTTATCTATGAGTTTTTAGGGTTTTCCCTGACCATCAATGATCAAGGTAACCATCGATGGTTAACCCTAGGACCTCTGACTATCGATGGTCAAGGTCCCCAACATTTTAAATTTTTTTTAGGTGCTTAACCTTAGAGATCACCTCATCTCACTTCAACCAAAACTTAAACTTTTTGCTATTACGCTTATCTAACCCACCATTTGACCATGTCCACCTCAACACTAGCCATTTTTGACCTGAACTACTTGCCTATTTTGTGATGAATTTACATTGATCCATTTGATCACACCAATCAACCTTTCCATTTTAAAATTTTATGCTTTGCACCACCTCATGCACAACCCAACCAATTATTTTATTTCATAGGAGAATTTCCTACCCTAGATACTTACACCCAATACTGACCCTATCTAGATGACTCATAGTGTCACCTGATCAGCCATGACTAGTGTTATGGACCGATTACCCTATTACTTTTACTTCTAGTACTAACCCTTATTTTTACCAAAACTAGTAACTTTAGTCTTTGTGTGATCTTGAATAATCATACTTAGTCATATTTAATATGAAATTTTGCATTTCAAATGCCTGAACTCATGTCACCACCTCATGACTCACCATAGACCATTTATCAAACCCTAACCCAATTTAAATGTCACCTCATCAACTCTTAGTTTGAGGGGGAACAGCTCCTCCAACTCTTAGGGAAACTAGATGTCTTTCCCATACTCCATTTTTTTGTCTCTTGTTCACACAAGCTACATAATAAAAAGGGGGAAAATTTAGACACCAAAAATATGCACACTATGATTCCAAATGTCAAAAAACCCCCTTGACTACTTAGGACCAATATACACCAATCTAGCCTAACCAAGCTCTTCTATAATCAGTTTCAAAAATTAGCTCCACCTAGGCTTCAACCCCCTTTTTCCTTTGGGACCTGACCATCAATGATCAGGGTAACCATTGATGATCACCCTTGGGAAACCATAACTGTCGATGGTCAGTGTATACCTCCTTAACCAAGAGCATGAAACCATCTATCAAGATTTTCTAAATATAGCTCATATAAATCTTGGTGTGAGCCTTTTCATGGATAAATTATATTTATATGGCCTAGTTGCACCTTGTCTTCTACCTCTTTCTTGTCCCTATAAGAAGAGAGGGCTTGGAAGAGAAATCCATTTGTAATAATATCATGAGCTCAAGTATGAAAGATTTTATTTTTTAGGCCAATCAACATTAATCAATATCATCAGCATGATCAACTCAACCATCATATTGAGAGCTGACTCACTACCACTTCTCAACCAAGTTCTCAAGTATCATTACTTTGTCAGATTCAACCCAAATTCCACCAATAAGTTAACTACTTCAACCACTAACCTAATCAACTTATAGTAATATAAATACTTATTTGTTAATATTGATTTATTTTATTTCTATTTCACAATCAACCCAACCCTTGCCCATCTCCCAAAATCCATCTTTTAGATCCTATTATTTAGCAATTTAACAACCCAAAACTCACATAGTAATTATCAACAGTTGACTCAACTGCCGATAGTTTTCCCAACCATCAATGATCAACTTAACCATCGATGGTCACCTTAACCACTGATATTCACCCTAACTACTGATGGTCATTATAGCAGTGAAAACTAGCAAGCTATTTCCACCTATCTACCCTCAACCAGATCTAATTTTCTATGTTCTTACTTGTCCACAGACCTCTTTCATATTTTTTGAAGCATCTCCAACCTATTATCACTAGTATTAATTAGTTTGCACTAATTTGATCATTTCTAGTCTATTTTCAAAGCAAGCATTCTTGTGTTCAATTTTAGTACCTTTTGATTATTAATGCAAGTACCTTATTTCCAATTTTGTGAACTTAATTATTTAAAGCATGTAGATTAACAACCCCTAAAGAAGCTCTTGCTTCCAAGATCTACCTATCACTAGGAAATCCACTCAAATATCTAGCTAATAAACAAGTTTGCTTTAGTGCTTTATTATCTACAAATCTTCCTCCCAAGCTAAAGAGGAGTTCTCCATAAGCTTCTAATTCAATGTGCACACAAACAAGCAGGTTTTTCAACCATACCTATATCAAGTTTCTTTTCTCTCTTTCTTATAAATTAAAGATAAAATTTACATGAAATAGGAGGTTAAGTCAATTTTTGGGAAAATCAACTTCATTAATAAGTTTATCTTAGGGGGTTCATATAAATCATCAAGCCTCTAAGTGCTATGCTCAAACAGGATGCTAAATTAGAATGGACAACTAAAGCTAGAAATTCCTTAAAATTCATAAAAGAGACCATATCTTAGGCTCCAATATTTATTAGTCTAGACTTCAAAAAAGATATATATTTGTATTTTTTTTTAGAACACACCATTATTTTTGTTATCACACATAAAGACAAAACTAAGCATTTAATTGCCTTCATGAACACAAATCTGAAGGATGTAGAGCTCCAGTATTCAATGAATGAAAAGCAAATTTTTTTCTTTGGTCAAGGCAGTGAAGAAATTTTGACATTATATCTAAAGGAACAAAACCATTTCCATTGTCCCTGATCCTACTATCAAGCTCACCCTATCATAGAATGAGCTAGGAGAACATCAAGGAAAATGGATGGCCAATCTCCAAGAGTTTGACATAGAGATCAAGCCTATAAAGATTATTAGAGGACAAGATATTATTTATCTCATGAATGAGCCTAATCCCCAAATTACCATTGAAGAGGTCCGTACAACACAAGTTTTTAAAGGGGAATGGTATATTGATATAATCTAATATTTACTTACAAGAACCTGCCCACTAAAGCTTAGTAGGTAAAGAAGAAGAGACTTGAGGCTCAGAGCTACTAATTTAATGATAAAAAAGTGAGCCTTTTATAGAATAAACTATGAATTAATTTATCTTTGGTGTGTGTCTTTAGAGGAGGCTAGGGAAATTATATAAAAATTACATCAAAAGATAGGCAGTGGTCACCCTGTTGGGAATATCAAAGCCCATAACATTTTGATGTTGGGATACTATTGGCTAACTATTTTCAAGGATGATCATATGCACATCAATAATTTCCATGAATGTCTAGCTTTAACTAAGATATAAGTACATGTAGCAAAGCCTCTATAACTAGTCATCGAAGGAAAACCATTTTCACAATGGGGGTTTGGATTTTATTGGTGTAATTAACCCAAACTCCTCAATGAGCCATAAATTTGTGCTTATGGATACAAACTATTACATTAGATGGATGAAATCAGTCACCACAAGGAATAGTAGAGCATAACATGTGATTCAATTTTTAGAATAGCACATTACAACTAGATTTGACATGCCCATCTCTTTAGTATATGACAATGGACCAACATTTATATCAGTAGAGTTCACTGAGTGAGCACATGCCAATCAGATTATAATTAGGTTAGCTTCTAACCACTAACCTTAAGGGAATGGATTGGTGAAGTTGAAAAATAAAAATATGATAGAGGAAATTAAGAAGTTAACAAGGGACAAGCCTAAGGACTAGCATAATCAGCTAAAGTATGCACTTTGGGCAGATTGTATGAGATAAAATCAAGCCCTTAAAGCTTTGCCTTACTTGCTAGTGTATGGATGCAGACCAATTTTTCCCATCACATTGAAGTTGACCACTTATAAATTCATGCAAGATTACATAGGACCAAATGATAAAGTAGAATCAAGATTGCTTGATATAATAGAAATAGAGGATTCAAGGACTGAACCTTGCAAACATTTATCAAACATTAGGATGTAGTTAAAATGTGGTTCAATAAAAGACCAAAAGTTAAAGCATTCAAAATTTTAGATTTGGTGTTGCTATGGGATAATTCCCATGAAAATAAAGGACAACATGATAATTTTGGCCCACTATGGATCAGACCATATCAGATTTTAGATATCATGGGCAATAATGCATTTTTTTAAAAGACCTTTAAGGCAATGAGATTACATATCCAGTTAATGGATAGTTCCTGAATCATTAATTCAAAGTTATTCCATCATTAGATATTAATGATTGAGAAGGTTTAGATAAATTTAGATATAGGATTAGATTATATTTCTATGCTTTCTAGTTTAGTTTATTTCATTTTAGTTTAGTTATCTTGATTTTAAATACTTTGGTTTCCCTAGATTAGATGTCGGTGATTTCTAAAATAATTTCCTATTTTCTACATTAGTTGTCTTTGTTTTCTTCTTTGACATTCAATGTTGTGCTTGTTATAGTTATTTTGAAAACAACTAAGTGTGAGACTTATAGAAAAGGGGAAAAGTAATTTTGACACATTTTAGGCTAGTTTATAGATTAGACACATTTTTGTGTCTCAAGGCTTTAGAATGAAGGGAAGTGATCATAAGATTATTTTGAACTATGTCATAGCTAAAAGCTTTTATCAGGCATATGAAATTTGTTCATGAGATACTTCATACAAATTTAGAAATTTTTCTTATTTTATTAGATCAAATACACTCATAATGTTAAAAACTTTTTGGAAGCAATAATTTGGGGTCTAGATTTAGCTAGCAAGGATGTTCTAGTAATGATTTGTTTCTAATTATACCAACTCACTGGGGTTTTTTCCTCTCTCTTTTCCACTGATATGAACTTAAGAAATTAAAAGAAATAAAAAGAAAAGAATTAATAAGTTCAAAAGAGCAAAATAAAATTTAAAGAAAAATAAAAGATCCCACATGAAGAAATAAAGTCAATGCACCATGCATCATGGTTGTGAAAAGATAATGAAAGGAGTGAAGAAGGAACCTACGGTATCTCTATCAGGGTTATGGATGCCTGACTGGTAGTAGAGTAATGCCTGAGCTTCCCTTGATTTAATAAGATTTAACAAATACTATAATGAAACTTACAACTAAATCAAAACCTTCTAAAAAACTCATCATAGCAAGCGCTAAATCAATAACACACACACATAGATCCAGGGAATTAGAAGGAAAGTATGTTGTGTGAATTGACCTATGAGTCTCTTTCATGTTTTTAATTTGAGAATTTCTTCTATAACATACTCCAAGATTGATCTAAAGATTGTGAGACTAAATTTTTGAGTTTTTGAATACTTAGGAGTATTCCCCTTGTAAGTCACCATTTGTTGTACCCACACCCCCCTTTTTTGCTAGAAAGAAATTGGGACTCACTTTTTTTTAAAATATGATCTTAATAGGGAATCTTTTTTCATATGTTTATGCAAAATTTGGGAAATCTAGGACATTTCATTTTTTTGGTGGGATGATATTGGCATTGTGTTTATGAGACTAACTTTTTTAGTACAGATGAATTCTTCAAGTTTATATTCTTTGGGATACTTCTTTCAACCTTTGTGAAAAATTATCTTTTTAGATGTTATGTTTAGGGAAATTTTCTATCCTATTTTCTTTCAAGCTTATTGTTTAGGAAGCCTTATTTTGTCAAAGAAATTATTGCAGACTTTTTTTCCAAAATAATTCTCCTAATAAAATTTAGCCTACAAACTCTTTACCTTAAGGAATTCTAGACTGCATACACTTTCCCCAAAATAAATTCTATGATGGATTATCCCTTTGACCCTATCCAAAATTATTCTTTAGAACTTTCAGAAATGACCCTTAACCATATGACAGTACCCTTTAAGAATTTTAAAAGTGCTCTTCAACCTTTGTGAAATAGACCTTTTAGCAAAAAAATTTCTCTGAAGTAGACCCTTCAAATTCTTTCCACCTACCATTTAAAACCCTTTTAAACTAGCCCTTCAACCTTTCCTAAATTGATTATTTACCTCCTTCTTGACCACTTCTTTTAGGTCACATACACTTTGGGTTTTGTGTAATAGACCCGAAAGGACTTATCCTTCAAGATAAACCTTTGCCAATTTTTTTGTAAATTTTATCTGAGAGAATTATACCCTTAAAAACTTTTGAAGTGCCCCTTAGCCATATGGAAGTACCCTTAGGGAGGATCCAAAGTGCCTTTTATCCTTTGTGAATGAACCCTTTTGCTATGGACATACCCTTCAAGAATTTTATCCTAGACCTTTTTTCCCTTAATGAATTTCTTCAAACATTTTATCTAAGAGAATTATACCATTTAGGAATTTGAAGTGCCCCTTATTCATATGAAATTACCCTTCAGGAGGCTCTGAAGTGCCCTTCAACATTTGTGAAGTAGACCCTTCAAGACATTTATCATGAACAAAATACCCTTCAAGTCAAAATTACCCTTTGGTGGAAATTGAAAGTGCCCTCTAGACCTTTGAAATAACCCTCTAAAAGAATTAATTCAAGACTTTTGCTCAGATAAATCTTTTGGAGAAAATTTTATTGACTCTTTCTTCGAAATAAAGGCCCCAAAAGAATTAGTTTATGAACATAGGCCCCAAAAGCAATTTTTGATATACACCCTAAAACACTTTATTACTGAGAGTATTACTAAGTCTCATCATACTTAGCCAATATGTTGGAAATATTATCATTGATGTCAAAGGTCTAGCATTATTGGTGATAAAGGCCCCATTACATTTAATGGTGTTTTTAATATTCATTTCTTGGCTAATGTGTGTTAATATTTATTTAATATTAATGAATATATTTTTGGTTGCATATAATTCAAAAGAGGGCCCATGGAGAAGTCAAAGAGTCATGAGGTAAAAAATGAAAGAGGAATGGGATGCATTTTCTCATGAAGAGTCATCTTGAGGAATTGCAAGAGTCACCTTGTGAAGACAAAAGAGGTATGGCACATTTTTCCATGAAGGGACACTTTGAAGAATACGAAAAGTCACCAAGATAAGGATAGAAGAGGAAAGGATACTTTTGATTATGAAGGGTCACCATATGAATTTTTTAATGTAAAGATACAAGGGTCATGCCAGTTTGGTGCCATTTTCCATAAAGATTTAAGGGTCACAAAGGGTGAATGCTAAAGATCATTTGGAAAGCTATTAATAAAGGCTTGAGAATACATTTGTAATATGCAAGAGAGTGCATGGTTTTTATTAGTTTTTAAAGAGAGAAAAATAGTATATATTATAGATTTCTATCATTTATTGAGTAAGCAACATTGAAAGGTAGTTGTGTTTTATACACAAGAGGGGTTGGTGCTCCTGTGGGTTGGTTCTCACAAATAGTTTCTATGTTGGTGCTCAGCAAAGGGGTTGGTACTCCTACAAGTTGGTGCTTGTGAACTTTGTATTTTGAGTTGGTGTTCATTCATATACTTGAGATTGTTCTTTGTAGTTTTTTCCACTTTGGGTTTCCACGTAAAAAATTTGGTGTCTCTCTCTCTGTCTCTCTCTCTCTCTCTCTCTCTCTCTCTCTCTCTCTCTCTCTCTCTCTCTCTCTCTCTCTCTTGTGTGTGGTGTAAATTATTACTTTAGTTTTTTTGCATATCTTGAATGTATGATTAAGTGGTTAAAGAAAATAAATCATATTAATAAAAATATATATAATATACTGATTCACCCCTCCTCTCAGTATATTCTATGCTTAAGAATTGGTATCAGAGCAGATTCCTTTTGAAAATTTTTATAACTTGAAGGAAGATCAGGAAAGCACGATGGCTGGATCACATAAAGGATTTTCTAAAACTAAGGAACCATTATTTGATGAGATGAATTATGTTTTTTGGAGCATAAGGATGAAGACTTATTTGATGGCCATTAGATTCGACATATGGCAAGCAGTGGTGGAGGAATATGAAGAGCCACAGACAGTTGTAACTACTCTGATAGAAAAGAAGGCAAGTGAAAATAATGCTAAAGCTTTAAATGCTATTTTATTTGGCTTATGTGAATCAAAATTTATTAAAGTTATGTAATGTAAATATACTCATGAAACTTGGGTAAAACTTGAGAATATTTTCAAAGGTGATGGAAAGATTCATCAAGTTAAGCTTCAGACTTTCAAAAGATAGTTTGAGAGTTTGAAGATGGAAGAAGAAGAAAATATATCAAGTTGTCTCTTTTAGGTTGATCAAATAGTCAATTAGATTCAAGGATTTGGAAAAAATTTAGAATAATCGACTGTGGTTGAAAAGGTTTTGAGATCTCTACCATTGAGATATGATGCAATTTTTTTGGCAATTGAAGAGATGAAGAATTTATCCAAGCTAAAGATGGATGAGCTTCATAGTATCTTTATAGTGTATGAGATGAAGACTAAATAAGATAAACCTTCAAAGAGAGAAGCAACTTTCAAGACATCAAAGGAAGAGAAGGCTAAAATTTAAGAATCAAGTGATAATTCTAGCGATGATGAAGATGACAATGGAGCTCTATTCATTCGCAAGCCAAAAAAAGGCACAAGTAAATATCAAGGAAAATTACCTCTTAAATATTTTAATTATTAAAAGATTGGACATTTTATAGCTAAATGCCCAAATAAGGGTAATGATGACAATGAATAAGGAAAGTATACATACAAGAAAATTTTTAAAGGCAAATTCAATAAGAGATTTGAGAAGAAGAGTTTGTATTCTAAAGATCTTAGCTCAGCCAAAGATAGTGGAGTCAGTGACTTAGAAGAAGAAGAGATTATATTCATATCCGAACATGAAGATGCATCCATAAAAAAAAGTATAAATGATCAAGAAGAAGAATATGATGAATTTGAAGTGAATCTGAAAGGAGAACTCATTTGTGCCTTATAAGAGTTCAAAGCTCTTGAAAAGAAGGATTGAAGATTAAATCTCCAAATTGAGAAAAATGAAAAGGAGTCAAAGGAAATAATTTAAGATCTACAAGCACACTTTGAAGAAGCCAAGAAGAATTAAGAAGATCTAACAACATAGTTGAAAATAGTAAGTAAAGAATGTGAAAGGTATGTTATTGAAATTACTTCTTTAAAAGTAGATCTTGAGAAAATAAATAAAGCAATCAATGATAAAGCAGCCAATGATTCAAAATTTTAGAATAACACTAATATGTTGAATAAGATATTAAAAAATCAAATATCAATGTCAGATAAGACAAGTATTGGATTTGAAAAAGAGAAAGAGGAGTTCACTTCTTTCCTAGACAAATAAAAATGAAAGAGATATGTTGAAGCTCTTACAAAATAAGAAATAAAAAGGGAAGAAGTTAAGAATACAAAGGACATCTCAAACAAAGAAGGCTGGAGGGAATAAAGCTATAAAAGGTAATTAGGTCATAGATACACAAAAAAGTCATATTTTTATGGCTACTATTTTTATTGTAATGGATATGGTCATAAGAAATTAGAATGTCAAAAAAAAGCTAACATTTTTAGAAATAAGGAGAAGGAAAGTTATGTAGAGTCAAGCAGAAGCCATAACTCTTTTGCTCTTCTATTAGGCTTTAATGAAGAGGCCATAATATGTTATAAGTGCAATAATTTTGGACACATAGCTTGCTACTTTAGATGTGTGTTTGAGTTAGTCAAGAAGGACCAGAGTTTTAAGGCTTCATTCATCAATAAGAAAGTTTAGACAGGTTTATGGCAAAAGAAATAACCTAAAAAATCTATGTTGGTGCAGACCATTTTCCATGCAATAAATGAAGAAAAGCTATGAATAATTGATAGTGGATGTTTAAGGCACATGATAAGAGACAAAATCAAGTTCATAAACTTGAAGAAGATCAATGGTGGCACAGTGAAATTTAGAGATAATACTACTACCAAAATTTCTAGAAAAGGTACACTAAGTTTGGATAATAGTAGAACTAAAACTAAAAATGTTTTGTATGCAAAAAGTCTTAAGCATAATCTTTTGATTGTAATTAAAATGTGTATTTAGGAGCACACACTAAAGTTTTATGTAGAAGGTTATGAAATTAGAAGAAAATATTCAGATATGTTGGTTGCAGATGCTCAAAGAATAGGCAATAATTTGTATATGCTATCAGACATCAAAGGTAAAATATGTTTAAGTCAGATTGAAGAAAGTTGGCTATGGCATAGGAGAATGGGACACATAAATTTTGACAATCTTGTCAACATCAACAAGAAGCAAGAAGTTATAAATCTTCTAAAGATTATAAAGCCATTTGATACACTTTGTGAACCTTGTCAGCATGGGAAGAAAGCTAGAAGGTGG
The DNA here is from genome assembly GCA_037957365.1 of Torreya grandis. Taxonomy (NCBI): domain Eukaryota; kingdom Viridiplantae; phylum Streptophyta; class Pinopsida; order Cupressales; family Taxaceae; genus Torreya; species Torreya grandis. Next base: position 2,347,280 of record JARHVA010001457.1, on the reverse strand, counting down.
TTCAAAATAAAAGAATACTCAACTACTCATATTCTAGAGCTTGTTCACATTGATCTATGTGGATCTATGATAAATTAGATTACTCAAGGTGAGAAATATTTCATGCTACTTATTGATGATTTTTCACGTATGACTTGGGTAATGTTTTTAAAAAAAAATTAGAAGCTTTCAGACATTTAAAAGCATTCAAAACATTAGTTGAGAATGAAACTAGTTTGAAGATTAAGTGTCTAAGATCAAAACAAGGAGGATAATTCATGTCAGATCAATTTATAGAGTTTTATGAAGACCATGGAATAAAGAGATATTATTCAGTAGCCAGAACTTCACAACAAAATGGAGCAGTTGAATGAAAAAATAGAATAGTTGAGGAGATGGTGAGGATAATGCTAAATGAATCTAAAATAGTAGATAAATATTGGAGAGAGTTAGTTTCTACAGTAGTGCATATTCATAATAGAGCATTATTGAGAGTCAATAGTAACAAGACTCCTTATGAGCTATGGTAAGACAAACCAGCAATAGTTGATTATTTCAGAGTTTTTGATAGCAGATATTTTATAAAGAGAACTGATAAAAAACTTGGTAAGTTTGAATCCAAATTAGATGAAGGTATATTTATTGGTTATTCTTACAAAATTAAAGCTTATAAATGTTGTAACAAAATAACTAATACAATTTTTGAAAGTGCAAGTGTCAGGATAGAAGAAGATGGAACACAAAGAATCAGTGATCTAGTAGACATTCTTGAAATCATTGAAGAGAAAGGTTTTGAAGAATCAGATGAAGATGAGAAGAAGGATAAAAAAGGCACCAAAACTCTGTCCAAATATGTTTAGATAAATTATAATGAAAGTGACATCATTAGGGACATAAATGAAGGAATTCACACCAAAAGATTGATGGTAAGTGAATCTGAGCAAGTTAATTTCTCTTTGTTATCCACAATTTAGCCTAAAACTTTTTCAGAAGCTAGACATGATAAACATTGGGTTAAGGCTATGGATTAAGAATTAAATAAAATAAAAAAGAATGATACTTAGGAACTAGTGCCTAGATCAAAAGATCACAATGTGATAGAAACAAAATGGGTTTATAGAAATAAGTTGAATGAAAATAGAGAAGTGACCAGAAATAAAGTAAGATTAGTATGTAAAGGATATGCTTAGATTGAGGGAATAGATTTTGAATAAACTTTTGAACTAGTGGCAAGGTTAGAGGCTATTAGAATGTTTCTTGCATTTGCGGTATTTAAAAATTTTAAAGTGTTTCAGATGGATGTCAAATTTGCTTTCCTGAATGAGAATCTAGAAGAAGAAGTCTACATTGAGTAGCTTGAGGGATTTATTATCTTAAATATTATTAGCCATGTATGTAGATTGAAGAAAGCATTGTATGGATTGAAACAAGATCCCAGAGTTTGGTATGAAAGACTTGATAAGTACCTACAGGATCAAGGTTTCAAGAGAGGATTTGCTGATAGTAATTTTTACATCAAAATAGATGGTGAGAATTAATTGATTGTTGTGGTATATGTTGATGATATCATTTTTGGAGAAAATATTGAAAATATGATAAAAGAATTTTTTGATAATATGTAAAAATAATTTGAGATGTCTATGCTTGGAGAATTGTCATTTTTCTTAAGATTGTAAATATTTTAGTCAAATAAAGGAATTTTCATATCTCAAAGTAAATATGCCAAAGAAATGTTGAATAAATTTGGTTTTGAGGATTGTGCACCATTTGGCACACTAATGTGTATAGGAAATAAAGTGAGCAAGGATGAAGATTCACCTGTTATAGATCAATCTTTGTATAAATATATGATTGGTAGTATTTTATATTTGACAACATTGAGGCCATACATCATGCATGTAGTAGGTATGGTTGTAAGATATCAGTCATCTCCAAAAGATAGTCATGTTCAATTAGTGAAGAGAATATTCAAACCTATGGAGGGGACATTAGATTACAGATTATGGTATCCCACAGGTAGAGATTCACTTTGGTTACTGATACAGATTCATATTGGGCAGGGTGCTTGGATGATAGAAAGAGTACAAATGGAGGATATTTCTTCCTTGGTGATAGCTTAGTCTCATGGTTAATCAAGAAGTAGAATTTAGTATCACTTTCTATAGCTGAAGTAGAATATATTACAGTAGTATTATGTTGTACTCAAGTGCTTTGGATGAAGCAAACTTTGGAAGATATCAAGGTAATGTATGATAAACCTATTTATATTTTTTATGATAACACAAGTGCTATAAATATTTCAAAGAATCCAGTGATGCATTTAATAACAAAACATATTCCCATTAGATATCACTTTTTAAGAGAGTAGGTTGCAGATCAATAGGCTAAAATAGAGTATATCAATACTATAGAGCAAATTGCAAATAATTTCACAAAGGAACTACCAAAAGACACATTTGAGTATCTGTGAGAGAAGTTGGGAGTATTTTTTTTTACTTCCTACCATTGAGGTTCAACACTAGTTGAGGGGGAGCTAAGTGTTAGCTCTAGGTAGGCCCTTTGCCATTGATGCCAAAAGGGGAGAATAATAGGTACATGTGCAAAAATAGGTACATGTTACTATAGTAAGGGGGAGTTACTATATATTTTTTAGATGATAGTATGCGTAGGTTTTAGGATGTGGTAGTTTTAGTTTGAGGTTGCCATCAATGACAAAGGGGGAGATTGTTAGAAATATTGTCATTGATGTCAAAGGTCTAGCATTATTGGTGATAAAGGCCCCATTATATTTAATGGTGTTTTTAATATTCATTTATTGGCTAATGTGTGTTAATATTTATTTAATATTAATTAATATATTTTTGGTTGCTGATAAGTCAAAAGAGGGCCCATGGAGAAGTCAAAGAGTCACAGGTTAAAAGACGAAAGAGGAATGAGACACATTTTCTCATGAAGAGTCATCTTGAGGAATTTCAAGAGTCACCATGTGAAGACAAAAGAGGTATGGTGCATTTTTATATGAAGGGACACTTTAATGAATATGAAAAGTCACCAAAATAAAGACAAAAGAGGAAAGGATGCTTTTGCTTATGAAGGGTCACCATATGAATTTTCAAATGCAAGGATACGAAGGGTCATGCAAGTTTGGTGCCATTTTCCATGAGAATTGAAGCGTCAAAAAGGGTGAATGCCAAAGGTCATCTGGAAAGCTATAAATAAAGGCTTGAAAAGCCATTTGTAATATGCAAGAGAGTGCATGGTTTGTATTTGTTTTCAAAGAGAGAAAAATAGGAGATATTTTAGAGTTATATCATTTGTTGAGTAAGCAACATTGGGAGATAGTTGTGTTTTATACGTAAGAGGGGTTAGTGCTCCTGTGATTTTGTGCTCATGAATCTTTGTAAGGGGTTGCTGCTCTTTTGGGTTGGTACACTTTTGCGTTGGTGCTCACAAATAGTTGCTATGTTGGTACTCAACAAAGGGGTTGGTGATCCTGCAAGTTGGTGCTTGCAAACTTGTATTTTAAGTTGGTGCTCATTCATATACTTGAGATTGTTATCCATGGTTTTTCTCACTTTGGGTTTCCACATAAAAATCTGGTCTCTCTCTCTCTCTCTCTCTCTTGTGTGGTGAAAATTATTATTTCAGTTTTATTGCATATCTTGAATGTATGATTGAGTGGTTAAAGAAAAGAAATTAGATTAAGTAAAAGATATATAATATATTGATTCACCCCCCCTCTCAGTATATTTCATGCTTAACACAATATAACAAAAATACTTCCTATTTATATTTTAAAGGTCCCTACCACCCTAAGTTAATGAATTTGAATTATATGTGAAATGAAAGCCTAAAGTGAATGTTGTACACTTATGTCGCATGAACTAGTATTCAATGCTAGATTCTATATAAGTATCTATTACAATTTAAAGCTATAATTTGTATTTGAACTAACTTATATTAAAAGTCTTCTACTATCTTGTAGCAATAAGGAGCCATGGTTTCTACTTTGAGAGTATACAACGAACAAAAATCAAGGTAGAGTCGAGTCATTTACACTACCATATAGGTATATAACACGTAACACATTAAGTAAGAGAAAAGCATGAAGCATACAACCATGACATCTAAATATAGAAAATTTTAAGGTACCAATCCTCCATCTTCATACTTGATCAAAGATTCAACAGAGTTCACCAATAGTCTTTAATGCCATTGTGTTCAGAGATAAGCATAAGAATTACTCAACATTATGGGATGTTATTAATTTAGTGGATGTATTTTCATTGGAGGATGATATAACATTGGTAGACCAATTTTTTGTGAAGGAATTATTGGCTTAAAAATGCCAAAGACTACACTTTACTACTGCAAAACCAGAAGTGATGCCCTACATAGACGTCCTGAGGGACTTATTCTTCATTCGTAAAATATCACAAGATGCATTATTACATCACTCAAACAATAATACAGTGGTCACTTGCATCTCGGGGGTAGATTTTTAGAGATATTTATCATTAAACATCCATGATTTCTACTTTAATAAGCACACACTAGTGCAATTCAACATAGATACCTCGATGGAGAAGGTGTTATTATCATGGCTCCTCTTAGACCAAACTAACACTTGGAAAAAAAATACAAAAGGGACCATCTCAATTGATATGTTCAACATGAGTATCCACATCGACATGGTGCTCCTCAATAGATTATATGGTATGCCAAGTATCTACTATGTTAATATGGATTGGGTATCATTATTGTATATGTTGCTTACACATGACACCACTTACACCTTCAATGAAATCATAAGCCTGTAGCTAAGGGAAAAAATTATTCACAAAGATAGGCATCATACACCCACTAGGGATTTCTCCATGATGTCATATCTATTGGATGTGTCATGGGAACATGCTACAAAGACCTTGGCATATTATGGTCTCTACCCATGGAGTATGAAAAGAACAAAATTTATGATTACTACCAGTTTATGCATATCTATTGCTATACAAGGCATATGGTGAGAATATCCAAGGATGTTTATACTCAAAATTGGTAAGCTATTCACAACTTGCCTATGCCTCAGATTGGGCATAATATAGTGAAGAACCTAGCCAAGAAGGGATATTTATTCTTCTAGCACAATTTTACTATCATCATGGTATGGGGGGACAAGGTTTGTTCTAGATAAATTAGCTGAGTAGGAGATTGCCTTCTAATTATGGAAGAGTGTAGAAGAATATTTGGTAAGGTAAAAGAAAGCCTTATATTTTAGCCATCTAATCTCGATTGCCAAAATGACATATACAATGAGCAAGCATCTTGGAGATGTAGGTGACAAATGTAGGAGCTATAATTTCCCTATACTTCCACATAGGGACTAGGATCCACATGGGAAAATCCATTAGCACATCCATGTGTTTAACATTTTATATAGTCATCAACCCTATGGATATGATTTTGTATTTTTAAATGCTCAATCAGATAAGGAGGTATTGGGATGAGCACAAATTTTCATATTATAGGAGGATAATCTGAGGATGATCCAAGATGATCCTTCTATTTCCAATAGGGAAAGGTGAATCCTTAGAGTAACTAAAGGACCAAGCTGCCTCCTCTTCCCAAAGACCCTATCTAAAGATGAAGGTAGTAAAGAAAGAGCCTTGGCTACTCAAGCCTAGCATGACTAAGAGAACGTAGTCAAGAGATCCCATCAATATCAAATCTAATGAGGAAGGCCAAATATAAGAGTAACATATTACAAGTTCTACCCAAGGGCCAATTATTACATCTATTGTGGTAGCAACTCCTAGGGCATCATCACCTCTAGACTCACCCATTGTTATGACCTTAATCATTGGTATGTCTATGGATGTGTGGCTGACTTATGGCTTACATACCTCTTTTATTTACTTTTTATATTTCTCTATGTTCTTAGATAGGTTAGCCTATGGAATAACCTTAGCCAGTAGACTATATATAGGAGGTAGTGGTTAGTATTTAATCATCATGTGAATTATTCTACTATTAGTGCATTATTATGGAGGTTGCCCCCTTGAAGTGGCTTTGCTATATTATCTAGTATTTTATTCTTCTATCAATTATCATTGTGAAATCTCTCATATTTTATTATTTTGTGCAATATAAAATCATTCTATGTGAATATCTAAGAAAATTCATTATAAGTGGTATCAGAGCTTTGATTTGGGAAAGTTTCCTATGGCATTTTTTTTTGGATCTGGTGAGGCATGGCTTCTAGAAGTAGTGAAAGCAAAAAAACATAATGTGTAATCTAAGAAGAATTAATTTTTTCAATCAATGCAGTATTGCTCAAAATGCTTTTTTGAAAAAAAATTTAAAAAAAAAGTCTAGAAATTTTTTTCCCCTTGCACACTTGCAGTCGTTAGATTCATTTCAGTGAGATGATTTCAATGGTATATTTTATTGGTATAATTTTTTAGTACTAAAAAATTTACTCTAGTGCACAAAGGTAATCATTGGATTTGTCTTGACAAGGTGATCATAATGGTACCATTTCCTGGTACACTTTTTTTTAGGGTCAAAACCCTCCTAGGGTTTGTTTATGGTAGGTCCTTCAACTTGAAGAAGAAAAGGGGAACTAAAAACTCCTAAGACTCCTTCTAATGATGACATGGAATCTATAACTTTAGATCCAATGATTTCTCAGCTTCAAGAGGACATAAAAAACTTGGTGAAGTATGATGACTTTATTGTAGTCCAAGTTGATGTTTTAGGGATGCACAGAGAGAGTAATAGAGTTCACAATGAATTGTAGTATATCACTATGCAATTGGCTGACCGCACATCTCAATTTTATCCTAACAACCCTCTACTTTAGTATTGAAATCTTCCTCTCAACAACTCCCATGCTGGTATGAAACCTATGTTTCCAAAAGTGGACATGCATAAGTTTGATGGTAAGTATTTTCTCACTTGGATTAACCAAATTGAGAATTTATTTGAGCTACATCAAACCCCTTGTTCTTAGAGGGTGATGGTGGCATCCTTGTATATGGAACCTGAGAAATTTATTTGGTATCATTGGTTATGTGCTAAAAAAAATAATGGTGATCCTATTACATGGACTATTTTTATTGAGGAGTTAACAACTCATTATTAGAATAATATATCTAAGAACTATTTCAACCAATTAGACAAGCTATGACAAACATGATCTATGAAGGGTTATATTCATCAATTTCATAATCTCTCTTTATGGGTAGAAAATATCACTGAGAGAAATTTGATGGATCTATTTTTGGGTGGCCTCAAAGATAGAATCTAATAGTAGGTTTGAATGTTTATCCCAACATCTAAATTAAAAGTTATCCCTAAGACATGCATGATAGAATAAAAAGAGATGGTCAAAAGGAAAAAATTTCACTACTGGTCATGATCACAACTTTATAACACCATCATTTCCATATCCCACTAGATTAACACAATGAAAAATTGAGGAGAAGCAATATAAAGGGTTGTGTTATGGTTATGATATAAAATGGAGCAAAGACCATCATTATGCTGAAAAGAAGTTATTTTACATTGAAAATGCCAATGATGATGAAGATGATGCAAAAGTACATGACATGGATGCATAAGTTCATAAATAAGAATCTAAAAATCTCAACCTAATATTTCATTCCATTCCTTATCAAGTATTAGTAGTCCCCAAACTCTTAAGGTGATGGATTTCCTTAAGAAATAATTCTAGGAGCACACACAACTTTATCCATAGTAAGTTGGCTACTCATTTGAACTGTTTCATTTATCTAGCTCCAAAATTTTAGGTTATGATTATAAATGGTGGTACTATCAGGTCTTCAAGAAAAATGTCATAGTATTAAGTTAGCCATGGTAGACTACTTATTAGATTCTCCTATGTTTGTTGTTCTGATGGGTGGAGCTGATATTGTTTTGGGAGTCTAGTGGCTCACCACTTTGGGCACTATTGAGATGAATTTTCAAGACTTATTCATGAATTTTCATTCTAAAGAAAGGACATTTGAGCTAAGAGGATTAAATTCTAAATCTCCCCAACTTGTTATCTCCCATCAAATGACAAAGATTCTCCATAAGGGTGCTGAGGGATTTATAGCTCACTTGTTTTCTATGAAAGTACAACCAACTTATCCATCTCTACCTCTTGATCTATAACAAATAATTGATGCTCATTCCATTGTTTTTGAATACATGCCAAAAGAACTTCCACCTAGCCACATGCATGATCATGTTATCACACTTATTCTTGGTAGTACAGCACCCAACATCAGGCCATACAAGTATCCCTATGCCCAAAAAAGTGAAATTGAAAAGATGGTACAAGAGATGTTGGATGAAAAAATCATTCACCATAGCCAAAGCAAATACTCTTCACTATTTATCATGGTGAGAAAAAAATATGACACTTGAAAGATATGCCTTGACTATAAAGAACTCAACAAGTACACTATCAAAGATAAGTTTTCAATTCCTGTCATTGATGATTTTCTACATGAATTAAATGGTGTTCTTTATTTTACCAAGTTAGATCTACATTCTAGGTATCATCAAATTAGGATCTATGATGAAGACATACCCAAAACCACTTTCAGGACTCATGAGGGCCATTATGAGTTTTTGGTTATGCCTTTTGGCCTAACAAATGCACCATTTACTTTTTAGAGTTTGATGAATACTATTTTTAAGCCATTTTTGAGGAAATTTGTTTTGGTATTCTTTGATGATATCCTCATTTATAGTAAAAATTAGTCAGACCATTTACAACATGTGAAATAGGTACTCTCTATTTTGAAACAAAATCAATTGTATGCCAAACCTTCCAAATGTACTTTTGGGGCTGATGAGGTTGAATATTTGGGTCATTTGGTGTCTTATGAAGGAGTGAAAGTGGATCCTAAAAAATGTAAGCAATGGTGGACTAGCCAATTCCTAAGACATTCAAGCAACTTCAAGGGTTTTGGGGCTTACTGGTTACTATCATAGATTTGTCAAAAATTATGGTAGTATTGTAGCCCCACTTACCTCTTTATTAAATAAAGACTCCTTTGAATGGACTGATGTAACTACTCAAATATTTGAAGTATTGAAATTATCTATGTGCACTACTCCAGTATTGGCTACTCTTAATTTTTCTAAGACTTTTGTGGTTGAATGTGATACATCTGGGTATGGTATGGGTGTTATACTCATGCAAGATGGCAGACCACTAGCATTTGAAATTCAAATCAAGGGTGAAAATTAACACAATCCCATCTATGAAAAGGAAATGATGGTCATTTTACATGCAGTCAAACAATGGAGAACTTATTTGATGGGTAATCACTTTTAGGTAAAAATTGATCATGAAAATCTTAAATATTTTTTAGAACAAAAGTTGTCATCTGAAGAACAAAAAAAATGGGTCACTAAGATGCTAGGCTATGATTTTGAAATAGTCTAAAAAAAAAGGCAAGGATAATGTGGTGGCAGATGCACTATCCAAAAAAGATGAATTAGTTGAGGCATTACTATGTGCCATAACCATTTTATAGGAAATTGGCTAAAGGAAGCATGATCAAAATGGGAACATGATAGTACTACTCATGATTTGATTCAATATATTTAGCAAGGTTTAGATGGTTTTGAAAAATTCACATGGAAAGGTAATGCATTATCACACAAAAATAGATTGTACCTATGTCATAATTCTCTTAAACAAGAAATCCTTCAATACCTTCATGCAACTCCAATTAGGGGTCATTTAAGATTTTTGAAAACCTATCACAGGATTAAGCAAGATTTTTTTTGGGAAGGTCTCAAGGGGGATATCTAAAAATATGTGGTTGAATGTATGATCTGTCAATAAAATAAAGGTGAAATCATCAAAATTCCAGGTCTTTGACATCCTTTATCTATCCCTAGCTAGCGTTAGGAAGAGGTATCTATGGATTTCATTACAAGGTTACCAAGATTTGATGGTCAAAATGTTATCATGGTTGTTGTAGATCATCTCAATAAGTATGCTTATTTTTATTTATTATTCTAGCCATTTGTTGCTATTACAGTAGCTTCTACTTTTCTCAATATAGTTTAAAAACTACATGGGACCCTTAAGATCATTGTCAGTGATAGAGATCCCATTTTTACTAGTAATTTTTGGATTGAGTTATTTACATGTTTAGGCACTCAATTGGCTCATAGTTCATCCTATCATCCTCAATCTAATGGACAAAATAAGGTAGTCAACAAATGTCTAGAAGGATATCTCTATTGTTTTATTTTTGATAAATAGGATAAATGGGTTCATTAGCTACCACTTACTGAATGGTGGTATAATACTTTTGTTCATAGTTCTTCCAAAATGCCTCCTTTTGTGTCACTATATGGATACCACCCTCCATCCATCACTTTAACCTTGAATGTCCATCCTAAGGTTCATGCAATTGAAGAATATATTCACCATCAACAGGAGGTCCTTGCAAGTTTGCATGAAAATATAGCTATGGCCCAGAATCACATGAAGCAAAAAGCAGACAAACATAAAAGTGAAAGGCATTTTGACATTGGTGATTGGGTCTTTGTTCACTTATATACATATAAATAGATGTCATTGAAGCAATAAAAAAAGGATAACAAGTTATCCCCTAATTATTATGGACCTTATTAGATCTTGTAAAAAATTAGTAGTGTGGCCTACAAGTTGGATTTTCCTTCATCCACTCGCATAAATCTAGTATTTCATGTATCATGCCTAAAGAAAGACATTGGACATAGAGTTACCATTCAAATATAATTATGAGAATTGGATAAGGAAGGTAGATTTATTCTTGATCCTGAGGTGATCCTTCAACGACACACCAAATAACTGCATTCTAGAGCAATTACATAATACTTGATCAAAAGGAAGAATATGCCATGTGAAGATGCCACTTGGAAGGATGAAGCATTTGTGCAAAAACATCCAAAGTTGCCACAACATTGAGGACAATGTTGTTTTTAAGGGGAAGGGCTTGTTATGCCTTTAACCATTGGTGTGTCTAGGGATATGTGTGGCCAATTTGTGGCTTACATACCTCTTTTATTTACTTGTTACATTTCTCTATGTTCTTAGATAGGTCAGCTTATGGAATAACCTTGGTTAAGTAGACTATATATAAGAGGTAATGGTTAATATTTAATCATCATGTGAAGTATTTTGCTATTAGTGCATTATTGTGGAGGTTTCCCCCTTAAAGTGGCTTTGCTATATTATCCAGTATTCTATTTTTCTATCAATTATTGCTATGTAATCTCTCATAATTTCTTATTTTGCACACTATAAAATCATTATATGTGAATATCTAAGTAATTTAATTACACCCACTTAGGTGAGGACCCCTTTAGTCTACAAAAGAAAGCCTAGGGCTCCCATAGGCAGTCCCATAATAGAGGCACAATAGGGCTCATCCACTCAACCTTCACATTCAAAACCAACCAGGGGAGACACGGTGATAATTAAAGAAATTGAAGATGATTTTGATGAGGAAGTCAAGATAGAAATGGCCAAGGATATAAGCCTCTAAAAATAACTAGTGGAGATCTCTCTTCAAGGTACCCAATCTTTCAATAGTGTTCCTCTATATTCTCTCCACATTTTTTATCAGGTTGCCTCTATGGAAGTTCCCTCATCCATTCCTTCCACCTCCACTACCACTATTGCTCCTTTCATCTCCACTTCCATCCCATTCATAGCACCAATCCCTCATATTCTTACTGGTACCTCCATGATTATAGACCTTAATAAAAATAAGGTGTTTGGGAAAGTGAAAATGGCTTGGGCCACCTCCCAACTCCATGTTCAATCCACCCAGATCACCCTTCCACTTCCAACCACCACTTCCATAGAGGAGGTTATTGTGATAACCACTGATAGGGGGAGGAAGACCAAGCCTCAAATAATCACAATCCATCTACTCCCTTAGTTTGGAAAAGTGGATTGGTCTAAAATCATGTGGCCTTCCCTCCCAAATGTCCTCACTAAGGCCTCCAAGAAGCAACAAGAATCAAAATAGGAAATAGAAGTAGAGGTTGTTACTACAACCTCTAATGTATCTCAACTTGACATTCCTTCATGGGCACTAGACTTGAGGAGTAAGGTTTCCCAATTTCCAAAATTTAAAATCACAAAACTCCCATTTGTCTCCACATTATTTGATCCCCCCACTGGGAGCATCTAAAGGGTCAAGAAGAGAAAACTAGAAGATGATAGGGGAACCAAAATCATCTTAAAAGAGAGGTATGAGGTGTTATCCATTACTAAAAGGTAGAACAGATAGCTGGGGAAACCCTTATATGAAGAAAATTTAGTAGACCTGACCTAGGCCCATAAGGATGTCGTAGTTATGATTCATGAGAGCATGGATCTAACTCAAAAAAGAGATAGAAGTAGAGGTGTAGGTGCTAGAGAAGGAAATGGAACAACTCAAAGAAAAGGCCAAAATGGTGCACATCCTAGCTGGAATTGAAGCTAAGGTCCAAGAAGCAGCCTCAAAATGTTATAACACATTCAAAGATATGGAGTTTATGAAGGATGAGATGGCCCCTCATATGAAACAAACTAATCTATTGTTCAACTCCCTGAGAGATGATAGTGTCAAATTAAAGATGCTAGTGGCCTACACATGCAACTCACTATATAGACATCTCAACTTAATGACTATGTTCAAGGCATCTAATGCCTTGAACCTAGTGGTCATTAGGTAGGAGGAGGCAAAAGATTGGTTAAGGAATATTAGGGATTTAGTCCCCAAATACTAGACACATGAGGTTCAGGTCCTTCAAACTTTGCATGAGATAAATTTATCATAGGTGAAAGACTCTATTGATAAGCTAGGTAGTAGGTTTAATTTTGGCAAGCTTATCCAAAAGGCAACTGATGAATTCAAATAGAGCTTGCAAGGTTTATCGATTGAGGAAATTAAATCAAAACTAAGCAAGGCTCAAAATAAGGTCACTAAAGTGGATATCTTTAGGAATAAATTTTAGACAACTAAGGATGAACATTCTAAGCTCCTTGGGCAAACAAAGATAATTCTTCAGCCTTCATTTCTAAATTTAAATATCATATGGAAGCAGCATGGAAAAACCCAAAAGGTCTACAAAGATAATGAAGTGAAGAAAAGGTAAGCTTCTAGAGGTAAAACTACAACTTTAGTGGCCACATCTACTTCCACTCCCACCAAAGTGCATGTAGCACTTCAAACGAGCAAGCCTTGATAGGCTAAATATCATACATGTACATTTTTGTAGTGGTTTGTGTATTCAAATTTTTTTGAGTGGATAATTATAATGAATTAACTTTGTATTTTATATGCATGCACACATTGTATGACTTGGAAAATTCAAGTTTATTTATTTTTAGCTCCTAGATGGTTTTTAGAACTACATGTTCAAACTAACACTTGTAACCACTTGCATAAACTTGGAGGATGAGACACCCCCCTTCCCCAAGTCTATATATATAATTATAATCCCACTCATCAGAAGGGTCAAAAAAATCTGAAATATAGAGCAATGAGTAATTTTAATCATCAACAAAGTGTCCTAAGTATTTTCTTTCCAATTTTGTGTAATTGATTTTTATTTTTGTGGTTGTGTGATTCAATAAATCTTTATTGTACTATAGTTGCAAGTATATTCTTGATTTCTTGATTGATATGATGATCTTAAGATGTGAAATAACTATTGAAATATAAGTAAATATATGAATAAAGTGAATTAGGTTATTTAAATCATATTTTTGAATGTGTATTCATGCTTTCATTGGTGTAGTTTTTTGTGTGTGTGAAATAGCTACTTCAAATAATTCACTTGCTTGAGCTATAATCTCTTGATCAAGGGTGTGTAGAAGCTACCTTAAAATGAGTAGGCTTTGTATGAGGTGTGTGAACTTCCTAAATCTCTATTCCTTTAGACTTCCTAGCCATGTTTGACTGCATGTGTGTTATTGCTTCTAACAACAGACATAGGTTTGAGAAAGCATAGGTCTATTCAAAAACCAACCAAGGGTGTAATACCAAGAACCATAGAGTCATATTTTTTACCATACCTTACCATGAGACCTACCCACTCTATATTAAAATATAGACACCCATCCAACTCATGTAGGATTTCACTCTATTAGAAGGTCACACATCCATCCAAAAAAGCTTGTTAACAACTTGCATACCCGACCTATTAATCTATCAATAGGTTGTCAAAGGCTGCATGCCCGCAACTCATGCCCCAGAGTGGAGTTTACCTCCATTGAGATCTTAAAACATTAAAGGCTACCTCATTAAGGCTATGGTATGCATAAAACTTGCATCAACACTCTTGACTTGAATTAACCTTATGGAGATTACAATGGGAAAAAAATTATTAATTTTTAATTTGGAAGAATATAGTGCCTTAACTTTGAATGGTATCATGGTTTTAGGGGTAATTTTGGCTTATGGCTATAGTCTCTCAATTTTTCACAAGAAACTTTAGAACTAGCCTTCACACTAAAAGTGTAATTTACGTCAAAAGGGATGTAATTTTCTATTTTAATAAAATGGGGATTTAAAGCAAGAGAGTGTAAATTGATGATCTTGCGTCACTTGAAATCCATGATCATTGACTTTGTCTCACCTTTTTTGCATGAAGAATAAATAAAAAATAATTTGATATTCACTTTAATAATCCTTTCAAAACATATTCTTTATTTACCAATGTTCCCTTAGAGTTTATGTTTTATGTTCTAGAACAGATAAATAATATGCTTATAAATATAGTCTCTAATGGTGGCCACCTTTTCTTCTAGGGGTTTGTGGATAGCGTTTCCATACTTAATAAGCATGATGTAAATTTTATAGGTGTCAACATATTAGAAATATAGACAAATGGGTGCATGTCATGTAAAAGCAAAAGTTTCATCGAATCTAGGTTTGGTGTATTATATGGGCCCTCAAGACTCCATCAACTTTATATGTGGTCTAAATGTATACACTAAAATATAAATTTCCTTCCTTGCCCACAAATGGCCTTTGTGCCCTAAGTCCAATTCAGCTATTGATTTCAACTACTGATTATTATTTATTATGTGCATATATAATGAACATGTATAGATAAATCATAAGATAATAAATAATGTGGGTGGGGAGAATACAATGTACAAAGTAAGGGTGAAATGCTCTCTTATTATGAAAATAACTATGGAGTGAAAGATGTTGATGTTTAAGAAATATTCCAAGAAAGCAAGCTTTAATGTGACATGTGAAAGTAAAGTGGGTAAAAGTGTTGGAGGTGAATTTGAACACATATCATGGAAATGCATCCAAAGTGTAACATGTATGAAATGAATTAGGATGGGTATATAACTTGTCCTACTTAGTGGATTGCAATCTTGAAGAAGATAATTTTACCAAATAATTCATTGCATAGATATTTATATCTAGACATGACCAATTTGGATCTACTAAACCTAACTAAGGTATATCTTACCATACAACACCAAATGAGAGGGTTATAAAGCCTCTAAGCAAATAAAATAATGCAGTAACCCTAGTTAGGCCTATATTACATAAAATAAATCTAATCTAATGCTCACTAAAGCTTATGGCACAAAGGATATAGTTAAACAAACAAAAAAAAAACATGAAACGAGAACTCTGCTCAAGTCAATATAGAGGTAAACTAAGTGAGGAATATAATATTAATTCTATTACCTTATGCAATATGTGTCTACCAAATTAAAGAGTAAAAGTTAGGAATACTTACCTTGAATTGAGCATGTCATGCCTCAATATCTCCCTTGATAAATGGTACTTTATAAGAGGTTGTTATGTGTTTTTAGGTATCACATTATAGAAATCAACTCTAGGCTAAGAGGATCCTACTTTGCATCCAATACTTTCCCACAAGACAAGCTTCTTTCCCTCCAAGGCAAAACCCCAAATAATGACTCAAGTGTAGAAATAATAGAATTTTGAGTTGTAACAATGCAAAAATGAATGTTTTTCTCTATTATATTGAAGTTAATGGGGTATTTATAGCAAAATATTGACCCTAAACCCCCTTGGGAATTTAGATGATAAGTTCCTCCAGCTTGATCTTGTTAGGCATGAACTACATTTTTTAGGTCCTGGATTAGGTCAATGTATTTTTGTGACATGTGCTCAATCCCTAAAAATATTAACCTAGATGACATAGTAGGAAAATGAATAAAATGTGTGTATTATTATTTGGGAAATATTTTGGAAGGTGAGTTTCTTATAGGAGTGGATAAATGGGTTTTAATTGTTTACGGACTTGGAGAAAAGTAACTTATAATGGTTTTACGTAATGATATAAAGACCAATAATCTTATGAAGATCTAAAGGTTTCCCACCCCTTTCCTAGTGCACCTTGTAAGGTGTGCCCTTAGAGAGATTAAAACTCAAAAATTTATTGCAAGAGATAAATCATTAATATATGATAAAGTTTAAAAATATTATGTGTATACATATGCCCCACTCAAAGCTCATCACATGTCATGTAATTATAACATGGGATGAGGCTTCAATAAAGATCATACCAATGCACAAATAAATTATAGTAAAAATAAAAAAATAAATGAAAGTAAAGCATTTAAAATTACATACCTTCTCTTACTTTGTTGTTGTAGAATATAAGTTTCCTATGAAGCAAATGGAAGAGGCATCCAATATACAGAGCATTAGGTGGACCTATAAAATAAACAAAAAATCATTTTTTTTACAAAAAAATGGGGTAAGTATAGAAAAATTCTCTACATTATTAGGATTTTAGAATTTTTTGTAGTTTGGAAAAAGAGCATGTAGAAACATAGTTATGAGAAAAACACATAATTTTTTTGCAAACAATTGTTAGCTAAAGAATTTGTAAAATTAAAATATAAATAAAATTTTAACTACTTATTTGTAAAGTTACTATTTTGAAAAACCAGAGTTCTTTGTGACCTAGATGAGTGATGTGAGAGACCATGGCATGGAGGTAAGGAACATGAGGTGAAGGACAAATAATAGTTGGTGCATGCATGGTCTAAATATGGGATATACTAAATTTAAATTTTTATCATTTTTTATTGTAAAATGTTGTAAAATTGAAAAACCAGGTATCGGGGCAAATCCATGTAGTAAAATTTGTCCCAAAATTTTTTAGGGGAGAATAGGAATTAAGATGAATAATGGATAAGGAAAATATAAAGTCATTAATAACTATGGCATTAATGACAAATATGTAAAAAACAATACTATAATAAATGAAAAATATTGGATTGGCTAACATAGTTGTAAATTAGCAAGTTAAAGGTAGTGTTTCATGTAAATTTTTGCTTTAAGTTCTAAGAAAGGGAGAAAAGAAAATTGATATAGGTATGGTTGAAAACCCTATTTATTTGTGCACACATTGATTCAGAAGATTGTAAAGAGATCCTCTTTGGCTTGGGAGGAAGACCTATAGCTGCGAAAGCACTAAATCAATTTTTTTATTAGATAGATATTTGGGTGGATTTCCTAGCAATAGCTAGATCCCAAAAGTGAGAGCTTATTTAAAGGATATTAATCCACACATTTTAAACAATTAAGTTCACAAAACTAGAAATAAGGTACTTGCATCAATAATCAAAAGGTGCTAAAATTGAACACAAGAACACCTGCTTGGAAAATAGACTAGAAATGATTAAATTAGTGATAAACTAATTAATACTAGTGCTAAGGGGTTGGGATATGCTCAAAAAAATATAAAAGGGGTCCATGGACAAATAGGAACATAGAAAACTAGGTTTGGTTGAGGGTAGATGGGTGAAAATAGCTTGTTGGGTTTCACTACCATAGTGACTGTCGATGGTTATGGTAACCATCGACAATCAAGCTGACCATTGGTGGTTGGGTAGACTATTAGTAGTTGAGTCAAATGTTGATGGTTACTGTGTGAAGATATAGGTTATTAATTACTAAATAATAGGATATGAAAGATGAATTTAGGAAATGGGCAAGGGTTAAGCTAATTGCAAAATGGGAATAAAGTAAATGAATATTGACAAACAAGTACTTGTCTTACTAGAAGTTGATTGGGTGAGTGGCTAAAGTAGTTAACCTGTTGGTAGAATATGGATTAAATTTGGCAGAGTAATGATACTCAAGAACTTGGTTGAGAGGTGATGGTGAGTTGTCTCTCAATATAATGGATGAATTGTCAATGACACTAATGATGTTTATTGACCTAAAAAAAGAACACTCTTGAATCCCTAAGCTCCTAATAATTATTGTAAATGAATTTGACCTCCCAGGCTCCTCTCTTCTTATAGGCACAAATAAGAGGTGGAATTCAAGGTGCAACTAGGCCTTCTAAATATAATTTGTCCATGTAAAGGCTCATAATAAGATTTAGATGAGTTATATTTAGAAAAGGTCAGTAGATGATTGCATGCTCTTGGTTAAGGGTGACGGTTGATGGTTACCCTGATCATCGATGATCAGGTCCCTAAAGGAAAAGGTCCTAAAGGCTAGGTTGAGTCAATTTTTAAAACTAACTATGGGTAAACTTGGTTAGGCAAGATTGGTCCCAAGAGGGTCCTAGATAGGTCTAGGGGGATTTTTGACATTTAAAATCATAGTGTGTAGATTTTTGATGTCTACATTTTGCCCTTTTTTATTTTGTAACTTGTGTAAACAAGATGTAAAATAAAAATAGAGTATAGTTCAAGGTTCTAGTTGCCTTGAGAATAGGATGAGGTTTTCCCTCTCAAATCAAGAATTGATGAGGTGAAACTAAAACTAGGTCAAGGTTTGATAAGTGGGTAGTTGATGATAAACATGGGTGAATGATAGGTTGGGTACTAAAATATAAATAAATGCACAAAGTGAAATAAAAAGGTGTGATAATGAAGATTGTGCATAGACTAGGTTACCAATGTTGGTAAAAATAAGGGTCAATACTAAGAAGGACAAGTGACAAGTGAACTGTGTGACCACTTGTAGGCATGGTGATTAGGAGCACTCATAAATACAAGTCTCCTAAGCAATGTCTATGTGTCTGATGGGTATCCAAGGTAGGAAGTACTCTTAGGGAAAACACAACTGGTCAATATCATGGGTATCTAAGGTAAGAAGTACTCCCAAAAAGACATGAGTGAGTTAGGTAAGTGTGAGGTGGTGCACATTCAAGAAGGGTCAACATGGTAATGTTGTCACTATAGTCAAAGGACAAGGTAAAAAGTGTTACAAATTGCATGCCAGATGGGCCAAAATAGACTAATGGTGAGGTGACTAGGTGGTCGAGTTGGTTAGAGAAGGTAGTCTCCCAAGATGGGTAAAACCTAGTTTAGTTTTACTAAGAAGGGTAGTTCTAGGTGTAAGTGTAAAATTTGGGCATCTTGACCATTGATGGTCAGGGTTCCAAAAAGGTAACTATTGATGATCACCCTGATCATTAATGGCCAAGGTAAACCCTAAAAATCCATAGGGTAAAAAGTAAAAACCAAATTAATTTTACTCATTTTTAACTTTTATGTAGTTGACTTTGTGCTCTAGTGATTTTGACATTTTATAGTGAGTGTGCTTGCTGAGTTGGTGACTGCTCATTATTTGGAGGTGTGTGGGTATGATTTTCATGGGTTTGAGATGCAAAGAGCATTTGGATATGGTTGAGTGGATGTACACGAGCTTTGACCATGATAGAGATCAAGGAATGAGGTAGGTAGTGTCTTAAATTTGGTAGATAGCTATGATTTGATGTAATTTCACTAGGTTGAGATGTTAAGATTTTTGTTAGGAATGCTCAGTTAGGGCTAGAATTCCCTCAAAAGGGTTTTGGTGGGTTTTGGGTAAAATTATTAGTAAAATTAGGAATTAGTGGGGTGGGTAGGTAAAGTGGGTTATGTTGGTGGATAGGCTAGCTACTTGAGTAGTATAGAATGTTGTTTAGGTGGTTTTATGGTAGAAGTGGTTTTGGGTGTTCCGACCATGGAATGCCCATAGTGACCATTGATGGTTAGGTATGACCATCAATGGTAAACACACTATGAACTATGGGTGTTTGACCATCGGTGGTCATCATGACTATTGACAGTTGGGTAGGGTGGGGGAGGTTTTTCAAGTGTGTTTTAAGAAGATACTAGCTGATAGGGTAAGTCTTCCATGCTAGAAAGGAAATTAGTGGGCATAAGGTATATGGATAAGAGAAATAGAGGGACAAATGAGGTAGCTAAAAGCTAGGGTAGACAAGAATAACATATGTAACTAAGATAAATGTCTGATATGATGTAGGCTAGGAGTAGATTTAGATGCATGACCACATGTCATGCATCTTTTATGAGATACAGGAGGGGATGAATCTAGATGTATGGGCCTATGTGGATGAGGTGGGTTTGGGAGCTATGAGGCACAACCAACATATGCCCCAAGATGTGTCCATGGTTGTATCACTCATCGAGAGATATGATCCTGCTATGAACACCTTCCTACTTTTGACTAGGGAGATGACCATTCTCCCTGAAGATGTACATAGGATCACTATATTCCCACTACATGGTGATGTGATTTACCATATTGAGCATGAGGAGAAAGAGGATTTCATCAAGTACTTATATGGAGATGAGAGTTATCAAGTTTTATGTCATGCTAGGGGATTATGATACACAATATTATATCAGAGAGCTCTAGCTAGGAGAAGGCTTATGACCATGTTCATGATTGTAGTGACATGTTTTGGGCTTCTATATTTGAGTAGTGGGAGGTTTCCCTATTTAATACTAGGGGTATTGGTGGAGCTCTTTCTAGGTCTATTATTATTTGGTTAGGTTCTTATTTTCTTGTGTATATCTATAAACAATTGTGGGGGCTTAGGCACCACAGGAGATATGGCATTAGTGTCGACCTAGTTCTACATTATTTGGCTTATGAGTATATTTAGGTGTTGAGACTAATAAGATTACCATGGGTAGGATAAATGTAGATAGATTTCCCTATTGGCTTCATGTGATGGAGTGATGATTTGGTTTCATCAGGTATAAGGGGTGGTGTCCATGATGTAAAGTGGTTCAAGGGTGCACTAAGTGCACTAGTGGGTTGGATATATCACCTATAGGTTTTATGTGTCATGTCTAATATGGTTAGGGTATAGGAGGTAGACCCTCTCCCTTTAGATCTATAGATGGATATTAAGCAATGAGAGGGAAAGGTGGATCTGATCTCATTTTATAGGGTGTGTCAACATTGGTTTGGTACAAGGTATCTTAGGCACATTTCCTAGGTATAGAAGGGAGGATTCAGAGGTTTAATTACTAATGCCATAGCCTACTCCTACAGTTATAAATGGTGGGTATGAGGAGCTAACCATTAGGGATCTGATAGATGATTTTGGGTTAGTAGATGGATATATGGTCTAGTATCAACCCATATACACAACTGTAGACATTAGTGGGGATGATGGAGGTGCGAGGCTGATGGCTGTGGATTCAACTAACCATTATGGATAGGCAGGGGTAGCTTTAGCTAAAACTTAGGTATGAGTAAAAGTATTATAGGGATAGGTGGCCACATTATATATTCAAACTATTTTACTATAAGGTTAGGTGGTGACTATCATAGTAAATTGAGATCAGACACATGCATTACTTTGGATAACCACATAGAAGAGAGATAATCTTAGATAGAGGTAAAGTAGGAGGGGAACCAACACCAATAGTATGAGAAGGACCACTTGATATAGTTTTTAAGGGATGGTACTTATCCTTCATTGAGGAGCTAAGATATTATAAGGTAATGATGCTAGCATAGTTGTCATAGGTGATGAGATATGGAGAGTATAAGACTAGTTTGGCTAGTGGGCCATCTATAGCTACTCCAGGATAATGGCCCTCCATAGTGGGAAAGATAAGGATACCAAGAGGGGCACAAAAAAATGGGAGTGTTAGTGTAGGTGCAGGTGTGGTTGTAGGTGGGGATAGTAGTAGTGGTGCCCTAGGGGCCTGATTTACACATGCTTTGATATATTGGTAGAGATAGGTGTAGATTATTTTGATGCTAGCCTACGTGTCGATGAAACAAGATGTACATGTTTTGAGAGAGAGATTACACATTATTATATATATTTATGATGGCATGATGTATATGATGATGATATATGGTTTATGATGTGATAACTCTAGAATCAAAATAGGTTGAACCTTGTCCCTGCTTAGTGCGAGTGCACAAGTATTTTATTAATAATTCAAAAAATCAAGTACATAAGGGTGCCTTTACTCCATTAAGCCTTTTACAATGCAAACATGGATTTATATAGTTTTTACTAATGACTGGTAAAAACAACTAATCCTACAACCAACTAAATATGGGAAAACAACTCGTAAAGTAATTCTAATTAATAAATATAAAACATTAAAACTACCTAATAATTAAACTAAGTTTATTTTATGGGGGTGTCCAATAATTATTTATTACCTACCAAAAATCTAACCTAATGTTAAGACTTTGGAACAAGTCCTAACAAACCCCCTATGATCCAAAGTTAGGTCTTTGGACACATACCAAGCATTTTTCTAAATTTTTTAAATTTGATTCTGTCAAGGGGTTTTGTGAAGATATCAGCTGTCTGATTGGCAGTTGGGCAATATATTGGATCAAGAGTTTTCTTTTCCACTAGCATTCATAGATAATGGTATTTGACATCCATATGTTTTGTTTTGGCATGGAACACTAGATTTTTGGACATCTTGATTGCACTCTAATTATCAATGTATAATTGTGTAGGAGCAAATTGAGAAACATGAAGATATTCAAGAATACAATGAAGGTAAACAATTTCTCTAGAAACATCCCATGATGTAATATACTCTGATTCTACTGATGAATTTGCCACTATATCTTGCTTCTTACAACACCAAGCAATGGCAGCTGAACCCATATGCATAGTGTATCTTGTGGTTGACACTCTGTCATCCACACATCTGCCAAAATTTGCATCAAAATATCCAACAAGTTTGAAGTTCTTGTTGCGGCAGTATTCAAGGCCATATGTTTTCATTCCCTAAAGGTAACAAAGTACTCATTTTGCTGCATGCCAATGAATTTCTCTAGGCTCATGCATAAACCTAGATAAAATTCCAACTGAAAATGAAATATCGGGCCTAGTAGTCATCAAGTATATCAAACCTCCCACCAATTGTCTATATGTGGTGCCATCAAAAAAGGCACTGCTATCATCCTTAGACAATTTCAAGTTACTTTCCATGGGAGTGAGGGCAGGTTTGCAATCATTCATGACAAACCTCTCAAAAAACTCATAAATATACTTAGTTTGTGAAATGAAAATACTATGTTCTTTTTGAGTTACCTATATGCCTAGATAGTAGTGAAGAAGTCCAAGATCTGTCATCTCAAACCCATCTTTTAATTCCTTCTTCACAAACTTGTTATGGTTTTCATCATTACCTGTAATAGACAAGTCATCAACATAGAGAATTAGTATCACCATTTTCTTACCCTGCACTCGAAAATAGAGAGTATCATCTAATTCACTGTGATGAAAACCAATGGATTTCAAGTATGAATCCATTTTCTCATACCAAGCCCTGGGTGCCTGTTTGAGCCCATACAAAGCTTTTGTCAATTTATACACTTTGTGTTCAGCACCCACCTATTCAAAACCCTGAGGTTGTTTCATATAGACATCTTCCTATAAATCACCATTTAAAAAGGCACTTTTAACATCCAATTGATGTACTTTCCAATCATTTTGTGCTGCTAAGGCAAGTACCATATGAATAGTGTGCCATTTGGCAATTGGTGCAAATGTTTCCTCATAGTCAATACCTTCTTGTTGTGCATATCCTTTTGCAACAAGTCATGCCTTATGTTTATCAATGGAGCCATCTGATTTATACTTAGTCCTATAAACCCATTTACATCTGATGGGTTTAACATGTGGTGGAGGATCAACTAAAACATGTGTATTATTGTTAAGTATGGAATCATACTCACATTTCATTGCCTATTGCCAAACATGCTCATTAGATGCCTCCTCAAAAGTGGATGGCTCAGTGGAAGAAGTAGTAACAACCATAACATAGTTCACCTATTTTCGAGAATTCTTGGGCCCTGTTAAACCAACTTCATCTGCTGTCAAGTTAGAAAAATTACTTTGAGCCCATTTTGGATACTTAGACAAATTATTCAAATCAGGGACTCCAGAATTCTCATTAGGTGCATTATTCGATGGGGGACTTAGAGAATTTTCAACAATTTCTAAGTCATCAACTTGTGAATTTGTAGATGAAGGAGAGGAAAGTGAAGAAATTTGAGTTTCATACCATAAATTCAAAGAGTTATCCCCATTATTCAAACCCTTAACTCTTTTTGCATTTTTCCTCTCTAATCTATCAAGTTGAGAATCAATCTCTGCAGTGTTCATAGTCCCAAACTCATCAAATATTACATCTCGACTCACTATGAATTTGCCTGAATCCTATGATTGATCCTATTATACCCTCTATCTTATATTATGTTATTTGGTTTTGATTGGCCAATGAGGTAGCACAAGAGCTACATAGATGAGAAGATATGACATAGGTAGAGTTTCCAAAGGAATGGGAGATGGAGAGTTGTGAGCGTGGTAGGTGCTAGTTGAGGAATAAGCTATTCATTTGGTGACATTTAAAGAGTTGTCATATGTACATGGAGAGGTGGCTAATTTACAAGGATAGATTAAGGGCCTGCATACATGGACAAAGCTACTGTAGTGAATTGTTCAGAGGGGAAATCTCAAGATTGATGGGTAGTGTAGTCCATCTACCAAATGGGCAGGGTGGACCACAACTATAGAGTTGATATTGTATTATGTTTATAGCATATTATTGAGTTGTATAAAACATTAAATCCATTGATATATATCTATATATCAATTTTTATTTTTATGACTCATTGATGTTATGGATGTAAGTATTTCATTGTTAGCACATGTTTAATTTTTGATATATGTTATGATAAAATGTATGATGTAATTTTTATCCATTATGAACAAATACATGGTTTAAAATAATGATATAACAAATATAAAATGTAAACTCAAATATATGTAGATGATATTTTTTGATTATATAACACCTCAATATTGTACACTTGGAAAAGTCAGACCTTGGTTACTCCTTTCAGTTCTCTACCTTTCCTACTTCCATAAGTCTTGCATCTACTCTATCTTTGTGCCTCTTAACCTATATCTATTAATTTGACCAAATTTATGTAAATGACCTAGGTTTTTCTATCTTGTCCAAAATGCTTAAAATGTACTTATCTTCCATATTTTCAAGTTTTGAACTTGTACCTATTCTCCTAATCCTTAGACACTAACATATGGGTTAGAAAATAGCATCAACATTATTGTCCTATCCTGATTAAGTATCTAATGCCCTAAAATCATCCAATTTGAAAATGAAACATATCCTAATGGTCAACCTAAGTGCTTTAATGTGAATTATTACTCCAAAGAGATTGATATAAATACAATATCAACCCTCATTCATTCTTCACCTATAAAAACCTAGAAAATACCAAAGAGACAAGGGTAACTTATCAAAAACACTCTATCAAGTATTTAATTCATCAAAACTTCACTATTTCTATACCAATCATAGGCACAACACATCTACAAGTTTGTAGTACTAATGGAGTAGTCCAAGAGCCCAATTTTCCAAGCTACAAGCTAGGTCACTATTGTACTTGCTTTGCACACATTGTATGATTCACACATAAGCCAACACATAGGGGAGAATTACATTAGTTTGAGGCCCTCTTTAAAGTATTGGCTATGTAGGTAGAATTCTTTGATAGAGGGTTCATTAGGGTCATCTCAATAAAGAGGCATTGATTAATCATCTCAATAATAAAAAAGGCTTAATAGATACATTTTTTTATGTTACAAGAGATGAAATAAGTAAACAAGATAAAATTAAGGCTATCTCACCTCATAATGGTGAATATATAGAAGGCACTATAACTCATCCCACACTTGTCAATCCACCTACATCTATTGGGGGAACAAATTATGTGTTAAACATTTGTTCCCTAAAACTAATATTAATACATATATCATGGAATTACCTATTATTTCAACACAAAAATTGATTTCAATGCTTGTTACTACTCAAAACATGTTTTCATCCCATTTTGACTACTTAAATTGCTAATCTAAATCCCATTAGGCCTAAAGTTCAATCATTCCTTCAAGTTATAAATATGATAGAAGACAAGATTACAAACATTGAACAAAACACTTTAAAATCACATCATGCAACATATTCAAAAGATGTGTTGTATAACTCTCTTACACTTAAAATCTCTTTACACCCCTTGCCAACTAGATTTGTTGCACCTAAGTTCATATTTTATGATGGCAAGGGTGATCCTGAAAAAAATCTTCAAACATTTTATGCAACATATCTTGACTATGATTCCAATGATAAAATTTTGACCAAATTATTTCTAAGAAGCCGTAAGGACTATGCTTTGAGGTAGTTCTATGATTCACCTCTTTAATCTGTCAAAGCTTTCAAATCTCTCATAGACTAGTTATTAACACACTTTTCCATTAACATTTCTAAAAATGTTTCCTATGCCCAAATTGAAAAAATCAAACAAGGAACCAATGAACCTATCAATGAATATGTCTTCAAATATAAGACAATGCTAGCCAAAATGACAATGTTTAATAAGAACCAAAGCAAAACAAACACATCCAAACACTTTCAAGTGATTAACTTTGGGTTTAAACCCATACCATGCCTCATATGGAGTTTGTCCCAAAAGTGCAACTATGGGGGACCTATTTCTCAAATACACTGCAGTACCAATAGCTTCGGCCCAAAATTTATAATCAAGCTGTTTATAGTGCAACATGGCACATGATATGCCCTCTAAAGTTCTATTCATCCATTCAGATACTCCATTTTGTTGTGGAGTATAAGCATTACTATATTGTCGATGAATTCCATGTTCTCGACAATATTCTAAAAATTCATTTGAGGTATACTCACCTCCATTATCTGAACGAAGAGTGGCCAAATGTGAACCTGTTTCTTTTTTGACTAAGTGTAACCAATCAACAAACTTAGCAAAAACTTTAGATTTGTTTTTCATAAAGAATACCCAAGTCATCCTAGAAAAATCATCAATAAACAAGACAAAGTATCTACACCACCCAATGGATGACTTTTTCATGTCACATACATTACTATGAACTAACTGTAAACATCTGTTAGCTCTCCAAGATGATTGTTTAGGAAATTTTTCCCAATTTTGTTTACCCAAAACACATGATTCACAAAGAATACTATCTTTGTGAAAAGTGGGCAACCCATTCACCATACCATATCTCTACAAATCCACTAAAGAGTGGATATTCAAATGTCCATAGCAGAGATGCCATAACCGCTGTGTAGACATAGTACCTATACCTATGTCAACAACTGCTACAAGTTCTATATTGGGAGGAAGCACCTTACAATGCAATCTAACCAAGTTCCATCTTCATATCTTGTATACATTGTTTTATAATTATCCTTCACTGAATTGATGTAAATGAGCCCATTTTCAAGCATAATTTGATAACCTTTCTTTTGAATAGTTACCAAAGAAAGTAAGTGTTTCTTAAATGTGGGAACATACCAAACATCCTCCAAGTATTTTATAGACCCATTAGGAAGAAGAATTTGAATAGAACCAAGTCCTAGTGGTGTATGCATAGACTTATCTACTAAGGCAACTGGAGAGAAAGAAGCTTCCTTATAAGACTAAAAGAAATATCTCCTAAATGTCATGTGTTTGGTTGCTCCTGTGTCTAAAACCCATACATCTGTGAGCTCATCTCTAGCCCCATATTCAATATAATCAATGTGCCCCAAAGTAGTGAATGCAGATTCATGGGCAACATTACTAGATTCATCATAGTCATGATCAACATACTGAGCAGAGTTAGTCTTAGTCACTTTTTGTGGCCTTTGAATTTTATCAAAAGGAATCCTACATTGTGAGGCAATGTGACCAAATTTTCCACATCTATGACACTGAATGTCTGATCTACCTTGACCTCTGCCCCTACATAAATTGTGACCATGTCCTTGATCACTTGTTTCATGTGAATGTGATTGATTAGATTGTTGATTATTTGAATGACCCCTACCTCTATTTTGATATCTACCTCCTCTATAACCTCGACCCCCTCTAGAACTATTTCCTCTATTGTTTTGATGCCCAGATGAAGATGAACTAGGTTTTGACTCTAAAACATGGGCTTTTTCAGTTTTCTTGGATTTCTTGGGTAGAGAGAGGTCATGTTGGATGAGAAACTCAGCCAACTTATCAAAGGTGATACCTGTGATCTTGTCAGAGACATGCAACATTTCAACAAAATTCCTATAGGACCCTGGTAGTCCTTTCAAAGCAGCAGTAACTATGAGGTCATCATCTAGTTTTCCAAAACCAGCCTTAGTGTACTCAGTAGTGATATTTTTCAACTTAGACATATATTCTCCCATATCCCCATCTTCATCTAATGACAAAGTAAACAACTGTATATGAATATCTATCTTCTTATGCTTAGGTTTCTTATCATACAAATCTGATAATGTTTTCCATGCAGTATAACTATGAGGAGAATTTTCAATATGAACATATGTATCACGAGTATAACAACATTTAATGAGAGCTAAGGCCTTAGAATCATGCAAATTGAAAACATCTAACTTAGCCTGCTCTGTTGGCAATGTGGGATTTTCATTCTTAACAATATCCCAGAACTCATTAAACACTAGTGAAGCCTCCATCAACCGTTTCCAATCTGAATAATTGAAAATTGTTAATCTATCACCATCTAAAAGCAAATTTTAAATTTTTAGCATTTTGAAATGAAAGTAAGTGCAGTAGATAAGCGTGTGACAAAATGCAAAATAAATGAAACAAATATCACATGCACTGCACAAGACACTGCTTCTACAAGGTTTTGCACTTAACCTCCGCGTAGAGCGTAAAAAAGAAAAAACAAGTATTTTTGATGGATTTTTCACTTAACCACACCAAAAATCAATGATTACACCCTTATTTCACCAAATGACAACCTTATTTCACCAATTACACCCTTATCTCACCACAACAATGCAAAAGAAATATGATTGAATTCCACCCCTTTATCAAAAATTTAAATAACACAATACAATAAGTATGTGTTTTACAATATTCTGATTTAAAAAAAGAGAGTATATTCCTTTTTCAAAGAAAGCATATTCCAAAGCAAAAAATGACTTTCTCCAAAAAGAAGAGATTTGAACCCTTGACCTTCTCTTTTGCAAGCTTCTAACAAAATAACCTTAACCAATTGCTCTAAGAGCATTTGCAGAACATTACACTCAGAAATTTCTACTTATACCAGATTTTGTGTATGAGGGAAAAAAAATTACATATGAGTAAATAAATTCAAATTTTTCCTTTTTACAGCCTCTCTTTCAATCTTCTCTCATGGGACCCAGTCACAACAAATATAATGAAAATCAAACTTTAGAATTATCAAAAATAAATTGCTAAGTTTTATAATGCACCATTCTTGCCTGGGATGCCATGGCTGCTGCTGGAGATTTTATTTTCACCTATTTTCTCTCTCATAGGCCATACAAATCTATACAAGCATGCTAAAACATATTTTAACTGAGGTCTGGTAGATTTTTTTAAGTATTTTTTTGTAGGGAATGAGTTGAAAATAAGCTTGGGCGTTGGAAGGCCATACAATAGGCCGTACAAGTGCAAAAAAAATCTAGACACAGGGGTTTAATACCATTTGAAGATGTTTTAGCTATTAAGAGGCCTGAGAATGAATGGAAATACCAAAGGCAGCCATGAATAAACATTATAAAGCTTTTTCTCAAATAAAAAGGCCATACAAATCTAGTTTTGGGCAAAAAAATAATGAATTTAATAACATTAAATGCTAAAAATTCATTTTTTATGCCAAATGAGGAGGTTTAACACAGGAAAATGGAGTATGAATGATTAGAAAAAGACCAGACTATGGTATATGGAAAATACAGGTTTAAATGTGAATAATATTTGAAAAATTAAAATAATTTAATAAATTTTCAAACATTTAAACCAATAAAAAAATTTCATTTTATATGGCATACCTTATTTCATGCCAAAAGATATCACGTGAATTGATTTTTTCACCTTGCTCCTTTAAATTCATCGTGCTCCCAGAATAACCATGCTCTGATACCACTGATAACTCTAGAATCAAAATAGGTTGAACCTTGTCCTCGCTTAGTGTGAGTGCACAAGTATTTTATTAATAATTCAGAAAATCAAGTACATAAGGGTGCCTTTACTCCGTTAACCCTTTTACAATGCAAACATGGATTTATATAGTTTTTACCAATGATCAGTAAAAACAACTAATCCTATAACCAACTAAATACAGGAAAACAACCCATAAAGTAATTTTAATTAATAAATATAAAACATTAAAACTACCTAATAATTAAACTAAGTTTATTTTATAGGGGTGTCTTTACTAAAAGATGCATGCCCTATTTACAATAATTATTTATTACCTACCAAAAACTTAACCTAACGTTAAGACTTTGGAACAAGTCCTAACATGATGTATGTTTATGGTCCATTTTTCACATGTTATTGTGGGTATATATGGTCATGCTTATGGTTGAATGTTTATTATTTCTTTCATATGCTTTATTAGATGTTGACTCAGTAGCTTAGGCATGTGATGTTTTAAAGATGGTTATGATGTTCTAATTTTGTTCACGGATGTGATAGGATGTGTTATGTATGGATATACATCATATGATGATGTAATCATAAATGTATTTGTTTATGGTTATGTTGGTGTGGTTTGCATGGGTTGATGTTATAAAATGTATTATGGTAATGCTATGGTAAATGGATAGATTGATAAATGACATATGATATGGCTCATGATGTTTTGATCATTGATTTTGTTCATGCTCATGATAATGAATGGTGTAATTAGGATATGATATATTTTCACCTAATGTTGTGATGGTAGATGGATAGGATGACATTTATGGCATGATGTAATATGATGCATTGTCATGGTGTTTTGATAATAGATAGGTAGATGATTTGGTTCATGGATATAGTTCATAATGTTATGATTTTGATTTGATATTTGTTGTTTATGGTCATGAAGATAAAATTTGAACATGGTTAAGGATGTAATGAGAATACATAAATTAGATAACAAACTAAATATTTAAAAAAGTGATAAGAATCATGAGAGGTATGTTTACATGAACCAATAAAAGATAATAAAATAAAAAGGATGCCTTTTCATTAGTAAGGACAAAAACAAAACTCAAAGTTGGATTGGCTTGGTGAAAATAAGCCTTTCAAATGCTTTGCATTAGCATGATTAGGTTGATAAATGGGTATCTTGATCACATTGTGTCAAGTAAGCTCATAGTCCCGTGCATGTGATATATGGAGGGAGGATGAGCAAAACTGGAACCTTTTTGTGAGACTAGAATGCCTCTTTTGTAGGCTTCTAAGGGATAGTATAAGCAAGTCTATGCTCATATATAAAGTGTAGACTAATTGATGCGATAATTCTACTAAGGAGAGCCGATTGTAGCTTTCCAAGATTATTGCTTTTAGGAGATCTGATTATGGTGTTTCTCATTGCTTTTACTCATGGGTTTGTTATTTATTTCAATTTTGCTCAGGGGTTGGGGAAGCTGATTGATGTGGGAAGCTTCCAAGAAATTACTAGCTTTGACAAATGCTTTACTTAGCCATCCTTTAAGGGAGTGGTGTAAGGTTATATGATTAGTTAAAATGATTTTGATATCTATCCTTCAAGGGAGTAGTCCACCTTACATTTACAGTTTTGAATAAGTTTTCAACAACTGTCCTTCTAGGGAGTAGTCTACGAATGCTAGGAATGACCCATGATTCATTTTTGATTTTGATATTGCTTTTAATTTTGATTGATTTTGTTCGACATAGAATTACTTATGCATGCTTAAGGGGTTGTCTTTATGAAGGCAAGACTAAGATCACAAGAAGGTTACATAAGTGAAAATAAGATTAGGTGACAATGACCATGGGAACTAATCCTGAAGAGGGATGAGAAGTACCATGAGAATCATACCATGGGTAGATCTATGGTCCCCATAGTTAAATATTAGGCTATGATTGTGATGGATTATCACATGGTTTAGTTGTAGTTGGTTGCCATTAAGAAGAGGGAAATTAATTTGGTTATGGGGAATGAGCTTAAGTTAGACAAATGGTTATTATGACTCCTCTTTAATAAAAGAAATGATGTAGATGTGAAGAATTGAGAGGCTCAATTTTTGGTTTGCCTTTAAGAGAGGACAAATGATAAGCTACTGATCCATACTTATGGGTTATGATGTAGGGTCCAAGCTAATTGAAATAAAATTTGTGACTTGTGATTTTATCCATATTAGTTACATGTCAATTTTCCTTGAGAATGAGATCTCTAATATTGAATTGTCATAGTTTTAGGTGTTTGTTATAAGCATGTTTGATTCATTATTGATAGACATAGAGATGAGATAGATTAGCCAAATGACACTCATCAAGTAGCTCAAGTTGAGCTAAATGTTTGATATGATAATCATCTTTCAAAATAAGGTTGCACAAAGATATGTGAAGAGAATCTATTTGGAGTTTGAGAGGCAATACAACCTCAGCCCCAAACATGAGAGAAAAAGGTGTATCACCTATAGGGGTTTAGATGCTAGTTTGATATGCCCATAAGGTGAAATGGATGTGTAAGTGCCAATCCTGACCTGAGGTATTGACCATTTTGGTAAGCATGTTGTTAAGGGTTTTTTTAGAGGCCTTTGCTTGTCCATTTACTTGTGGGTGATAAGGTGATGAAAAGATTAGTTTAATTCTAAATACATCATAGAGAGATTGAAATTGTTTGTTTTTGAAGTATTTTCCATTGTTAGTGATGATTTTATGGGGAACACCAAAGTGGTAGATGATGTGATGGTTGATAAATTTGATAATCTTTTCATCTTTCATCAAGACAAGAGGAATAGCCTCCACCTATTTGGTGAAATACTCGGTCATGGTGATGATAGAGTGATGTCACTATAAAGAGTGGGGATTAACTTCACTAATAAGGTCTAGAATCCATTATGAAAAAGGATAGAATTTGGTGGAAACTTGAAGGCTATAGCTAGGTGCATGGTGTAGAGTAGTGTGTTGTTGACACTTGATAAAATTTTTCACATAATCACAATAGTCTTGGTTAAGGGTATGCCATTAATATCCCAGGTAGAGGATGCACTTAGCCATAGTGAGTCCACTAAATTAGCCTCCACAGATACCATCATGCATCTCCTTGATGGTATGAGAGGCTTCTAGACCATGGAGGTAATGAAAAAGGAGACTGTCAAAGCCACATTTAAAGAGGGTGCCTCTCATAATGATATAGCGGGAGGCGATTTGGATAAAAAATCGATGGGAATTCCTAGAGAGTCTAAAGGGAACTATGCCAAGGTTAAGGTAGTCAACATTTTGCTAAGACCAAAGGTCAAGCTAGATCTCTTCCACACTAAAAATGGTTAGAGCATCTGATTTGATGTAGGAGGGTTTAGTGAAGTAATGGAAAATGATTGACAACTAAGATTCTAAGGGTGTTGATGGGATCTGGGAGGCAAGAAAATCCATGGTGTTGGTAAACTTGTTGGTAGACCATGGGGTAGTTTGAATATGGTAGTGTTCAAATGATGGGGTGGTTTGAGTCTTTAATTACAATCCTAAAGGAAGGTAGAGAAGTCCTAAAGTTCCTCAGTGGTGAGAGATTGGCCAAGTTTGACAACATCAGGGTTTCTTAAAGTGCCTATGTCAATATCCATGGTGGATTCATTCAACATAGTTGAGGTTTTGGGAGGTAAGGATTTATGGATGGAGGAATCAGGTGCACCAAGATAGGTGAGAATAGATTCATCATCTTGGTATTGAATAGTGTTAATGGTAGGAGAGTCCTCTCCCAATAGTTTTAGATGGGTCAAAGGGATGGATATAGGTTCCCCTACCTTTTGGTAAGTCAACGGGTTAAGGGTAATCATGTTTATAAAAAAAATAGGTGGGATAATATCCTCATACTTAGGTAGAGGGGACTTTGGTGAGGAAGGGGACTCTTCTTCAACAATGGTAGTGATAGGTTGTGTGGATTTATTCTTATTGGGTAGAATGAAGCCAAGGCCATGCTTCTTATGAGGATTTCAGGTCTCAATTAAGATTAATGTGCGTGGGCTATGATTGTATTATCCTAATCCAAACCCTTTCTAGGCACACCTATGGATGTATATTTTAGTGAAGTCTAAGTTATCCAAGTGAGAGAAGATGGAGGTGAGTGGTTGAGGTGAAGAGGGTGTGGTGACAACATTGAGTGGCTTTTCAAGTCCCCCATAGATGAAGTTGGTTTGATAGCTAGGAGGTTCTAAAGGAATAATGACTCCAATGTTGGGATCATAACCTAGTTGATACTTGAGTTTTCCATATTCTTGGGGAGTTTGGGCATCAAGGGTGAGGAGACAATATTATCTAAGGGTAAGTCATTGGAAGGTAGGTTCTAAGGGATCAATGGTAGGTATTTGGTCTACATAAATAAATGAACTAGTAGATGCCTCTATGGAAAGGGAAGTAATGGCTTCATTTTTTATGGTTAAGGTCCTGGTGGTGGATGTTTGGGGTGCTTTTGTTGAGGGTAAGAGGATGTCATTAGGTTGTTAGGTCATGTTGTATGCTACAAAAGGGCTTGTATCAACTTGTATGGTGACAACCTGACCTTCATGTTTAAACTTGACACAATGATGAAGGGTAAAAGGTACATAAACCATAAAGTATATCCAAGGTCTTCTTATCAAAATGTTGTACTAGAATTCTCCTTTGACCACATAGAAAAGTTTATGGAGTGTGTGAGGTTTTAGATGAATGTGAAAGACAACAGTTCCCAAGGTAGTGGCCAGAGTGTTGTTAAATTATCTAAGGAGGCAAAAGTTTCAAACATGAAATTGTCCAATAATTTGAGTTAGTCATAGGCATGGGAAGAGATGATATTGATACTAGATCCCCCATCGATCATAACCCATTTGATGTAGGTTTGGTTGATATGGGTAGTAATAAAGAGAGGAAGATCTAGGTCATCAAGGTGGATAGAAGGTATCTTTGAGTCCTTCAAGGTAATAAGGGTGGAGAGTTAGAGAGCACCTAAAAAGGCTTTTATAGGTTAGGATTCTCCTAGTCTAACCTCAATGGCATACATAGCCTCTATCATGGCCTAGCGATGGTGAGGTGAGGTAGAAATGAGCTCATAGAGGCTCATCTTAGTTGGAGTCTGATGGAGTTGCCTAAGAATGACCCTCCTGATGGATTTAGAGGGGTTATCCTTAGAGGTGCCTAAGATGGTCTCTTTGGGTTGAGATAAGGATGAAGGGATTGGGATCTAGTTAGGTTTAGGGTGAGAAGATGGGTATGTCCATGGAATGGACACCTTGGCCTTCCCTTTATATTTTTTTGTGATAGTGTGACCATGTTGATGGTGTGGATAGAGGGGAAAGATGTGATAAAAAATTGGGTAGGTTTTCCATCACTCTCAGATGAGAATAGAGTATTAGGTGTGCTTTGGAAAATGGTTATTAGGTGTGTTGGTAGAGGGGTCAAGGGGAGTTCATTTGATAATAGGTCATATTCCTCATAGAGCTAACGGATAATGGCTTGGAGATCTTTGTAGTTCTCCATGTCATGACTAGGTATCCTATGATAGGAACATATTTGGTGGTCATTATACCAAGCTAATTTCAAACCAAGAGGATTGAAAGGCCTGATAGGGGGTAAGGTGAGGCAAGAATCTTGAAACAACCTTTGAAAAATGGTTGATTAGGATTTAGCCAGAGGTGGTAAAGGTCTAGAGGTTGTAGTTTTGGTTAGTAATCTAGGTGTTTTGGTGATAATGGGTTTGGTGAGAAGGGGTTTAGGTAAGGTGGTGTTTCTAGTTAATGAATTTTATTTGGATGTACTTGTGGTTGGAGTGTTTGAGGTTAATTATCTATTTATTGGTAATTCAAGAAAGATTAGTGTATCATACAGTGAGTTAGTGTACGACAATGGTGGGCAACATATGTTAAAAGGATCCTGCTTCTCAAACAAAGTTAAGGCATGAAGTCCCAAGATGGAAGGTAAGGTGGAAGGAGGTAGAGTCCTATCGATATGGATTTTTAATGGTTTTACCTCTTTCGTTGGTTTGGGTCAAGGCTTGGGTATAGGTTTAGATGTGGTTAATTCCACTTTTATAGATAGGTAGACCAAACTCCATATAGGGAAAGCACCAAGATTTGTGAAAGGTTTGGTTTTTTTTTTGATTGCTTGAGATATGATTGCCTTGGTTAAATAAGAGGGTGAGGGTTTGGTAGAAGTTCTAATTAGTTTAAGAGGGGTGGATAAATGATATATTGGTTGGTTAAAGGTGTGCCAAAAGGTTGGTGTTCATTGATGTAAGGGAGCCCTAATTGTGGCTAGAAAGTGGTTTGATCCATATCCAATTTTAAGGCAAATTCCAAATTTTAAACTAATGTAGAAAAAGGTTTGTATACCAGTCTTGATCACTAAGTAGTAGATGCAAAAGATAGACTTGTAGGATGGGGAGGATGGGTGGTAGTTTGGTTCATTTCCTTGAGTGAGGATATAAGGTTGACATAGGTGGTTTCTGCATGAGAGGTGTAAGTGATAAAGTTTCCTCTTTAGGGATAATGTCTAAAGGAGTAGTGGTTTGTTTGGTAGTTAGGGGAGATTGTGAATTAGTAATGGATATTTACTTAGATATGCTGGTCATAGTAGTATTTTATCATTCCAAAGCCTTTATGAGTGAATCTAAGGAGAAAGGAACCTCCTCAGTTTGGGACTCCAAAGGAGGGGAAGGTGACTCCACCACCTCAGTAGATGAGATAGGGGAGGAGTAGGTAGATTGGATGTGTGATTCTTCATGGATGAGTACATCAAGGACTA
Source organism: Torreya grandis (assembly GCA_037957365.1). Taxonomy (NCBI): domain Eukaryota; kingdom Viridiplantae; phylum Streptophyta; class Pinopsida; order Cupressales; family Taxaceae; genus Torreya; species Torreya grandis. The sequence continues at coordinate 2,310,219 of JARHVA010001457.1, read as the reverse complement.
TATTGACCATGTGGGCATCAAGGGAGCATTTAGCATGTGTATCCTCACTTTTGGTAGGGGCATGGTTGGGAAAAGGTTTCCTGAAGATGTTAAGAGCTTGATTTTGGGGGGCATTAAGGTTATCTAACATGAGGTCCCCCTTGTCAATAAGGCTCTAAATAACATTCTTGAAGTTATTACATCAATTTATGTCATGTCCAATTACTCAATGAAAAATACAAAGGTCATTCTCATTATACCAAGTAGGTGTAGGATGAGAAGAATCAAACTACTAAGGAGGTTTGATGGGGGGAAGTTGTATGAGGTTAGATTTTAGTAGTTTCTCCAGAACCAAGGCATAATATTATCCAAGTGGAGTGAACTATTTTTGGCTATTTCAATTTGTGTTCCTTGTGTTTTGGGTGGAGGTAATGGGAGAATTTTGCTGATTGACATTGGGTGGAGGGGTAGTTTTAAGGACAATTACATTCATAGTTCCCTTGCTCTTGGTTTTGGTATTAGCTTAGTTACCTAGTTTGGAGGAAGAGATTTCATTGGTCTTGAAGGTAGAGTTTTTTTTTCTTACCTTCAATTTACCCTCATATATGACTTGGTTATCTAGTTTTCATGCCATGGTAAAAACTTCATAATTTTTTTTAAAGCTTTGGGCACGTAGTGTAGAAGATATATACTTGGTGCAAGCCTGAGCAAAAATCTCTATAAGTTTAGGTTGAGGCAAGGAAAATAAAAGCTAACTAATAAAGCTTCTCTAATGGGTGACAAAATTGGCAATGGACTCATCATCAAATTACTTAATAAAATAGAGGTCAATGATAGAGACCTTCTTAGAAATGTTAATTAAGAAGTGATCTAACAAGACCTAAGCTAGTTGGGTAAAAGAAAATATTGAATGCTTGGTGATTGCACTATACTAGTCAAGTGCCAGGCTAGATAAAGACATGGGGAAGGTACAAAGGAGATGGGCATCATCATAAGAAATCATATAACATACGTGTCTAAAATCCCTAATGTATTATTGGGGATCTTCCTTGCTCTAAAATTTGGTAAATTTTAGAAGCTCCCATTGAGGAGGGTAAGGTTTGATAGGAATAGAGGGATAAATAAGTTCATTAAAAATATGATCATATGACAGGATGTTATGAGCCCCCTAAATGGATGACTCAAGGTTTGTCATCTTGTCCATGAGCATCTTCATTAGGTCAATTTGAGGTGACGTACCAAAAGGGTTGTAAGGTGGATATTATGGTTGAGGTTGGGAACATATTGGTAATTATTTGGTGGTTAAGGGGTTGTCACATTTTGGAATGTGGATGTTAGAGGTTGGGTAGATGAAATGTAAGGGTAGGTAGGTATTGGTGGTTGAGTAGTGGGTACATACCCTTGTTGGTTAAGGATGTATCCTAGGTTTGGTGCAATGAGTACATGTCGAGGGATTCCTATAGGTTGGAGATGAATTATAGTTGGGTTGGTGACAAGGGGAGAAGTAGCAACCTTCATGCTAATAGGTAGTGAAGTAGAAGGGATAGACACTGCTAAGATTGGTAAAGGGGTATTGACTAATGGGTTGGGTTTGATAGAGGGAAGGTTGGTAGTGATGGTGGTAGGTGATCCAATAATGAGTAGAGTGTGATGGGTTAATGGTTGGGTTGTTCTTAAAGTGGAAGAATCATTGGTAGGGGTAGAAGGTGTAAGGATAGTTGTTGGTTAGAGAGGTTGATTTTAGCTATGGAATCAAAGGGGTTAATAGGCAAAGATGCTCATGTATTCAAAGTTTGGGTGGTGACTATGGTAATAGAAACACCCCTCATAAGGCAATATGACATGCCATAAGGAGGATCATAAGATGGAGTTGAAACTGGGGCATGGTGAGGGGAGGTGTTGAGGTAATGCTGGAGGGCAACTAGATTATTGTCCAAAAAAGTGGTAAAGTCCATGTCTCCCTAGGAAAATACCAAAGGAAAATTAGGGATTCCTAATAGATGAGGTGATTCTTTCACTTTAGAGATATATTCCATAGATGAGGAGGTAGAAGAGGTAGATTTGAGTGATGAGTTCTGCTCTGCTAGGTCTCTTCATTACTGGTGAGTGAGAACCATGCAAGAAAGGGGGAGATAAAACAAGAATAAACTCACCACTAAAAAAAGAAGAAGATAAGAAAATGATCAAGGAAATAAAAACACACACTATAAAGTACATTAAGCCTAGAGGTTAGTTTTAATATCACTTTTGGCTTATGCCTTAGTTTATGAGAATGTGTGATAGAAGTTGGCTTATAGATCAAGTATTATAAAATTAGTCTATAGTTGGTTTTGGGTTGTTTTAGGTGCTTAAAAGAATTTGTATTGGAATCAATATGTGGCTTGGTATTGGGGCCTACCCCCTCACTTCACACATAGTAATGATAAGGGTGTCGGGTGCTTAGTCAATATATTTAATATCCATAGTTTATACTCAACTAGAGAGATTAGTTGGTTCTCCCCTTGGTAATGACCTCCAATTAGGATTATCAAGAAAGGGTAAGGTGACCACTAGGTGATGAAATCTCATTTGGGCCTTATCTTAAATTATTTTGATGTTTGATTGATGAAAGTGGTTTGGCTAGTGTGTGCAACAAAAATGGTGCTACGATAAGATTACTATGATTTAATTCAAAGTGAAATGATGTTAAAAGTAGGTAATGGATGCAATTAATTTTAAGACTAAAAAAATTTAGTTTCAATGATGAGCATAGATATAGAGAAGAACATACAAATGCAAATAAAAAATGTGAGTAGAGACTCTAAGTCCCACTAGGTGCGCCAAAATGTTTCTTATAAATTTTTGCTTTAAGTTCTAAGAAAGAGAAAATAAAATCAATATGGGTATGGTTAAAAAACCTATTTGTTTGTGCATACATTGAATCATAAGATTGTGAAGATCTCCTCTTTGTCTTGGGAGGAAGATCTATAGATAAGAAATCACTAAAGCAAATTTGTTTGTCAGATAGATAGTTGGGTGGATTGCCTAGTGATAGCTAGCTCCTAGAAGTGAGAGCTTCCTTAGGGGTTGTTAATCCACACATTTTAAATAATTAATTTCACAAAACTAGAAAGAAGGTACTTTCATCAATAATCAAAATGTATGAAATTAAACAGAAGAATGCCTACCTGGAAAATAGACTAGAAATGATTAAATTAGTGATAAACTAATTAATACTAGTGCTAAGGGTTTGAGATATGCTTCAAAAAATCTAAAAGGGGTTTGTTAACAAACAAGAACACAAAAAACTAGGTTTGGTTGAGGGTAGATGGGTGAAAATAGCTTGTTGGTTTTCACTATCATAATGATCATCAATGGTTAAGGTAACTGTCAATGGGTAAGGTGACCATTAGTGGTCAAGTTGACCATCAGAGGTTGGGTAGATTGTCGATGGTTGAGTCAATAGTCGATGATTACTATGTGAATATTTGGGTTGTTAATTTATAAATAATAGGATCCAAAAGATGGATTTTAGGAGATGGGTGAGGATTGGGCTGATTGCAAAATAGGAATAAAGTAAATGAATATTGACAAATAAGTACTTGTCTTACCAGAAGTTGATTAGGTGAGTGGTTGAAGTAGTTAACCTGTTGGTGGAATCTAACTTGAATTTGGTAGAGTAACAGTACTTGAGAACTTGGTTAAGAGGTGATGGTGAGTTGGCTCTCAATATAATGGCTAAATTATTGATAATGTTGATGACATTGATTGACCTACAAAAGAACACTCCTAAATCCCTAAGCTCTTGATAATTATTATAGATGGATTTGACCTCCCAGCCTCCTATCTGCTTATAAGCACAAGCAAGAGGTGGAATTCAAGGTGCAACTAGGCCATCTAAATATAAGTTGTCTTTACAAAGGATCACAACTAGATTTAGATGAGTTATATTTAGAAAAGATCAATGGATGATTACATGCTCTTGGTTAAGGAGGTACACCCTGACCATTGATGGTTACGGTTTCCCAAAGGTTACCGTTGATGGTTACCCTGACTTTTGATGGTTAGGTCTCAAAAGGAAAAGGTCCTCAAGGCTAGGTTGAGTTAGTTTGTGAAATTGACAATGAGTAAACTTGGTTAGGCTAGATTGATGTAGATTGGTCCCAAGAGGGTCCTAGGTAGGTCCAAGGGAATTTTTGACATTTAGAATCATAGTGTGTAGATTTATAGTCTCTACAGGGAGTGGTTGATTATGCAGTATTAGGTTAATCTAGTTAGTCAATAACCGGTTGATTGTGTATATACAATTGATCCAATCTAGTAGTGTATAGGTGGGAGACTACATACATGATGGTTTATTTTTTAATGTATTTAGGTGGTTGAGGTAATCTTAATAAATGACTTAACTCATATAATTAGTCAATTTAGTTTGATTTTAACAATGAAAAACATAGTTAGATACATGGTTGACTTAATAAAAAATATAATATTGGCCAACATAATTAATTCTATGGTTGATATAGTATAAAAATGTTGATAAAATGATAGATTAGGTTGATAAAGTAGTTAATTTTGATGTAAATTTCTATATTATTAATTTTTGTAATGTAATTTAATGATTATCTAATATCAAAGACTAATTTGTGATTTATTTTTTGATATTTTATAGAGACAATGGAGAATCTAGTGATTGGTAGATGTAGTTTGGTTACCATATTTTTTGGATACATTGACAACAAATGATCATGCATAGTTGATGATGTTGGGTTTTGGAAGTATTATGTAGATGTGTTCCTTTAAGTGCTGACTTAGTCACCATATTCTTAGGGACATGGGAGTGGCTAACCAACACTTTAGGTGGGTGGTGGATGGGGATACCATTGAGATGGGTATCACCCTAGAGGAGGGTATCACATATCCTGAGAGATGAACCCTAGCCTTATGGGTAACTAGCTCAGAGAGATATTTTGATGGTTTTCAAGTGTATTTATTTAATGTCTATGTGTCAACCATTCTATATATCTAGAAGGCTATTATTGGCCTTGTGACATCTCATGCGATCTTGTACAAGTCAAATAGGAAGGTGATACTATATGTGGTGGCCTTGTGCTATTTGATATTGGATCAAGGTACTATGTATGACTTGGGGTCTATGGTTTTGGTATAGCTGGTGCATGATATGTATAACATTCTATCATGAGGGTAGATGACTATGGGCCTTATGATTTTATTGGGTAGTTATATTTATGAGAGGTTTCCTATGTATTGACCTATGGTGTTGCCCCATGTGATATATTTTATTTTACCTCATGTTTTGAGATGGAGATGGGACCAATTTTTACTTCATGCCTCAACATTGCAAACTGTCACTTGGGGAGACATTTTTTAGTATTCATATACATGTGTTACAACTAGTTGGCCTTTTTATCTAAGTGTTTTTAGGGATTGGGGCATGTTCATATCATAGGTCATTATAAGTGGTGGGTGAAGCCATATATTTTTACTCACTTACCAAGTCAGTTAGGGTTAACACCTCTAATAAAACCTATAATAGTGCCTAGATATTAGGCATAACATACAAGAGAGCATAGGGGTAGTGGAGATGTAAGAGCATCTTTGGATGTGCCTATTATTCTACCACACTGATAAATACCTTAGTGAGATGATGATAACATAGATAAGTAAGATTAGTGGAGGATGAGGTAGAGGTGGTAGCGGAGGAGGATGTGGAGATGGATATTATTTTATCATAAGCTTTGTAGTTACTACCATGGCCACCATGACAATAGAGATAGAGATAGGTGGAGGTATAGGTGGAAGAGGAGTTATAGGTAGAGGTGGTAGATCATAAAGATCCTATGACATAAAATAAAGATAACTGGTCTATAGAGTGACATATTTTTAGTGTACCATAGTGTGCTCATGTTCTCTAGCCTAGTTTTTTGGCACCCTAGAGACATGCCCCAGTAGAGGTACTCAGTGGGTGAGATAATTGTTGGTGAGTGATATGTGTTTTGATATGTAGTTAATTCTTATTATGTTGTGGATATGTAGATATATATTTGTTATATAGATGATTTTGAGAGATATATGTGAGATATAATGTATATTTGGTCTGTGTTTTATAGTTACTTCTAAGGCAGAGTTTAGATGGTCTATGGTAGTGAAGGAAACACACCATGATATTATGGATGATGTGTTGTTACATCATGATACTATATATATATTATTGAACCTATTATACCCTCTATCTTATGTTATGTTATTTGGTTTTGATTGGCCAATGAGGTAGCACAAGAGCTACATAGATGAGAAGATACGACATAGGTAGAGTTTCCAAAGGAATGGGAGATGGAGAGTTGTGAGCATGGTAGATGCTAGTTGAGGAATAAGCTATTCATTTGGTGACATTTAAAGAGTTTTCATATGTACATGGATAGGTGGCTAATTTACAAGGATAGATTAAGGGCCTGCATACATGGACAGAGTTACTGTAGTGAATTGTTCAGAGGGGAAATCTTAAGATTGATGGGTAGTGTAGTCCATCTACCAAATGGGCAGGGTGGACCACAACTATAGAGTTGATATTGTATTATGTTTATAGCATATTATTGAGTTGTATAAAACATTAAATCCATTGATATATATCTATATATCAATTTTTATTTTTATGACTCATTGATGTTATGGATGTAAGTATTTCATTGTTAGCACATGTTTAATTTTTGATATATGCTATGATAAAATGTATGATGTATTTTTTATCCATTATGAACAAATACATGGTTTAAAATAATGATATAACAAATATAAAATGTAAACTCAAATATATGTAGATGATATTTTTTGATTATATAACACCTCAATATTGTACACTTGGAAAAGTCAGACCTTGGTTGCTCCTTTCAGTTCTCTACCTTTCCTACTTCCATAAGTCTTGCATCTACTCTATCTTTGTGCCTCTTAACCTATATCTATTAATTTAACCAAATTTATGTAAATGACCCAGGTTTTCTATCTTGTCCAAAATGCTTAAAATGTACTTATATTCCATATTTTCAAGTTTTGAACTTGTACCTATTCTCCTAATCCTTAGACACTAACATATGGGTTAGAAAATAGCATCAACATTATTGTCCTGTCCTGATTAAGTATCTAATGCCCTAAAATCATCCAATTTTAAAATGAAACATATCCTAATGGTCAACCTAAGTGCTTTAATGTGAATTATTACTCCAAAGAGATTGATATAAATACAATATCAACCCTCATTCATTCTTCACCTATAAAAACCTAGAAAATACCAAAGAGACAAAGGTAACTTATCAAAAACACTCTATCAAGTATTTAATTCATCAAAACTTCACTATTTTTATACCAATCATAGGCACAACACATCTACAAGTTTGAAGTACTAATGGAGTAGTCCAAGAGCCCAATTTTCCAAGCTACAAGCTAGGTCACTATTGTACTTGCTTTGCACACATTGTATGATTCACACATAAGCCAACACATAGGGGAGACTACATTAGTTTGAGGCCCTCTTTAAAGTATTGGCTTTGTAGGCAGCATTCTTTGATAGAGGGTTCATTAGGGTCATCTCAATAATAAAAAAGGCTTAATAGATACATTTTTTTATGTTACAAGAGATGAAATAAGTAAACAAGATAAAATTAAGGCTATCTCACCTCATAATGGTGAATATATAAAAGGTACTATAACTCATCCCACACTTGTAAATCCACCTACATCTATTGGGGGAACAAATTATGTGTTTAAAAATTTATTCCCTAAAACTAATATTAATACATATATCATGGAATTACCTATTATTTCAACACAAAAATTGATTTCAATGCTTGTTACTACTCAAAACATGTTTTCATCCCATTTTGACTACTTAAATTGCTAATCTAAATCCCATTAGGCCTAAAGTTCAATCATTCCTTCAAGTTATAAATATGATAGAAGACAAGATTACAAACATTGAACAAAACACTTTAAAATCACATCATGCAACATATTCAAAAGATGTGTTTTATAACTCTCTTACACTTAAAATCTCTTTACACCCCTTGCCAACTAGATTTGTTGCACCTAAGTTCATATTTTATGATGGCAAGGGTGATCCTGAAAAAAATCTTCAAACATTTTATGCAACATATCTTGACTATGATTCCAATGATAAAATTTTGACCAAATTATTTCTAAGAAGCCGTAAGGACTATGCTTTGAGGTAGTTCTATGATTCACCTCTTTAATCTGTCAAAGCATTCAAATCTCTCATAGACTAGTTATTAACACACTTTTCCATTAACATTTCTAAAATTGTTTCCTATGCCCAAATTGAAAAAATCAAACAAGGAACCAATGACCCTATCAATGAATATGTCTTCAAATATAAGACAATGCTAGCCAAAATGACCAATCTTATGGCAGATAAAGAGTTACAAGATGTATTAAATCAAAGTTTGATTACTCCTTTACATGATTCCATTATTTTAAAGAAGTTCAAATCTTTTTATGACTTATGCCATGTTGTATGGGACTATGAAATGAAGCTTATGTCATTTAATAAGCTCAAGTATGTAGCAAACACATTAGTTATATCTATATCTAGTACCAAATTCATATTAAACCAAGTTATAAGGTAAAACCCCCTAAGCCTAAAAAATAAACAACCATCATGGTTAACATAGTTTCACAATAGATTATTCATCTTATCATATTTAATTCACCAAGGCAATAATTTACACATTTACTTGAGTCCCTAGCTTCATTACTCCCATGGTTACTAGAGTGTCATCTTATATATCTCCCTCATCCCATTGAGGTTGATATGAGTCAACCTCGACCTAAAGGATATGATGAAAGCACTTATTGTGATTATCATCAAGGACCAATACATTCTACAATAACATGCTTTACCTTGAAACACATGATATAAGATCTTATCAATGACTTGAAACTTAAATTTGAGGACCCTCTAAAGGAATTAGGTTCACAACTTGGTTTTCACCATAAACAAAAAATATTTAACAATCCTTTATAAGACCATTCAAATAAAGAACCAAAATTCCAAATGACATATAATGCATATCCTCCTCCATCACATTATGGGCACCCACTAGATGGGGTTATTGGTTCATAGACCCTTTATTAATTTTGATGATAGTGAAATTAATTATGTTAACTTTGCTCTTCATTCTCTATTCATTTGAGCATACCTCGATAAAAACTCTAAATGCAATATCATAATTTATAATGTTACAAGCAATCATGTTTTTACCATGAAATTACTTAAGCATTTGGTTTATACTCGTCATGATTTACACTCATCTACCACATTAGTTAAGCATTCGATGGGCACTCCTAGAAGGTTTTTGGTGAGATTGACCTACCTTTACAAGTCAATCCCACACATATGGTTACTAACTTTTCAGTTATCCCTTCTACATGCATCTTTGATATGTTATTGGGAAGACCTTGGATACACACTCTTTTATTAGTACCTTCTCTAGTACATGGGTATGTTAAATACATTCATGCCAATTGGGTAATTATAATTTTTAGAATTACATATGATTATCCTCTTGAAAAAAACAAACTTATACCCAAACAACTAGTTATCAAGCCTATCAAGGCTCACTCAATGCAAAGATTAAGTAACAAGAAATTTACTTTATTAGGTGGGAAGTACTTGAGAGACCATTATATCAGAGACATACATTAGATTCCATAGAATCCACATCTTCTACTAAACACCACGATCAAAATATCTAGAGCATGTCAAAATGTACATATTACTACTATGCCAAAGAAACTACACAATAATCAATGATGGGTTTCAAAATACGCTACTCTTGTTATGCCTAATATTTATTTGTGACCATAGAGTCCTATTTTACATATCCATAACACCATTGACACCATAGTGATAGATATTACACCTATCATACTCTTTAATAGCATAACCTAGGTATTACATTAGATTCATAGTGGGAAGATAGTATGGCCATCCATTGGATGGCATCATAAGATGATATTTCCTATTCAAAAATTCCAAAAATACCAAAAAAATGAAAAACATACAAAACTCCAAAAAAACTTTAGGCACATATATGTTCTATTGGATCCTTGGAATCTATGTGTTACTTCCATATTGATGGATGGCATACTCAGTTACTCCTACACACACATATGTGTCACACTTCTACTTGAGTGTGATACATGTATACATAGATACATGATACATTCCTATTTTAGATGTTGTGTTTTCCCTTTACTCATGACATATGGACATTATGAACATTCACTCATTTTTTTTTGATGCACATAGGTTATATGATTCTATGATCACTCTATAATATCATATTTAAGATTACATATGTACTTACACATGCCTATTATCCAAGATTATATCTTACACAGGGTACTTGATATGATATACACTTGAAATAATTTTCCTAACACATTTGATCCATGGGCTACTATGACATGTTTATGTTAGTTGGTTATGCTTTAATTTATGCACTTCATTGAGTATCTTTCCTTGATATTGTATTCTTTATTTTAAGCATTTGAATACATTCCTTTTCTTGCATCCCCCTTTCTTATGTGTGCTTCATTTACATTTTCATAAGTCATTATTTTTTGTGTAGACATTTGAATATGTCATTCTTGATTTTATGGACATTTGACTAAGTCATGTCCCTTAGATTATGTGACATTTGAACATGCCCCTTATTTGGGGTCTCCTTGGACCATTACCTTTTGACTTGATTTTGAGTGCACTTGTGTGTGTGTTTGTTTACTTGTTGAGCATGTACTATTACTACCTAGAAATTTCCATGTTATTTATAATGCATCTTAGGCCTACATGAGATCACATTAGTTCTATGCACTTCAATGATACATTTACCTAGACATTTTATTTTATATATGCTACATGGTTACAATTAGAGATTATATAGTTATATTATTCTTTTGAGGTGAGGTAACTACCAATTCCTATCTTTCCCTCACCTAAAAAGGGGGCCATGTCATATAGACATGTTCTCCACCCTTGTCATAAATTTACAAATTATAGTGGGGGTATGCTTTGGAAGCATATTCTCCACACTCATTCAGTATATGATACTTATATCAGTTTTTAGATTCAGTGGGGGTATGCCATATAGACATGGCTTCCACACATTCATAATTTATAGATTCAAGGGGAAATGCTTTGAAATCATGTTATCCATATTCAATCAGTATGGTACTTATATCAATTCTTATATTTAGTGGGAGTATGTTTGGGAAGCATGTTCTCCACACCTATTTAGTATTCAACATCTCTAGTTTATAGTGGGGGAATGTTTTGGAAACATGTCCTCCACATTGGTACTTATATTGGTTTTATGACTTTTCCATATATAGTGGGGACATGCTTTGGAATTATATCCTCCAAACTTACACATTTATATGATTCAAATTCACAATTATGGTAGAATTCTATATATCATTACTATTATTATACATAGTTTTAGCATGAGACATATCTAAGGTGCACATGCTATGCAATATGTGCCTAATATTTCAAAATCCAAATGATTTTCAAATTATAAAACTCTTTTATGTATTATTACCATATCATAAACTTTTTCATATTGATACCCTATAGGCTTTTATGATTTTTTATTGAGTCAATCTACTTTAGTAGCTAGTTCACATTTTTGTATGGTTGAGGTGATAAAATCACTCAATCTTTCCAAATTTTTAGTTTGGCATTTATCATCTAGCCTCAGCAAGTTATAAGTATCATTGGGTTGCATGGTTGAGCTAATCTCAACTACCATGTGGTATCTCACTTTTGCTCTAAAGTTGGGGGCATATACCTCTCTCTCTCTCTCTCTCTCTCTCTCTCTCTCTCTCTCTCTCTCTCTCTCTCTCTCTCTCTCTCTCTCTCTCTCTCTCTCTCTCTCCATTAGATATGTACACTTTAAATATTTATCCTAATCTTAGTTTTTAGAGCCTTGTAATGATACATCTTTTTCAAAATAACTTGGAATAGGTAAGGCTAGATATGTGAACTTTAAATATTTATCTATATTTATCTTAATCTTAGTTTTTAGAGCCTTGTAATGATACATCTTTTTCAAAATAACTTGCAATGGGTAAGGTGGTTACATCAACACATAGGTGTAATCTTAAACCTTGATATTTCAATTTTAATCTATTTTAATTACTTTCAACCCATATTATATGCATAGATTTTATATTGTAACATGCTCTTGATTACAGGTTAGTCACAAACAAATCACTCATGTTGGGTACACACAAAGACAAGGTATGGATACACATCTAGGTACTCATTCATTTATTTTAAACTCATAATTTCATTACTAGATTAAAGGGTGGGGGGGCAAATGTAGATGATATTTTGTGATTATATAGAACCTTAGTCTTATACACTTGGAAAATTAGACCTTGGTTGTTCCTCTTATTTTTCTACCTTTCTCACTTCTACAAGTCTTACATCTACTCTATCTTTATGCCTCTTGGTTTATATCTCTTAGTTTGACCAATTTTATATTGATGAACCAGCTCTTATATCTTGCCTAGAATGTTTAAAATGTACTTGTCTTCCATCTCTACAAGTTCAAAACCTATATTTGTTCTCATACTCCCTAGACACAAATGTCTGGGTTAGATAGTAATGTTGATTTTATTGTCTTTGTTTCAGTTAATTTTAGATTATATTTTGATAAGGGAAGAAGAAGAAACTAAATATGGGTATGGTTTAAAAACTTGTTTAATTGTGCATGTGTTGAATTAGATGATTATGAAGAGATCCTCTTTGGCTTGGAAGGATGACCTAGAAATAAGATAACACTAAATCAAATGGTTGGTTAGTAAGGTAGGTAATTGGATTGCCTAATGCTAGCTAAATCCACAAAGCAAGAGCTTCCTTAAGGGCTGTCAATCCACACATCTTAAACAATTAAGTTTATAAATAGAATAGAAAGTACTTGCATCAATAATTAAAAGGTATTGAAATTAAAAGAAGAAATGCTTGATAAATAAATAGACTAAGATGACTAATATAGAGATAATTAAGTCAACATTAGTGATAAATGGCTTATGTCTATTTCAAAAAATTATGTAGGGGTCTGTGAATACATAGGGACATAGAAAAGATTCATTTGGGGGTAGGTAGATGGAAATAACTTGCTAAAATTTTCTTGCCATAGTGACTATCAGTAGTTGATGTGATTGTCAGTGGTTAAGCTGACCATCAGTGTTTGAGACAACCATCAATGGCTAGACAGACCATCGGTGGTCAAGATGACTATCAATAGTTACTATGTGTAAGTTTAGATTGTAAATAGTTGGTTGATAGGATCTCAAAGTTAGATTTTAGGAGATGGGTTGGTATTGGGCTATGTGCAAAAGGTAATTAAATTCTAGAAAATAAGTACTTATCTTGAAAAATATTGATTGGGTGGGTGTTTGAAGTGGTTGAACTATTGGTGGAGTCTAACATGATTTTGATAGGGTAACAGTACTTAATGCTTTGGTGGAGTGGTGGTGGAAAGTTGGCTCTCTAACATGATGACTGGATCATTGGATCACTGATGACAATTGACCTACAATAAAGAAACTCTGGATGGACAAGCTATTGATAACAATTATAGATGGGTTTCACCTCCTTGCTCCTCTTTTCTTATAGGCACAAGTAAGAGAGTTACAACAAGATGTTAGCTAGGATGTCTAATTATAACTCGTGCATGAAACAGAACACATATGGAGTTAGACAAGTTATTTTTAGAAAACCAAGGTGGATGGTTTGTATGTTGTTAGTTGAGGAAGTACATCCTAATCATCGATAGTCAAGGTGACCATCGACAGTCATCTTAACTGTCGACAGTCGAGGGTGAAGGTATAGAGTGGGTAAAAGGGTAGGTTAAGCTAATTGGTAAAAATAACTATGGTTAGGCTTGGTTTATAGTTGAAGGGTTAGATTGGTCCCAAGGTGGTCCTAAGCTGGTCCAGGGGAATTTTGACATTCAAATCATGGTGTGCAGGTTTTTAGTGTCTATATTTTGCCCCTTTTTATTATGTATCTTTGAATCAACAAGATACAAAACAAAATGGATTGATGATCAAAGGTCTAGTTGCCCCAAGTATGGGAGGAGGTATTCCATCTAAAATTGGGATTCAATGAGGTAAAACAGAATCAAGTATGGGTTTGATAAGGTGGAGGAAGGTGATGACAAAGGTGGACATCATGAAAGTGGATGATAGGTTGGGAACTAAAGTACAAATAGGTGCATAAAGTATGACAAAAAGTGTGATAGCCAAGATTATGCATTAACTAGGTTACCATAATAAAAATAAAGGTCTGTGTTAGAAAGATAAAGGACAAGTGGACTACATGACCGTATTTCAGTATGGTAGTTGGGTACACTCTCAATTCTCCTAAGTGATGTCTGAGTTTTGGTGGGTATCTAAGATAGGAAGTGCTCTCAATGAAAACAAAAACTAGTCAAGTGTCATGGGTATCCAAGGTAATAAATGCCCCCAAGAAGACACAAGCATGTTTGGTAAGTGCGAGGTTGTGTAAGTTCAAAAAGGTTCAGCATGGCAATGTTATGGTAAAAAAGACTAAGAAAAAATCATCATAAAACATGTGTTAAATGGGTTGAAGTGGACCAATGGTGAGGTGATGAGGTGGTTGGGTTGAGTGGAGAAGGTAGTATCCATTGGTGGGTGAGTTGATTTGATGTGGCTTAAAAATGGCTACTCAAGGGAAGAGAAAAAAAGTGAGCCACCTGACCGTCGAACATCAAGGTCCCCAAGGGTGACCGTTGATGGTTTGTCGATGGTCAGGGTGAAAACCCTAAAATTTTGGTGATTAAAATTAATTTGGAAGTCATTTTTTTCATTTTAACTTGTTGACCTTGAGCTTTAGCTTTGGCATCTTGTGACTGAGAATAGTGATGATGGTGATTGCTAAGAGGTGAGAGGTTGTTGAGTTGAAATGTGAGCTTTGGGTAGGTAAGAGTTGAACAAATGGTCAACTGGCAAGGTTAGGTAGGTTGAAGGTGCTAATTATATAGGTAGTAATAGTATAGGTGTCTAATATTATTACTATAGATTGCATTCAGGCACGAGAGTAGATACATATGCATAATCAGGTGTTACACATATTCACAGAGTTTCACCAGGGGATGACCCTTATAGACTAGGTACATATAGAGGACATTATCCTTAGAGTGATGAGGCATTACTAGCATGTGCCCGATGATGCATCAATGATCATGTCCCTCATCAATAGATGGGATCCTATCATGAACACTTTTCTACTACCCACTAATGAGCTCATGATCCTATAAGAGGATGTGCACTAGATTACACACTTACCCCTTTAGGGTGAGCCAAAATAACATATTGAGTGGGAAGAAAGGGATGATCTATTGGATCTTTTATATGGATATGATTAGGATCATGTCAGATGGCACACTAGGGCATTTAGTTACTCTATGCTTTATTAGAGAGTGAGGGATGAGAGGAGACTATTGACCATGATGATGATGCCTATGTCCTACTTTTCCCTTCCTGACTTGAGTAGTGAGAGGTTCCCATACTTGTTATTAGGGGTTTTAGTTTAGATGCTACTAGGGAGGATTGTGTTTGGTTGGGTACCTATTCTTTTGGTATAGATATACAAGGAGTGTGGGGTTTTAGGGCCCATAGGGGATATGGCATTAGTGTTGGTTTGATTCTACATTGATGGGCCTATGAATGCATCTAGGTGCTAAGGCCAATGGGGATGTCATGGGCAAGATACACTTAGATAGATTTCTTGGTTATATTCATGCAATGGAGAGGTGACTTTGCCACTTTAGGTGTAAGAGGAGGAGCCCATGGAATTGATTTGTTTAGGGGTACTTTAGATGCACTGGTGATTAGACACATCACTTGGAGACCATATGTTTAATTTCTAATATGGCCTGACTATAGGAGGTAGACATTCCCCTTATAGAGTTATAGGTGGATTCTTGATAAGAGGGATGGGGAGGTAGAGAGTATCTTTAACAGGGTTCACAAGCAATTTGGCCTTATTTAGGGTATCCCAAGTGCATTTCCCAAGTATAGGTATGAGGATGTGGAGATCATATTGCCTGAGCCACATCTTGTGAGGACACTGCTAGATCATGAAAAGCTACCAGCCAGGCCACAAGTAGATGACATTAGTTTTGATGATGGGTACATGGCATGGTACCAATATTTATATGTAGTTGTAGATTTTGGTGATGGTGGTAGTGGTAGGAGACTAATGGATGTGGACCCCATTGAGAGAGGGGGTTATAGGGTATAAGTATAGGGGGTTGGATTTGATGCATAGACATGAGTGATACTAGACAAAACATAGGCATAGGTGGTAGCACTATAGGGGTAGGTGGTGACATGACAAGGTCAGCTAGCCATTGTGATAGGTGAGAGGGATCAAGCTAAAGTTACACTAGCCTAGGTCACCCAAGAACAATATTCTCTAAGATAGGCTAGAGGAGTAGTAATAAAACCAACAGGTCTAGCAAGGACCATTGATATGTAGAGGTACACATCCATTATACAAGAGTTATGATACTATGAGGTGATAATCTTCACTCACTACCCAATGGAGCCCCCATGGGGTGAGTACAAAGTGAGCTTGGCAAGTGGTGCTAGTGTGGCTACTTTAGGTTAGTGGGTAGCATCTATAGGTGGATAGGCAAGTACACTTGGGGGTTAAGCAATAGGATCTAGTGGTAATTCAGGAGATAGTGGTGTTTCAAGGGCATAAACAGGGCATAGGTTATGACATAATATATTATGATGTATATCATTTTGATTCTAGCCTACGAGCTAATGCGATGAGATATACATTTTAAGAGGGAGAGACATGTATATTTTTTATATTCAATATGATGTTTATTTGACTCACAAGTTATATATATGATATTTGTTTATTTCTCATACTCATGGTCTATGATTTATGTTGATGTTGAATGTTTATGATGTGATGTTTATATTGCTTATGGATTATGCTTATGTTATGGATGCTAGACATTGATGTAGACTCACCTAGTTAGGCATTAAATGGATTTAATGTATGGTTATGCTTCTTATTTTCTTATGACATGCTAAATTTTGATGAGTATATGCTTCATTATTTAGACTTAGACATGTGATGAAAATGGTTGGTTGATTTATTGCTAATGGATGCTTTATTATGATTTTTATGATTATCATTATGGTTTTTCATTTGCTTATGACCCATGTGCATATGCTTGTTGTTAATTTTTTTAAAGGTGAAACACATGAGGTAGTTTAATTAACAACAATAAATGGGTGAATATATAATATAATCAAGAGACAAATGTCATAATGAAAATACCAACTAATCACGACAAGATAGGAAGAGGGCATGATGCTTCTTATTTGATAAGGACTAAAATAGAACCAAAGTTGGATTGGCTTAATAAACATAAACCCTTCAAATGCTTCACATTAACATCCATTAGCTGGTTAAAAAAGTCTCCTGACCACATAATGTTAAGTAAGATCAAAATCCATTATAGAATATAAAGGGGATATGGATGAAAAATGAAACCTTTTTGTGAGACTAGCATGCTTCTTCTATAGGTGTTTGAAGAGTCAGTATAAACAAGTTTATGTTATACAAAGTGTAGATTGATCAATGAAAGAAGTCTACTTGTGAAAACTAATTGTAGCTTCCACCTTATTTTGTTATGTGAAAACCAATTGTAGCTTGAAAAATTAGTTTTTTCTTATGATTTGGATAATGGGTCTTTCAATTTGTTGATGTATATGGGAAGCTGATCGATGCGAGAAGCTTTCAAGAAATTGCTATGATTTTGACAAATGATTTACTTAGCCATCCTTCAAGATAGTGGTCTAAGATTATTTTATTAGCTCAATGATTTTTTATAGTTGTCCTTCAAGGGAGAAGTCTACCTTATATTTTTTCAATTTTAATATGCTCATGTATTTATCCTTCGAGGGAGTAGTCTATGAATGCTAGGAATGCCCCATGATCACTATTAGTTTGGAATTTATTCTTTATTACTATGTTTAATGTTTTTTTGGCATAGACTTTTTTATATAGGCTTAAGGGTTCACCTTTATGAAGGAAAAACTAAAATCATAAGGAGGTTGAGTAGGTGTAGAGAGGTTTAGGTGACAATGATCATGGGCATCTATCCTGAAAAAGGGGTAGAAAGTACTATAATAATCATGCCATGGGTAGAGTCATGGTACCCATTGTTCAAGATTAGGATATGACTATGATGAATAATCACATGATTCAATTTTAATTAGTTGCCCCTAAAATAGGGAGATGAATGTGGTTGAAATAAGGGATGAGCTTTTAAAGCAAAAGGTGAACTTGATACCTTTTAATAAAATAATGGATGCAGATGTAAAGATTGAGGGGCCTAGGTTATGGGTTTCCCTCAAGAGAGGACAACTAGTAATCTCATGATCCATACTTGTGGGTTATGATATAGGCTTAAATCTAATTGAAAGAAAACTTGCCCTGCTTACTTTTCTCCATATTGGTGACATGTTGATTTTATTTTAGGATGAGGTCTTCGATGTTGAATTCTCACACTTTAAGGTGCTTATTATAGGCATGATTGATGTGATTTTTATAGACATGAATATGGGTAAGGGATTTTAAGCAACACTCATTAAGAAGCTCAGGCTAGGATAAATAATGCTAACAATAATCATCCTTAAAAATGAGATCTTGCAAAGATATGTGAAGAGAAGGTATTTGGAATTGGAGAGGCAAAATAGCCTCTACTCCAAAAAAATATAGAGAAAGGGGTAGTACCTATTTGACTTCTAATGCTAATATGATATGCCCATAAGGTGAAGGGGATATACAAATTTGAATCTTGACCAGATACATTGACCATTTTAGTGAGCATGTTGTTAAGAGTTTTGTTATAGGTCTTAGCCTATCCATTCACTTGAGGGAGATAAGGTGAAGAGAAACTTAACTTAATTCTAAATGCATCACAAAGACCCTAGATTTTCTTGTTCTTAAAATATTTACCATTATCGATGATAAT
The DNA here is from genome assembly GCA_037957365.1 of Torreya grandis. Lineage (NCBI taxonomy): Eukaryota > Viridiplantae > Streptophyta > Pinopsida > Cupressales > Taxaceae > Torreya > Torreya grandis. The sequence goes on along the minus strand of JARHVA010001457.1, from coordinate 2,291,134 downwards.
CTTGTAAGGAACATCGAAATAGTAGATGATGTGATAGTTGATAAAGTCAACAATATTCTTTGCTTTGGTCAAGACTAGAGGAATAGCCTCGACCCATTTGGTAAAATATTCGGTCATGATGATGATATAATGGTGACACTATGAAGAATGATGATTAATTTCACCAATAAGGTCTAGACCCCATTGTGAGAAGGGCCAAAATTGGTGGAAATGCAAAGACTATGGCTAGGTGCATGATGCAAATTGGTGTGTTGTTGACACTTAACACACATTTTCACATAATCATAATAGTCTTGGTTAAGGTTAGGCTAGTAATATCTTAGGTGAAGGATGCATTTAACTATGGTGAGGCCACTAAAGTGTCCCCCACTTATACCATCATGTATTTCCTTAATAGCATGAGAGGCTTCATGACTGCATAGGCAATACAAGAGGAGACCATCAAAGACACATTTATAAATAATTCATATCATAATGTTATAATGTGAGGTGTTCTAGATAAACTCTCTTTGAGCATTCTTGAAAAGTCTAGAAGGAAATGATGGAAAGTTTGAGATAGTCAAAGGTCTGTTGATACCAAAGGTTAGGTTGGGTCTCCTACACATTAAAAATAGTGGAAGAATATGGTTTGACATAAGAATGTTGGGTAAGTTGGTGTATAATAATAGATAGGTTAGAGTCAAAGGATGCAAATGGGATTTAAGAGGTGAGGGAAGCCATGGTGTCAACTTAGTAGATCATGAGATTGATTGTATTTAGTAGTATTCAAATGATTCTAAGAGATCATAAACTAGTTGTTTGTACTATTGTAAAACATCATTAATACACTAGTAATAATTGTTAACTTGATTGACCACAAGTTGGAAGTCACCAAAGATGTTGATTTTTTTGACTCCTAGGGCTAAGGTAGTCTAAAGGCCTATCACTGGGGCTTCATACTCAACCATATTATTGGTACATTCAAAATCAATCTTAAAGGAAAAAGGAAGAGGCTCACCATCAAAGGTAATAAGGATGATACTAGCTCCCCCATCACATTGACATTTTGATATGTCAAATAACATGGTGACTTGATAGATGAAGTCCACCTAAGAAAGGGTTGTGATGGAATTAGTAAGGAACTCAAGAGGAGGAGGTTAATTGTCTACTAATGGTGCCTCAACTAATTGGTTAGCAATTACTTTCCCCTTAATTGAATTTTTTTAAAGAACTCAAGATCAAACTCCACTAAAATCATGAGCCATTTGGCCAAACATTAGTTTTGGTATGGTTTGGAGTGCATGTACTTGAGAGGGTTGGTATTTTTTATGACAAAGGTTTTGTGGTTAAGAAGGTAATGGTAAATCTTGATGGCTACAAAGACTAAATCTAAGCAAAGCTTCTTAGTGTGGGTGTGTATGCAGTTGATGTAGTAAATGCATTTCTCCCTATGTTGTTCATCTTGATGAGCAAGCATTGCCCCTAGGGAGTGTCCAGTGGTAGAGATGCACATGTAAAAAGGTTAGTTGATCCAAAACTCAAATTTGGCTGAAATAATTCAAATAAATAAGAATAACACAATTCAAATAATGCTATCCCTGAAAAGAGATGTTTTATTTATCAAAATTGCAGACCCAAACATATGCTCATCTCTGAGAAGAGATGTCTGATTTTCATTTTGGGTTACATCTTCATTTATACATGTTTTTAAGGTGTGGGGAGGATGTGTAAGGTCACCAATCTCAAGGGAGATGAATTGGTTTGACTTCCATGATTTACAACAATATAGAATTTGAGGAATTACTATTTTTAGAAACTTACTATTTTTAGAATGGACTAATAAAATTGAAATTTGGGACACTTCTGTTGGGTTTTAGGGTGTCAAACTTCATCAAGTGGAGCTCATTCCATCTCATGACATTCCCCTCATTATTATATTTCCAACGGTTCAAACTGCGAGTCAATTGGAGCTACGGTGCAAAAGTTATGGCTCCCAGAAGTTCCGCCATCAAATGGGGTGGACCCATCACCCAAATTGTTATCCGAATTATTGTCCAGATCATTAGTCATCCTTGGGAGGGGTAAGGATAGATGGAGACAAAATTTATTATTTGAGTGAATTAAAGGCCTTTGATAGTCATCATTCCACTTGAAAGATATATCTTTCTTTAAAAGATGGTGGAAAGTTTGGCATCAGTCCAAAATATGGGAGATAAAATGATGAATATATTGGAGTTTCCCCTACAAACTATGGAGTTGCTTAAGGTTGAATAGAGGAAGCATGTCGAGGATGGCTTTGATCTTGATGGGATCAACTTTGATACCTTGAAAGGAGACAATAAAACTAAGGAGCTTTCCTAATAAGACCCCAAAAATGCACTTTTTAGGATTGAGGTGGACATGGTAATGGATGAGTCACTTAAATATGATATTGATAATGGCCAAATGATCCTTTTGGAGTTTATATTTTTTGAGAAGGTCATCTACATAGTCTTATACAATCTTATGGATAAGGTCATTAAATATGTAAGTCATGACATGTTGGTAGGTTACACCAGTGTTATTTAATCCAAAAGGCATGACTCTATAGTAGAAGGTTCCCTATGGGGTGGTAAATGTAGTCTTGTGTTGATCTTTAGGGGTTATTAATATCTGATTATAACCCGAGAATCTATCTGATAGATAACATCTTGTGTTTGGTTTTAAGATCAACTAACTGGTCAATACTTGGTAGAGGAAAGTCATCTTTAGGGAAAGTGAGGTTGAGGTCATAAAAGGCCACATAAATGTGTAGTTCCCTTATGGCTTTGGTGATAGGCATGACATTCAAGACCCATTGGGGATAGTCACTAGATTAAATGAAATTGACAAATAGTATATGTCGAAGCTTTTCTTTGATGAGAAGGGATATGTGAGGGTGCATGCACTAAAGTTTCTATTTGATAAGATTGGCATCACCATTGGTGACTACAATATGGGTAGCAATGGTGGGGTTAATTCTAGTCATGTCACTATAAGACCAAGCAAATGCTATGTTGCAATCTTAGAGGAAAGAGGGGAAGTCCCAAAGTTCCTTAGAATTTAGCAATTAGCTAATTTTGATGGTGTGGAGGTTGTCTAGAGTGCCCAAGTTGATATCCATGGTAGATTAAAGGTACTTTTGGATGGAATAATCCAAGGCACCAAGGTAGGTGATAATGGAGTCATCATCCTGGCACTGAATAGTGTTAATGTTAAGAGAGTTATCTCCTATCATCTCAAGATGGATTAAAGGGATGGTTATGGTTGCCCCTCCTTTTGATAAGTCAAGGGTTTGAGGATGATCATGTTGATGTAAAAAGAAAGTTAAGTGGGATGATGTCATCATCCTCACATAGGTGGAGGTGAGGTTAGTGAAGAGGGGGTGTTCTCCTCGATAATGGTGGTGGTAGGTGGTTTTATTTATTTTTTGATGGGAAAATGAAGCTAAAGTCATGATTCTCAAGAGGATTTTTGGTCTCAATGGAAATCAACTCATGTGGGCCATGATCATATCACCCAAGACCAAATCCTTTCTAGGAACACCTATGAAGGTATGTTTTGGCAAAATTTGACTTGTCTAGATATGAGAAGTTGAAGGTGAATGGTCAAGGTAAAGAGGAGGTGATAAAAGCACCAAGTAGTTTGTTGAGTCCCCCATAAATTAAATGGGTTTGATAGTGTGAAGTTACAAAGAGATTGAGGGTTTTGATATTAGGGTCATACCTAGGTTGGTGGTCAAGTTTCCCATACTCTTAGGGAGTAAGGAAAGCATCAAGGGTGAGGAGGTGATATTCCCCCAGTGAAATATGTTAGAATGTGGATTCCAAGTGGTCTAAGGTAGGGATATGATTGGAGGGGATGGATGATCTAATCAATGCCTTAATGGTAAAAGGAGGTATGACTTCCTCTTTTATGCTTGAGGTCTTATATTTTTTAAGGTGTGTTGGATAGGGGTAAGAAGATGTCTTTGGGTGGGTACATAATGTTTCATGTTGAGAAGGGACTTGGGTCAACTTGGATGGTGATGACCTAGCCTTCATGTTCAAATTTAATGAAATAATGAAGGGTATTGGAGAAATAACCCATGGAATGGATCTAAGGTTGTCCTAGAAAAACATTGTATTAGAATTCACCTTCCACTACATAGAAGAGTTTAGGGAGTGTGTGAGGTCCTACACGGATATGAAAGACAACCATTCCTAGGGTAGTGGTCATGGTGTCATTAAAGGATTGGAGGATGGTAGAGGTTTTGAACATGACATTATCTAGTAGGTTGAGTTACTTATAGGCATGGGGGGAGATGATATTAATATTAGATCTCCCATCAATAATAACCCATTTGATGTTTATTTGGTTGATGTAAGCAGTAATAAATAAAGGGGGATCTAGGTCATCAAGATGGATAAAAGGTATTTTTTAATCCTTGAAGGTGACAAGGTTGGAAATTTAGAGAGTATCGATAAAGGCTACCAGAGATTGAGGGTCTTCAGGTTAGACCTCTACCGATTTCAATGCCTTAATCATTGCTTGGTGATGATGAGGTAAAGTAGTAATCAACTCATATAAGCTCATCTTCACCAGGGTCTGGTGAAGTTTTTTATCACCACTCTCCTGATGGAATTGGAGGGGTTGGATTGGGAGGTACCTAATATAGATACCTTGGGTTTAGATGAAGGTGAATATGTTTGAGTAGGGTTTGGTTAGAATGTGGAATACATATATGTATATGGAATGGAAACTTTGGCATGGATAGAGGGAGGAATTGAGGTAGGAGATGGGTTTGGTTCCTCACCACTTTGAGGTGAGAGTGGAGGAATAGGTAGGTATTGGGTAGTGGTTATCAGTTATTGGGTTGGTAATGGGCCCATGAGAGGTTATTCTAATAATAGATCATCCTCATCATAGACCTAATGGATAATGGTTTAGAGAGCTTTGCAATTCTCCATGTCATAGCCTAGTATCCTATGATGGGATCACACTTGGTAGTTGTTATACCAGATAGGTTTTGAAATTGAGAGGGTAAAATATCCTAATAGGGGGTAAGGTCATGAAATAAGCTTGTAATAACCTTTATAAAATGGTAGAGTAAGATTTATCCAAAGGTGGAGAGGGTTTAGGGGTTTTGGTCTTGGTTGGTAAGGTGGAATCCATTTTGAGAGTGGGTTGGTGATTGAAGGTTTGGGTAAGGTGATGCGTTTGGTTGGTGGTTTGGGTTTTAGTAAGGTATAGGTTGATAAAGTAGAGGTAAAAGGTTTTAAGGTAGGTAACTTGGTCATTGATGGTTCGGTGAAGATAGGTGTGTCAGAAAGTAACTGCACTGGTGTAACTAGAAGTGATGGTAGTGTTTTGGTTGGGACAATAAGCTTTCTACTCAAAGTGGAGGGATGAGGTCCTAAGATGGAGAAAAAGGTAGAGGGAGGTAGGAGTTTGGTCCTTTGGCCTTTTGTGTTTCTAGTCTCTTGGTTGATTTGGGTTGGCACTTGGTTGTTGGATTTGATGAGGTAAGCTCTACTTTCACAAATGGGTGATTAAGGCTCTATGTAAGGAAGGTGCCAAGATTTTGGGTTAGTTTGGTTAGCTTGGTTAGAGAAGTGATTTATTTGTTTAGGGATTAGGTGCCTTAGATGGTTGAGAAATTGTTGGGTTGGTAGAGGTTTAAATAGGTTTGGTTGGTAAAATAGGGGTTTGGATTATAGGAATGGTGGTTTGGTTTGCTAAAGGTGTGGTTGGAGGTTCTTGCTTGGTGATATAAGGTAGCCTTAATTACTATCAAAAGGTGGCCTGATCTATGTCAAGGTTGGAGACAAATTCCAATTTTTGCACTAACTTATAGAATGGTTTATATACTAATTTTGGTCCCAAAATATTGGATCTGAAAGATAAGCCCATAGGTTAAGACAGAGGGATGGTAACCTTATCCTTTTCCTCCATCAAAGGATGCAAGGTTTGAATAGGTTACTCCTCTATGGGAAGTGTCGACATGGGGGATTTCTCTTCAGTAATGATCTCCAAAGGGGTAGTAAATTACTTAGTGGTTGGGAGAGAAGGTAAAATGGGTGGTTGTTTTGGTATGTTAGTAGAAAGAGAGGTTTATGGATCCATTACCTCAATAAGTGGAAGAGGAGAAAGAGGTGTTTCCTTGGTTTGGGTCTATAAAAGAGGAGAAGGTAAATCTACTACCTTAATAAGAGGAGGAGGAGAGGAACATATAGGTTGGGTGATAGGTTCTTTAAAAATGAGCATGCAAAGAGCCATGTTAATATTATGGGCATTTTGAGAAGACTCAACCATGTTTCTCTCATTCTTGGTAGGTGCATGATTAGGTAAAGGTTGCATAAAGATGTCAAGGTCTTAGTTTTGAGGTGCATTCAGGTTATCTAATCAAGCTCCCCCTTATCGATGAGAGATTAGACAGTGCTTTTGAAGGTATTACACCTACTAACATCATGCCCAATTACGTGATGGAAGGTTTATAAATCATTATAATTATACCATCTAGATGTGGGATGATAAGAATAAAATTACTAAGGTGGTTTGATAGGAGGAAGTTGTATGATATTAGCTTTCAATAATTTCTCTAGGATCGAAGCATAATATTCTCCAAGTGGAGTAAATTACTTTTTGATGTTCCAATTTTGGTTCCTCATGTTTTGTTTTGAAGAAACATAGGAATTTGGTTGGTTGGTAGGTGATGGAGAAGTAGTTTTAAGGATAATTGCATTCACATTTCCCTTGATTTTGGTCGTGGTGTTGGTTTGGTTGCTCAGCTTAGAGGAAGAAGCCTCATTGGTTTTGTAGATAGAGTTCTTATTTTTTAGTTTTATCTTTCCTTTATCAGTTTCTTTATTCTCTAACTTACACACTATAGTGAAAGCTTCATCAAAAGTTCTAAATCTCTAGACATGCAATGTATAAGAGATGTTCTTGGCACATGCCTAAGCAAAGAGTTCAATCCATTCAAGCTAAGGTAAGGAGAAGGAAAGCTGATTTATTAGGATCCTCCAATGATCTACAAAATCGGTAATAGCTTCATCATTAATTTGCTAAATAGAATATAGGTCAATAATAGAAACCTTCTTGGAGATATGTATTGATAAGTGATCTAATAAATTTTGAGATAACTGGGTGAAGGAGAAGAGGGAATGCCTAGTTAAGGCAATATACCAATCCAATGTCAGTCCTAATAAAGACATAGGAAAAGTACAGAGAAGGAGGGCATCATCATAGGAAATCAAATAACATGAGTGCCTAAATGCCCTAAGGTGCTATTAGGGATCCTCCTTACTCTAAAACTTGGAGAACTTGGGAAGTTCCCACTGGGGAGGATAGGTTTGGATAGGGACAAATGGGTGAATGGGTTCATTACATATATGATCATATGATAAGACATTGTGAGCTCCAAAAATGGATGACTCTAATATAGTCATCTTATCCATGAGCATCTTTATGAGGTTCACTTACAGTTGTGCACTCAAAATATTATAAGGTGCATACTATTGTGGTGGTTAGGTGACATACTAATAACTAGTAGGAGGTTGAGGAACCATCACATATTGGTATGAAAAGATCGGTGGTTGGGTGAAAGATACGTAAGGGTAGGTAGATGTAGGTGGTTGGGTACTAGGTATAGTTACATGCCCTTGTGGGTTAGGGATGTAACCTAGGTTTGGTGTAATATTTACCTATTAGGTAGGAGCAGTTGTTAGGTTGGTGATCAAAGGAAGGGTGGTGACCCTTGTGGTGATTGGTGGTAGGGTAGAAGGTATAGGTAGCACAAGACTCTAAAGTGGGGTAGTGGTTAGAGGATTAGAGGTAGTTGATGGAAGTTTGATAATGCTAGTGGTAAGTAATCCCATGGTGAGGGGACTATAGGTGGTTAATAGTTAGGTTGGTCCTAAGGTGGAGTTGTTGGTAGGGGTAGAAGGTATAAGGGTGTTTGTAGGTTGGGTAGGTTGGTTTTCCATAGTAGTATCAAAGGGATTATTGGTAGATGAAGAGGCTTGGGTAGCCAATGGTTGGGTGATGACTGTGTTAATGTAAGTGTTTCCAATGAGGTGAGAAGGCATGCCATAAGGTGGATCCATAGGCATAACTAAAGTAGGGGTATGGTGAGGCATGGTGTTAAGGTGATGCTGAAGGGCCATATGATTATTATCTAAGAAGGCGGTAAAGTCTACATCTCCTTGGGGAACCTCCCAAGGGAAAGGGGGAATTTTTGAAGGGTGAGGAGAGTCTGCTAGTTTAGAGATGTAGTCTATGGATGAGGATGCGAAAGAGGTTGATTGGTTTGGTGATGGGTTTTTCTCTAATATATTCTTTTGCTCTGGTGAGTAAGAACCATCCAAAGTAAGGGAGAAAGAATGCACAAACAATCTCACCACTCAAATAGAGAGAAGACAAGAAATGATCAAGAAAAACAATCACACTCTAAAAATCACATTAGGTCCTAAAGGCTCCTTTTAGTCTCTCTTTTGGATTATGTTTTGAGTTTTCAAGAAATTATGCACGTAAAATTTGGCTTGTAGAATAGGTACTAGAAAGGAAGTCTATGCTTACTTCCAAGTTGTTTAAGTGCTAAAAAAGAATTTGTATTAGGAATCAATATGTAGCTTGGTATTGGGTCCTGCCCCCTCACTTCACACATCACAATGATAAGGGAATCAGGTGCTTAGCCAATATATACTAATTTTTAGAGTTTATACTTTACCAGAGAGTTGAGTTGGTTCTCCCCTTGGTAATGACTTCCAAGTAGGATTGTTGAGAAAGGGTAAGATGATCGTTAGGTGATGAAATCCTAATTGGGATTTGTCTCAAGTTTATTTTATGTTTAATTGATGAAGGTAGTTTGGTTCAGTGTGTGCAACAAAAATGACTCTACGATAGGATTACTCTGCTTTAAGTTAAACTATGTGATCTAAACTTTCAAGAAATTGATGTATGCACTTAATTTTAAGCCTAAAAAAAACTTTTGATTTCATTTATGAGCATAAAATAGAGAGAATAATATACATACAAACAAGAGAAAACCTAAGTAAAGACTCAAGGTCCCACTGGGTGTGCTAGAATGTTTCATTGAATTTTAGCTTATATTTCAAGAAAAGAAGAAGAAACTAAATATGGTGGTTGAAAAACATGTTTGATTATGCATGCATTGAATCAAATGATTACGAAGAGTTCCTCTTTAGCTTGGGAGAATGACCTATAAATAAGACATCACTAAATAAAATGGTTAGTTAGATAGGTAACTGAGTGGATTTCCTAGTGCTAGCTAGATTCCATAAACAAGAGTTTTCTTGGGGGCTATCAATTCATGTGTTTGAAACAATTTAGTTTATAAATAGAATAGAAAGTACTTGCATAAATAATAAAAAGGTACTAAAATTGAACACAATAAATTATTGATAAATAAATGACTAAGATGACTAATATAGAGATAATCAAGTCAACACTAGTTGATCCAAAAATCAAAAGTTCTGTTGATAAATATTTCAAGAACATAGAAATAACATAGTAACAATGAATTCTCTAAGAAGTGATGTAATATTACTCAAGATCGCAAAACAATTATATGCTTATCTCTAGGAAGAGATGTTTGTCTTCACATTTTGGGTTACCTCTTCATTTATACACATTTTTAAGCATGGGGAGGATGTGGAAGGTCACCAATATCAAGGGATATTAAGTGGTTTGACTTCCAATATTTAAAACAATACAAAATTTGAGGAATTACTATTTTTAGACTACACTAATAAAATTGAAATTTGGATCACTTTTATTGGGTTTTCAGGGGTAAAAATTAATTGAGTAGAGATAAATTACATCTCACAACATTCTCCTCATTATATTTCTAATGGTTCAAATGGTGAGTCAATTGGAGCTACGGTGCAAAAGTTATGGCTCCCAGAAGTTTCATCATCAATTGGGGTGGAACTGTCACCCAAATTGTCACCTGAATTGTTGCTCAGATCATTCCTCCCTCCTTGAAAATTAATGGTCCCCATTACATCAATGTTCCTCATTAGGTGTGGTAGTTGTGTCTTGATTTTATTCTTTGTGAGCCACTCACCTTGGTGGCTAAGCTGGCCCCTTTTGACCACTCGATAAAGTAGAATAGAGCGTCCTCTTGTTGTCTTCATCCAGGTGTCCACAATATAATCCTCTTCCACTAGATAAAAACTCTATGTATCAAGATCATCAATGTCTAGTTGTTTTGATACAACTGAAGTATCTAATAGAGAATATCTGGGCAATAATTCAAGCGACAATTTGGGTGACAGTTCCACCCCAATTGATGATAAAACTTCTGAGAGCCATAACTTTTGCACCGTAGCTCCAATTGACTCTCCATTTAAATTGTTGGAAAGCTAATAATGAGGATAAAATATTTAGATGGCATTTATCTCTACTTGGTGAAGTTTTATCCCTAAAAACCCAATGGAAGTGATCCAAATTTCAATTTTAGTAGTGTAGTCTAAAAATAGTAAGTTTCTAAAAATAGTAATACCTCAAATTTTGTATTGTTTTAAATATTTAAATTCAAACCACTTAATCTCCCTCAATATTTGTGACCTTCCACATCTTCCCCATGCTTTAAAAATGTGTATAAATGAAGAGGCAACCCAAAATGTGAAGACAAACATCTCTTCCTAGAGATAAGCATATAATTGTATTGCGATCTTGAGTAATACTACATCTCTTCTCAGAGAATTCATTGTTACTATGTTATTTTTGTGTTCTTGAAATATTTATCAACCAAAACTTTTAAGTTTGGGATTAGTGGTATTAGATCAGTTTGTCTTGAGAGTGTATGATCCCGAGGACGAGGTTAGGCTATAAGAAGCTTGGGTGAGAAACAACAGAGCTTCCAAACTTTCCACCTATTCACTCCAAATGACTTCAAATTGTGGATGACATCGAGACATCTGATACTTTCAAGGAAATGGTGAATGAAGCCCTCTAATGGCAATGAGCATAGATGCTGCAACAATTTGCCTAAATTTTTCAAACACTCGATGGGAAATTCTAGCTCCATAGCTACACTTCCTAGCTCTTTATCCAGAGAATGTCCTTTTAGTGCCTCAAAACCCTTCAAGATTTAGGTAAATTTTGATATTCCTACATTTGAAAGAAAAATCAATGCTGATGTAGTATAAAATTGGTTGGATCAATTGTCTTCCTACTTCTCTGTAAATAAGTTCATCGATGGAGAAAACATCACTTTTGATCTTTTGAAAGCATGGAGAGGATGTGGAAGGTCACCAATCTTGAGGGAGATTAAGTGGTTTGACTTATAAGATTTAAAACAATTAGAATTTGAGGAATTACTATTTTTAGAAACTTACTATTTTTAGACTACACTACTAAAATTGAAATTTGGGGCACTTTTATTGGGTTTTTAAGGGTCAAAATTTATTGAGAAAATCTCAATTCCATCTCACGATGTTCTCCTCATTATTATATTTCAAATTGTTCAAATGATGAGTCAATTGGAGCTATGATGCAAAAGTTATGGCTCCCAAAAGTTTCATCATCAATTAGGGTAGAACTATCACTTGAATTATCACCTAAATTGTTGCCCGGATCACTAGTACTAAATGGCTCAAGTCTATTTTAAAAAATTAGGCAAGGGCCTGTGAATAGGCAGGGACACAAAAAATTATATTTGGTTGGGGGTAGGTAGGTAGAAATAGCTTTCTAGAATTTTCTTGCCATAGTGATCATCGATGGTTGATGCGACCATCAGTGGTTAAGGTGACCATTGGTGGTTGAGGCAATAGTTAGTAGTTGGATAGACCAGGTGGTCAAGCTAACCATTGATAGTTATTTTTTTAGGTTTGGATTGGTAAATAGTTGGCTGATAGGATCCCAAAGTTAGATTTTGGGAGATGGGTTGGTGTTGGGCTAAATACAAAAGGAAAATAAAGTAATTGAATACTAGAAAATAAATACTTATCTTTCAAAATTTTGATCATGTGGGTACTTGAGGTGGTTGACCCATTGGTGGAGTTTGGCATGATTTCAACAGTGTAACAGTACTTGACACTTTGGCAAAGTGGTGGTGGTAAGTTGGCTCTCTAACATGATCGCTAGGTCATTAGATTATTGATGATGATTAACCTACAATAAAGAAACTCTAGATACATAAGCTCTTGATAACAATTGTAGATGGATTTTACTTCCCTACTCCTCTCTTCTTATAGGCATAAGAAAGAGAGTTGCAACAAGATGTTAACTAAGCTGTCTAATTATAACTCCTGCATGTAATGGATTGCACATGGATTTAGATAATTTATTTTTAGAAAAGCAAGTCAAATGATTTGCATGTTGTTGGTTGAGGAGGTACACCCTAACCATCGATGATCGAAGGTGAAGGCAAAGATTGGGAAAAAGGGTAGGTTAATCTAGTTAGTCAAACTAACTATGTTTAGGCTTTATTTGTGGTTGAAGGGTAAGATTGGTCCTAAATGGGTCCTAAGGTTGTCTAGGGGAATTTCAACATTCAGAATCATGGTGTAAATATGTTTGGTGTCTATAGTCTTATCTATATTCAAGTGTATAGTGCACTAAAGTCATCCAATTTTCAAATAAAACATATCTTAATGGTCAACGTAAGTTCTTTAATGTGATTTATTAGTCCAAAGGGATTGTTATAAATACAAGATCAATCCTCAGTCATTATTCACCTAGAAACACCTATAAAAGACCAAAAATACCATGGTAACTTATTGAAATCACTCTATCAAGCATTTAATTGATTAAATCCTCCCTATTTCTATACTAGTCATAGGTAAAACACATATAAATGTCTAAAGTACTGAAGGAGTAGCTCGAGAACTTGATGTACCAAGTTACAAGCTAATTCACTATTATACTTATTTTGAACACATTGTATGATTCACACATAAGGAGAACTACATCAATCTGAGGCCCTCTTTAAAGTATTGGCCATGTAGGTAGCATCCTTTGATATACGGGTCATTAAGGCCAGCTCGATACCATTTGCCCATTAAACCATTTTTATCTAAGGTCACATTGAAGTTAGAAATATAGGTATTTTCATTTCATAAGGATTAATTGTCCATGACCAAGATCTAAATACACCAGAGTGAAGGCAAAGTAAAACCTAGAAGCATCTATGTGGTTGCATCATGTTTCAGTAGATATTCTATATAGGACACTAACACTAAACCTAGATAATAACATCGATACAACTATCCTAGGTTGATGTTACTATCTGGAGAGCCAAAAGAATCAAAACCAAAATCAAACAATTATTATAGCATCTCATTTTCACCTAATCTTAGCTTGTTCTAGATCCAGAACTACATTAGCATCAAAACAAGCTAGGTACTTCACTTCTTTGTTATTTCTATTTTTAGCATAGTTTTACTTTCTATAATTAGATTATATTAGCATAAGAAATTTAGTGTATGTTTATATCTGAGTTTAGAATTTAATTGCCTGGTATAGATTTTATTATCACCCTTATGCCATTTTATTTTATGCACCCCTTTAATACAATCTAGATAACACCAATCTATATGTCATTTTAGGGTTAAAATATATGAGATCACATGGAAAAATAAAATGTAAAACACACTAAAACATGTTGGGAAGCATGTAAAATGTTGATAAAGGATGTAAAACACACTAAATCAAGTAAAAAATCGTGTAAAACATAAATAAATGATAAAAATAGAATGAAATGTAAAACACACTATATCAAGTTGAGAAATGTGTAAAACATAAATAAAGGACAATAATGGAATAAAATATAAAACACACTAAATCATGTTTGGAAACATGTAAAACATGAAAAATAATTGAATTTTAATAATGAAATGAAAGGTAAAATACACTAAATCAAGTTTGAAAGCATGCAAAATGTAAAATATTTGATTACAAATGTGAGATACAAGTGAAATGATGAGAAAACAATTAGGATTTTGTGTTTATCATTTATTTCAAAACAATATATTATTTTGTAACTGAACATGGTAAGAAGCTTTAGGATAATTTGTGAGGAAAACCTAGTCCTAGCTAAGATCTTACACTGCAACTCATAAAAGGTAAACCAATGAGCTAAATGATAATAATGGGAAATAGTTATGGAGGGTAAGGGAATGTTTGTGAGGAAGACCTAGTCCTATCCAAGGTCTTACATTACAACTCAAAAAAAGAGAACTAAAAGGGGTATTATTAGCTAAAAAATAATATTCATCAAAGAGGAATATTGAGACTATTGTAATTAAAGAGGGAATAGAAAAATAATGACATGGGAATTTGTAATAAACCTTAGTAGGCATGAGATTTACTAATTAAATAGATAGGTGCTAAGAATTTATTGGATTCCCAATTCAAAATATATTTGTTCACAATAAACATAAAACTTCGTAGGTGAATAAATGTAGTAATAATATCATCTCATAAAGTTTATATATACAATAAAAGTAAAATGGACCTACCTTCCCACAACATGTTCCCCATTCTTTAAGATCCCTTACAGAGTCATCAGTCTATTGTGAAGATTGGGTACTTATTTGAGAAAGTAGGTAGCATGGTGGAGAAGTTTGAGACCTCCTATCCTATTCTACTAGCCTAACGCACACCAATGGACCTTGACTCTATCATGAGGCCAAATATGGATTTTGAGATTTTAATAAGAATAAGAGATGTGTTAAGATATGAATCACATATTTTAGTGTGATTTTGACTTTTGAATGTTTATTTTTTACTTTTTATCTTTACATTTTATTTAAATGACTTGGCTTTTAAATTTTTATGGATTTTTCTATTCCTCCTCCATATGGATTCAAAATAACCAAACATGAGGGATAAAAGTAATAAATACAAATAGGCTTTAGGCTTTGGTTACAGGATACAAATTACCTAGATATTTTATCAGCTTGTTAAATAATTAGGCTTGCCCATAAATAAGTATGTAATCTCAAGACTAACCATATGCATGCTTAGTATGAAGGGTAAATAAGCAGGAAATAGAGATCAAATAGATTTGTGAATGTAGTGATTCAATGAGAAATATGCTTGCTAACTGATCATATTGGATTTAGAACCATGTCACACTAATAACTATTGTATTCAAATAAATGACATAACATGCATAAAAATAAATCATCCTAAATAAAAATAGGGTAAAAATAAATGAAAATTAAATTAATCCATGAAACATTTCCAAGTGATAAGTAAAACATAAGATCAATAAATGCTCATAAATCAAATCCAAATCATATGAAACTATAATAAATGAGGTGATAAAACACCATGATGTGTTCATAAGTACTAATAAATTTTGTAACAAACATCATCCATAGCATTTGATACATCTTTATGAAATTTTACTTTGAATTTAATCAAAGTCTCATAAATCTTTACAAGAAGCCATGAAAATACTTCTTGGTGCACTATATCGACTAAGAAAGTGGGGATGCTAGAATAAGAATGATGCTCATGGGGTATTTCCTATGAGGGGTACTCAATGCAAGGAACTGGTGTCAAACTATGATGAAAATCCTCATATCTATGAGTAAATATGGGCTATAGAGAAGGTTGAGCCTTTTTAGATGAATGTCCTAGAGTATTGACTGAACTAATGGAGGAATTGGTCATGGAAAATCATGAAAGTGTTGTGGTACTTAAAATATATATGTATCATGTGTAGTAAACTGATTCAAAAAATAGTAAATTTCCCCATATTTAGGGATGCATTTCATAAGTATCTTAGGAGGAGGTAGGTTCTTATCTATAGACTATGCCTTATCTAGACAAAGTGTATCAATATACTACCAAAGTTGTCAGTAATGAGTGGAATAATGTGAACATGCACCATGAAAATAATAAGTATATATAGGAACAAACTATGAAATTTGGTTATCTATGGTAGAAGTAAATCCCAAGACTTATTTTTGATGTACACAACAATCCTTGGCCCATTGACTAGTAACTCAATGGATTTCACAATATGGCTCATCTTCCCATCATGTCTGTAGAGGGCCAAGTTTAGGTAAAGGTAATATGCCATCATCGATAAGAGGAGAAATTGTAATAGGATCAAGACTAGGCTGGGCCACTTAAAGAGATGAGCTCAAGGTGGGTCGACATAGTGTAGTCGACATCTATATAAGAATTAAGCTAGAAAGATCAAAGTATCTAATGAATTTTTAAGGTCCAATCATAGCATGGTAAATAAAGATACTATGAAGAGGCTTAGTAGTGATTGGATAATTAGTAGTGTGTGCATGTTTCATCTCAAACCTATGAATAAGAGAAGAAAAAGAACTAATATCATGTACTATAGAAGGACAAATAACTACATGAATAGAACCAAGAGAATATTATAAAGAAGGATATCTAATTATCTCTACATTTTTAGCTTGAGTAAAGCCAACTAAAAAGGGATCATCCAAATAATATGCATCATCATAATTAGTAGTTCAAGATCAATAGTACACATGTGAATGATTTTATTAGTCAAAGATGCATAGTGAATGGAGTGTTTAGTTTTTGTTAGAGTGATAGTAATTTCATTTAATGGTTTTTGACAAGACCATGGTTGTAGATAAGGAGGTAATTGAGTGATTATGTGATGAGAGAGATCATAAGTTTTGATTTTAAAATTGATCTCATCTTGTTCATCATTATCTGAATCTAATAAATTACATGGTATGTTATTTATTAATTCAAGGTGACCATTGTAACCTCTAGTAGAGTTGATAGGATACTTAAAGTGTTATGATTCATGAAATGGTATGATAGGTAAGGTTTCAAGGGTAGTTATTTTAAAAACACCTCATTCTAATAATTGTTCAAAATTTCAAGGATTTGTATCCCCTTGAATCTCATGTTAATTTGAATTTGTTATGCAACTTTGTCAAATAAATGTTGCATGATTACAAGCTTATATAGACACTTACTAGAAGAATGAAGATCTAGAAGCTTAAAATGAATAATATTGAGTTAGTTGATCTATCTATACTAATAGGATAACATAAAAAATATAGAAATAAATAGACTAGGTCAAGCTGGTCAATCTAGTTAGAAAAGTAGAAGAACAAAATAGTCTATAAATTGACTAGGTCAATCTAGTTGATCTAATTGGAAACGTAGGAAAATAAAAGATTTTTTAAACTAACCAAGTCAAGTTGGTTTATCTTGTTGGAAAATAAATAAAACATAACATTCTATAAACTGACCAAGTTGAGCTAGTCAATTTAGTTAGAAACTGAGTGAAATAGAATAGTCTATAAATAGACTAGATCATGTTGGTCAATTTCGTTGGAAAGACAAGATGACAAAAAATTCTATTGGATTAATTTGGTCAATTTAGTTTTGTATTCTATAAAAAATTTTAAAGGCCTTAAGACTAGATGATTTAGTTTTAAATATAGAAATAAAGTTAATCACATAGGCAACTAGATTGAATTGGTCAATCTAGTTAAAACACACAACACTGAACTTGTGTCAATGTTGGATAATATAGTATAAAATACAACATAGAATGGAAAAAAACAAGAAAAAATAGTTTAATTTTAATGTTAACTAATTATTTTAAAATGATATCAGGAAGTTGTATTAAAATTTATGTTTGGTAATGTAGGCTTCCAATTGGCTTATCTATTGAATAGTGTCAATCAAACATTTCAAAGTCCTAATTATAGAGGAAGTGTCATTCTCATATCCCACTAAACCTAATTTCAAGGATAAGTTGGATGTAACTTACCAATGCTAACTACTAACTGATGCACCACACAATCAAATTGATGGTTGGATTCCTAAGGTTCAATACAAAAGGAAATCCTAGGTGTTTCTAAAATACTATGACGTACGTGAAATTTAAAGACTATGTTTACCTCTATACTATGGCTATGAGTATAGATCAAGTCTCTCACACCATAATATCTATAAATAATATACAATTACCATAAATAAAATATCATGTAGCTCTTCTTAATAGTATATAAGTAGTTTTAACACTATCAGTACATAATTTCTAACAAAGTGAAACAAGATGCAAATAAAATCAAAAAATATTTTTTTTCAAAAATGAAGTTGTAATTTTTGAAATAAAATAAACAAGAAACCAACTAAAAATTAAAGTGATTGTAATTACTATTAAAAATAGAGTTTAATTTATGTTACTTATGATAGAAATTTAAAACATACAAAACAAGATCGAGTGGGTCGATCTAGTTTTACATTAATTACAAAATGAAGTCAAGCTTTTCGACTTAGTCTATTTGTAAAAATAGGCCTAAACAAACAAAATCAATTGGGTTGACTTAGTTTGTATAAAATATACACAAAACTAGATCAAGCTAGTAAATGTAGTTAACTGTGTGGGTATAGTTTTATAGAACTAAAAAATTGAGAAAAATAGTACATAATTTAAAATTTTAATTAAAAGGTGGGAAATGAAATTTGCTTAAAATTTGACAAAATGAAAATACTAGGTTATTTAGAATGAACCAAAAGGATAGAACAAGATCAACCAAGTCGATTTAGTAGTTCTTTTGGGAATACTAATTTTTTCTTTGACTAGGTCACCCAAGTTAGTTTTTGATCCTATAAAGGTAGAAAATAGTGTTATTAAATAGAATTGAGTCAGTTGATCTAACCTAAATAAAATTGATAAAAAATAAAATGAAACTAGATCGATCAGATCAATTTGATTAACTGAAATTAAAATATAAAAATGAACAAAATTGAGTTGGTAGAATTAGTTAGGAATAAAATGTAGAATAAATGACTAGATCAATTAGTTTAATCCAATTGGTTAGAATTGAAAACCTTGTGTATAGAGAATAGAACTAGATCAACAGGGTCGATGAAGTTAGAACCTACACACAAAAGATGGAACTAGATTGATAGGATCGATCTAGTTGAGAACCTATGCATAACATATAAAACTAGATTAACAAGCTCAACCTAGTTGAAAACCTACACACATAATTTAAAATTGGATCTAAAGGCTTGATCTAGTTGACTATAATTTAAAAACTAAAAATTTCAAGGGTTAGATTCATGTCAGGGTCACCAAAATATATGCAATGAATTAGGATGGATCTACAACTTATCCTACTTAGTGGATTTTAATCTGTGAGAAGGTAATATTACCAAATAATTCATGGTATAGCTATGTATATCAAGACATGACCAATTTAGATCTACTAAATCTAATTAAGGGATATCTTACCACACAACACCAAAGGAGAGGGTTCCAAATCCTCTAGGCAAATGACATTATATAATAACCCTAGCTATGACTACAATACATAAAATAAATCTAATCAAGTGTTCAATAAATATTATAGTACAAAGGGGATAGTTAAACAAACAAAATAAAACATGTAAAGAAAACTCTACTCAAGTTAATGTAGACATAAATTAAGTGATGAGTACAATATTCATCATATTACCTTATGCAATATCTATCTACCAAATGAAATAGTAAAATTTAGGAATACTTACCTTGAATTAAGTTTATCATGCCTCAATCTCTCCCTTAGCCAATGGTGTTTTGAAATAGGTTGTTGTGTCTTTGTGAGATGTTGATGCAAAAGATTGCACCCTTGCTAGGAGGCCAAGCTCTTGCATTCTTCACGCAATAATGGAAACTCTCTTCTCGCCTGTGGGACCAGCGAAGCTGGAGGGGAGAGTCTCTAGGTAAGGGCTAGCTCCCTTTGATGTATCATTTAGGCCCTGGTTTCTCCTACTACTAACAAAGAAAATGTAAAAAAGGGGGGGATGAAAAGGGAGAGAGAGATGTTAAAAACAAAGCCTAAGCCTAAAAAAAGAAAAGGTGATACACCAAAAAATGGTTGATCTACTCCGCCTGAACATACACTTTCCACCAAAAAGGAGTGCCTATACACTTCATCTAAAGTGAGAAAACCTTTTGCATCAGTGGGTCAAATACAGGGAGGAAATAACTACTAGAGGCATTCTGAGACACACTACAGCAGCCTATTCACTTCACCTATACTCCTTTAGGGACACTTCTGATAGAACTATAAAAGGAAACTCAAAAATACACCAGACATGTTGAAATCATTCTGCAAAAGAATTTAGAAAATGACTTAACATAGAATCAAGGCATAGACACATACTAAAGATGCAAAACTCAGAATGGAGGTAAAAATGCTAAGTTCTGATTCAAGGTAAAATTTTGGCAGAGCTCTGCCTTACAAGCTCGAGATATTTTTGGGTAGAGTTTTGCCTTAAGGCTGAGAGTGGATCCCTTCTCCAATGAGAAGTTTACAATTTATAGGAAGAGGAAGAGAACTTGGCACTTCTTGGGAAATATTTTGGTGCTCATTTCTGCAAGTGGCTCATATGTGTTGAACACATCGAGAAGAGGAAGATCACTACTACTAATGTCATTCTTTAGAAAAGGCCTACTGGAACCATGTTGTACAATCACCAAAATTGACTTTGGCATTCAAAAATTAATGTAAGAACATGGTTTCACCTCTTTTCTGCAAACAAACTATAGTTTGTCCCCTCTTAAATGCCAACTTGGAGAAAAATAGGTTGCATCGCTCATCTGCAATAACTCACCTTCCCTTTGCCACTTGTACGCTTTGTCTTCTTCCTACTCTTTCAGCCCTCAGGGGTGATCTTCTAGTAGGTCACTGCATTCCTCGAGCTCCTTTCATGCTTGGCACTCAAATAGTTTTAAAATAAATGGATGTTTCACTGTGTTAAATTTGATGTTCACACGGCCGTCACCCAATGGCTAGTTCATCTGCTTAAATTTGATGGCCATCAGGACATCACCGTCCTCGACAAAAGTCATCGGGTCTTTCCTGCAGCCTTTCCAAGCTTTGGGTTTTTTATTTTGAGCCTTTTCCTGTAGACAAAAAGTTTGTGGGAATTGGCCGCTTTGACTTTTTTGTGGGCTCTTTGACTTTTTCTTGCACCTTCAGCCTTTTGAAAATCCTTTCCCCAAATTCCTTTAGGCCTTTTGTCTGAAGGAATTCCTTCAAACAAAAAGTCTAAAGAAATATGGAGCCTTGAGTCTTCTCGCATCCCTTAAATCTCTTCGGCTCCCTTTGAAACATTCACTACCCTCCATAAGGGCTTTTGGACCTTGAACTGCCCTTCGGCTGTAGGGCACACCCTAGAACCAAGTTGTTGAACCAACCCATTGAACCAAAATTAGTTCAATGGTTTAATCAGTTTAATGGTTCAATGATTGCACGCTGAGCCCATTGAACCAAGCCTTTGAACCGATTCGTTGAACCTCCTTGTTGAACCAAAGCAATTGAACCAAAGCATTGAACTAGTTCAATAGTTTAATGCTGTGCACTGATGAACCCATTGATTACACTTGAACTGATTGAACTAGGCATCAAACCAATGTTGAAGCATTGAAATAAGCCTAATTAAACCTTTTGTTTGAACCAAGTGTGTTAAACTAATGCTGAATGAACTAAGCGCTGAACTAGCTGATTGAACCAGTCAAAGCATTGAACTAGCGTGTTGAACCAAGGCCTTAAACTAGTTCAATGGTTCAAAGACGCTAACTTTTCTTGATTTTATTTAGACAAGAGCCTAAAGAAGCCTTGTAAAACCCAAAACTCTCTGAACTGATCCTTCATGTGCCTAAGGACTAACCTATAGAGTCCATAGAAATCCAAAACCTGCAGAGTCTGTAAAAATCCAAAACCTGTAGAGTCCATAGATTTAGACCTGCAGAGTCTGTAGATTTAGACCTATAGAGTTCATAGAAATCTTGTAGAGTCCATAGAAATGGATAGATTCATGCAAAATCAGAAAATGAAAATGGCCTAGAATAGCAGGGGCAGAGGGGAACCAATTTTTGGCCTGTTGGGCAAAAAATGGTCAACAAATTGGCGACTCCCAGGGGAAGCATGCCTACTATGCTTAAAGACCAGTTGCCTTATAGTCCATTGGGCACAAAGTCAGATGTAGCTTGAACAAAGTTAACAATAGCCCCTCAAAGATCTAAGAATCAAAACATGAATCTTTTTTCCCCACACGCAAAGGGAAACACACAAGGCTGAAAAACACTACCTATGCAAACTACACTTAGGGAAAATAGGAAAGACAACTAAAAGAAAACTACTGTATATAGCTAACTAGGAAAATTTGCCTCCCTCTTGGATCAAAAGGGAAACTTCCTAAGTCCCCTTCCTAGCAAGAAGACTTATGGTGCCAGGCAAGTAGCTGAATGAAAAAGAGATTTGGTGACCTGCTCCTCTTGCCTATCACCTTGCTTCGCTTGTATCTGAGTGGATCAAATTAAAACATGCTTATGACATATATGTACTCTACTTTTCCTTGGAAGCTTGTTGAATGATGGTCCTTCATGCTGGTGCATATCACCAAGAAATCAGTGGCTGCTGGCTTATCACCATTAGCCCTTTGACATGTATAGCTCCCTCATAGTGCATCATGGTCTAACTTGTTTCCTTTTGCTTCATTGCAGACTCTATCAGACTCATCCTCTGCTTCCTTTTAGCCTTCTTAAAGAAGGGTGATTATTGTGATGTTTGAAATGGAATCACAAAATGATTGCTCATCCCATAGAACATCACCTCTTTGTTCAAAGCTTTCTTCTTCAAGGCTTTCCTCAAGGAAGACAAACATCTCCTTTTCCTCCTCAATGATCAAGATCTCTAGATGTTCAAAGGTACCCTCCTGATCCTCCTCCAACTCAAGCTCCTTGGCATAGTCATCCTCCTCATCAAAGTAATAGGGAAGTTCATTGAATAAGGGGGGAGAGAGCTCACCATGATTTTGTTCCTCCTCATACTACTGGAACATCCACATGTATGCAAGACCTGCATCTTCTTCATTGCCGATGGTGTCTTCACAAGAAGCATCAATGATTATTTTACCTTCATTGTCACTCATGATAGCCCCTTGGGAAAATGTAGCTTGGATCTTCTGCTCCTCACTTGCCTCCTATAGAATAGGTTCTTCCTTGAGAAGGGGTGAAGTGGGAGAACCATGTGGAAGAGGAGGTAGTCCTTGAGCTAGAATCAAATGATTCTCCTCCTTCCACTTGGCCAGCACTTCATCAATATTAGGTGTAGCCTAATATCTCTCTTGGAAATGTGTAGGTGGGGTGTGTTCAGACATGGAATGTGTCATTGGGTCTGAACCATTCATCACACACTGGCTGAAGAATCTCTCTCTAGATTCCAACTCTATAATTCTCCTAACTAGATCCTCTTGGAAAAGCCTTTCCTGGAAGTCACCAACATTATCATGAGTAGGAGCAGCCTTAGCTTCTTCAAGGTTTTGAGAAAAACTTTGCTTCTCCTCCTTCTTGCCCCATGATTCTACTATTTTCCCCCAATTCAAGATCTCAAAATTGGAATTTTGCTCCTGTGAACAAGCAGCAACTGTGTTTTCTCCAAGGTCCTGGGGCTCCTCTGCAAGGTCTAGAAGTTCTATCTCTCTTTCAAGAAGTAGTCTCATCCTAGCCTCTAAATCTTTAATCTACTTAGCTAGATTATCCTGAAAGAGTCTTTCTTGGAAGTTGCCAGCATCATTATCTTCAAGGCTCTGGGCTGGTTCCTAGCATTCCTTCCTCCAACTCAGAATCGGCACATCATGTTGAAGGACTTGGGGAGGATGAGGAATGCTAGGAGGAGACTGTTGATACACTAGAAGAGTCTCTAAGAGAGGGACATGTTGGCTTGTGGTATTCCCCCCAATGGAAGATTCATAATATAAGGAATTGAGAAGATTGATCTCCATAGGGGGTGCTCTGATGCCCTTTGATGTTGGAAAGCCAGGCACATAGGATTGAGAGTAGATGCATCAGATGAGCTAGAGTGGGCGAGTGCTATCTAATAGAAAGGATTTGGTGTATAAGAGGGGGATTTATTTAAGATAGGAGGGGGTATGCAAGGCTAACTACCTTGAATAAATGGATTTCTCCATTTTGCTACCTCCTCCTCCATGGATTACAAGGCCTGAGCATGCCTAAACAAACACTCTTCTTTATACATCAGCTCCTACTAATATTTGTACTGCTTCTCCAATTTGTCAATCTCCATCATTTGCTTCGCAAACTCTAGCGTCACCTCCCTTATCATTGAAGGGCAACTAGGAGAGATTTTTGAGGTGATTCTCTAAAAATCTTGAGTCTGGCCATAGCCATATGAAGGAAAACAAGACCCATGATTTTTTGAAAAGGAATTATACATACAAAAGTGTGATTTTTGATGGCACCATGCTGCTCAACCAGTAGATTCAACTTGGAGTCACCATTGGTGTTGATGCAAAAGCCTCCAAAGGTTGGTCGATTGAAGAACACACCAAAAATTCTTCAACTCTTTAGACACAACTTGTCCTAGTCAATCCCACTGAGTGTGCCAAAAAATGTTGACATAGAAGATTGCACCCTTGGCAGGAGGCTGAGCTCCTACCTTCTTCATGCAACAATGGAAACTCCCCTCTCACCTATGGGACTATTGAAGCTGGAGGGGAGAGTCTCTAGGTAAGGGTTAGCTCCCTCTGATGTTTCATTTAGGCCCTGGTTTCTCCTACTGCTAATAAAGAAAATTTAAAAAAGGGGGGATGAAAAGGGAGAGAGAGATGCTAAAAACAAAGCCTAAGCCTAAAAAAATAAAAGGTGATACACTAGAAAATGGTTGATCTACTCTACCTAAACATACACTTTCCACCAAAAAGGAGTACCTATACACTTCATCTAAAGTGAGAAAACCTTCTGCATCAGTGGGTCAGGCATCCATGGAGATACAAGGAGGAAATAACTACTAGAGTCATTTTGAGACACACTACAATAGCCTATTCACTTCACCTATACTCCTCTAGGGACACTTCTGATAGACCTGTAAAAGGAAACTCAAAAATGCACTAGACATGCTGAAATCATTCTGCAAAAGCATTTAGAAAATGACTTAACATAGAATCAAGGCATAGACACATACTAAAGATGCAAAACTCAGAATGGAGGTAAAAATGCTAAGTTTTGATTCAAGGTAAAATTTTGGTAGAGCTCTGCCTTACAAGCCTGAGAGATTTTTGGGCAGAGTTTTGCCTTAAGGCTGAGAGCAGATCCCTTCTCCAATGAGAAGTTTACAATTTATAGGAAGAGGAAGAGAACTTGGCACTTCTTGGGAAAGATTTTTGCACTCATTTCTATAAGTGGCCCATGTGGGTTGAACACATCAGGAAGAGAAAGATCACTACTACTGATGTCATTTTTTAGAAGAGGCCTACTAGAACCATGCTATACAATCACCAAAATTGACTTTGGAATTTAAACATTAATGTAAGAACATGGCCATGCCTCTTTTTTGCAAATAAACTACAATTTGTCCCCTCTTAAATGCCAACTTGGAGAAAAATAGGTCACACCACTCATCTGCAATAACTCACCTTCCCTTTGCCACTTGGACACTTTGTCTTTTTTTCTCTTTGTCTTCTTCCTACTCTTTCAGCCCTTAGGGCTGATCTTCTGGTGGGTCGCTGCATTCCTCGAGCTCCTTTCATGCTTGACACTCAAACAATTAAAAAACAAATAGATATTTCACTATGTTAAATTTGATGTTCGTGCGGCCGTCACCCAATAGCTAGTTCATCTGCTTAATTTTGATGGCCTTTAAGATGTCACTGTCCTCGACAAAAGTCATCGGGTCTTTCTTGCAGCCTTTTTTGAGCTTTGGGTTTTCTGTTTCGGGCCTTTTCCCGTGGATAAAAAGTCCACGAGAATTGGCCGCTTTGACTTTTCTGTGAGCTCTTTGACTTTTTCTTGCACCTTCAGCCTTTTGAAAATCCTTTCCCCAAATTCCTTTGGGCCTTTTGTCTGAATAAATTCCTTCAAACAACAAGTCCAAAAAAATTCAAAGCCTTGAGTCTTCTCGCATCCCTTAAATCTCTTCGGCTCCCTTTGAAACATTCACTGCCCTCCTCAAGGGCTTTTAGACCTTGAACTACCCTTTAGCTGTAGGGCACACCCTTGAACCAAGCCATTGAACCAAAATTGGTTCAATGGTTCAATTGGTTCAACGGTTCAACCACTGCACATCGAGCCTGTTGAACTAAGCCTTTGAACTGATTCATTGAACCTCCTTGTTGAACTGAAGCGATTGAACTAAAGCGTTGAACTGGTTCAATAGTTCAACATTGTGCACCAGTGAACCCACTGATTACACTTGAATCGATTGAACCAAGTGTCAAACTAATGTTGAAGCATTAAACTAAGCCTGATTGAACTTTTTGTTTAAACCAAGTGCATTAAACCAACACTGAATGAACTAAGCGTTGAACTAGTCGATTGAACCAGTCGAAGCATTGAACTAGTGAGTTGAACCAAGGCCTTGAACTAGTTCAATGGTTCAAAGATGCTAACTTATCTTGATTTTATTTAGACAAGAGCCTGAAGAAGCCTTGTAAAACCCAAAACTCTCTGAACTGATCCTTCATGCACCAAAAGACTAACCTACAAAGTCTATAGAAATCCAAAACTTGTAGAGTCTGTAGAAATCCAAAACCTGTAGAGTCCATAGATTTAGACCTATAGAGTCTATAGATTTAGACCTGCAGAGTTCATAGAAATCCTACAGAGTCTGTAGAAATGGACAGATTCATGCAAAATCAAAAAATGAAAATGGCCTAGAACAACAAGGGCAGAGGGGGACCGATTTTTGGTCGTTGGGTGAAAAATGGTCAACAAATTGGTGACTCCCAGGGGAAGCATCCCTGTTATGCTTAAAGACTAGTTGCCTTATAGTATATTGGGCATAGAGTTAGATGTAACTTGAACAAAGTTAACAACAGCCCCTCAATGATCTAAGAATCAAAACATGAAGCTTTTTACCCCACACGCAAAGGGAAACACACAAGGCTGAAAAACACTACCTGTGTAAACTGCACTTAGGGAAAATAGGAAAGACAACTGAAAGAAAAATACTATATACAACTAACTAGGAAAATTTACCTCCCTCCTAGATCAAAAGGGAAAATTCCTAAGTCCCCTTCCTGGCAAGAAGACATATGGTGCCAGGCAAGTACCTAAATGAAAAGGAGATTTGGTGACCTGTTCCTCTTGCCTATCACCTTGCTTGGCTTATATCTAAGTGGATCAAACTTGAACATGCTTCTAACATATATGTACTCTCCTTGTCCTTGGAAGCTTGTTGAATGTCGGTCTTTCATGCTGGTGCATATCACCAAGAAATCAGTGGCTACTGGCTTATCACCGTTAGCCCTTTGACATGTATAGCTCCCTTGTAGTGCATCATGGTCTGAGTTGTTTCCTTCTGCTTCATTACAAACTCTGTTAGACTCATCCTCTACTTCCTTTTGGCCTTATTGAAGAAGGGTGACTATTGTGATGTCTGAAATGGAATCACAAAATGATTGCTCATCCCACAAAACACGGCCTCTTTGTTCAAAGCTTTCTTCTTTAAGGCTTTCCTCAAGGAAGACAGACCTCTCCTTTTCCTCCTTGATGATCAAGATCTATAGATGTTCAAAGGTATCCTCCTGATCCTCCTCCAACTCAGGCTCCTCAACGTAGTCATCCTCTTCATCAAAGTAATAGGGAAGTTCATCGAACAAGGGGGGAGAGAGCTCACCATGATTTTTTTGCTCCTCATACTACTGGAACATCCGCATGTATGCAAGACTTGCATCTTCTCTATTGCCGATGGTGTCTTCACAAGAAGCATCAATGATGATTTCGCCTTCATTGTTGCTCATGATAACCCCTTGGGAAACTATAGCTTGGATCTTCTGCTCCTCACTCACCTCCTACAGAATAAGTTCTTCCTTGAGAAGGGGTGAAGTGGGAGAACCATGTGGAAGAGGAGGCAGTCCTTGAGCTAGAATCAAATGATTCTCCTCCTTCCACTTGGCTAGCACTTCATCAATATCAGGTGCGGCCTGATATCTCTCTTGGAAATGTGTAGGTGGGGTGTGTTCAGACATGGAATGTGCCATTGGGTCTGAACCATCCATCACACACTGGTTGAGGAATCTCTCTTTGGATTTCAACTATACAATTCTCCTAGCTAGATCCTCTTGGAAAAGCCTTTCCTGGAAGTCACCAGCATTATCATGAGTAGGAGCAGCCTCAGCTTCTTCAAGGTTTTGAGAAAAACCTTGCTTCTCCTCCTTCCTGCCCCATGATTCTACTATTTTCCCCTAGTTCAGGATCTCAGAATTGGATTTTTGCTCCTGGGAACAATCAGCAATTGTGTTTTCTCCAAGGTCCTGAGGCTCCTCTGTAAGGTCTAGAAGTTATATCTCTCTTTCAAGAAGCAATCTCATCCTAGCCTCTAAATCTTTAATCTGCTTGGCTAGATTATCTTGAAAGAGTCTTTCTTGGAGGTTGATAGCATCATTCTCTTCAAGGCTCTAGGCTGGTTCCTGGCATTCCTTCCTCCAACTTAGAATCTGCACATCATGTTGAAGGACTTGGGGAGGTTGAGGAATGCTAGGAAGAGACTATTGATGCATCGAAAGAGTCTCTAGGAGAGGGACATGCTGGCTCATGGTATTCCCCCTAATGGAAGATTCATAATATAAGGAATTGAGAAGATTGATCTCCATGGGGGGTTGCTCTGATGCCCTTTGATGTTGGAAAGCCAGGCACACGAGATTGAGAGTAGATGCATCAGATGAGCTAGAGTGGGTGAGCGCTATTTGATAGAAAGGATTTGGTGTATAAGAAGGGGCTTTCTTTAGGATAAGAGGGGGTGTGCAAGGCTGACTACCTTGAATAAATGGATTTCTCCATTTTGCTACCTCCTCCTTTATGGATTGCAAGGCTTGAGCTTACCTAAACAAACACTCCTCTTTATACATCAACTCCTACTGATATCCGTACTACTCCTCTAGTTTGTCAATCTCCATCGTCTACTTCTCAAACTCCAGTGCCACCTCCCTTATCATTGAAGGGTAACTAGGAGAGCTGCTTGAGGTGATTCTCTAAAAATCTTGAGTCTGACCATAGCCATATGAAGGAAAACAAGACCCATGATTTTGTGTAAAGGAATTATACATACAAAAGTGTGATTTCTGATGGCACCAAGCTACTTAACTAGTAGATTCAACTCAGAGTCACCATTAGTGTTGATGCAAAAGCCTCCAAAGGCTGGTCGGTTGAATAACACACCAAAAATTCTTCAACTCTTTGGACACAACTTGTCCTAGTTGGTCCCACTGTGCGTGCCAAAAACTGTTGACACAAAAGATTGCACCCTTGGTAGGAGGCCAAGCTCCTGCCTTCTTCACACAATAATGGAAACTCCCCTCTCACCTGTGGGACCAATAAAGCTAGAGGGGAGATTCTCTAGGTAAGGGTTAGCTCCCTTTGATGTATCATTTAGGCCCTGGTTTCTCCTACTGCTAACAAAGAAAATGTAAAAAGGGTGGGATGAAAAGGGAGAGAGAGAGATGCTGAAAACAAAGCCTGAGCCTAAAAAAAGAAAAGGTGATACACTAGAAAATGGTTGATCTACTCCACCTAAACATACACTTTCCACCAAAAAGGAGTGCCTATACACTTCATCTAAAGTGAGAAAACCTTCTACATCAGTGGGTCAAGGGTTTGTGGAGATACAGGGAGGAAATAACTACTAGAGGCATTTTGAGACACACTGCAGCAGCCTATTCACTTCACCTATACTCCTCTAGGGACACTTCTGACATACCTATAAAAGGAAACTCAAAAATGCACTAGACATGCTGAAATCATTCTGCAAAAGCATTTATAAAATGACTAACACAAAATCAAGGCATAAACACATACTAAAGATGCAAAACTCAGAATGGAGGTAAAAATGCTAAGTTTTGATTCAAGGTAAAATTCTGGCAGAGCTTTGCCTTACAAGCCTGAGAGATTTTTGGGCAGAGTTTTGCCTTAAGGCTGAGAGCAGATCCCTTCTCCAATGAGAAGTTTACAATTTATAGGAAGAGGAAGAGAACTTGGCACTTCTTGGAAAAGATTTTGGCGCTCATTTCTACAAGTGGCCCATGTGGGTTGAACACATTGGGAAGAGGAAGATCACTGCTACTGATGTCATTCTTTAGAAAAGGCCTACTAGAACCATGTTGTATAATTGCCAAAATTGACTTTGGCATTCAAACATTAATGTAAGAACATGGTTGCACCTCTTTTCTGCAAACAAACTGTAGTTTGTCCCCTCTTAAATGCCAACTTGGAGAAAAATAGGTCACACCACTCATCTGCAATAACTTGCCTTCCCTTTGCCACTTGGACACTTTATCTTTTTTGCTCTTTGTCTTCTTCCTACTCTTTCAGCCCTTAGGGGTGATCTTCTGGTGGGTTGTTGCATTCCTTGGGCTCCTTTCATGCTTGGCGCTCAAACAATTCAAAAACAAATGGATATTTCACTATGTTAAATTTGGCATTCACGTGGCCGTCACCCAATGGCTAGTTCATTTGCTTAAATTTGATGGCCTTCAAGACATCATCATCCTCAGCAAAATTCATCGAGTCTTTCCTATGGCCTTTTTTGAGCTTCGGGTTTTCTATTTCAGGCCTTTTCTTGCAGATAAAAAGTCTGTAGGAATTGGCCACTTTGACTTTTTTGTGGGCTCTTTGACTTTTTATTGCACCTTTAGCCTTTTGAAAATCCTTTCCCCAAATTCCTTCAGGCCTTTTGTTCGAAAGAATTCCTTTAGACAAAAATTTCAAAGAAATTTGGAGCCTTGAGTCTTCTCGTGTCCCTTAAATCTCTTCAGCTCCCTTTGAAACATTCACTGCCCTCCATAAGGGCTTTTGGACCTTGAACTACCCTCGGGCTGTAGGGCACACCCTTAAACCAAGCCGTTGAACCAACCCATTGAACCAAAATTGGTTCAACAATTCAATCAGTTCAACCACTGCATGCCGAGCCTGTTAAACCAAGCCTTTGAACTGATTCGTTGAACCTCCTTATTGAACCAAAGAAATTGAACCAAAGCGTTGAATCAGTTCAACAGTTTAACGCTACGCACCGATGAACCCACTGATTTCACTTGAACTGATTGAACTAGGTGTCAAACCAATGTTAAAGTGTTGAACTAAGCCCGATTGAACTTTTTGTTTGAACCAAGTGCCTTGAACCAATGCTGAATGAACTAAGCATTGAACTAGCCAATTGAAACAGCTGAAGCGTTGAACTAGTGCATTGAACCAAGGCCTTGAACTGGTTCAATGGTTCAAAGATGCCAACTTTTCTTGATTTTATTCAGACAAGAGCCTAAAGAAGCCTTGTAAAACCCAAAACTCTCTAAACTGATCCTTCATGCACCAAAGGACTAACCTGTAGAGTCTATAAAAATCCAAAACCTACAGAGTCTGTAGAAATCCAAAACCTGTAGAGTTCATAGATTTAGACCTGTAGAGTTTGTAGACTTAGACCTACAGAGTTTGTAGAAATCCTGTAGAGTTCATAGAAATGGACAGATTCATGCAAAATCAGAAAATGAAAATGGCCTAGAACAACAAGGGCAGAGGGGGACCGATTTTTGGCATGTTGGGCGAAAAATGGTCAACATAAGGATCACACTATAAAAATCATCTCTAGGCTAAAAGACTCCTACTTTACATCTAAGAATTTTCCACAAGACAAGATTCTTTCCCTCTAAGAAAAAACCTTAAGTAATGATTCCTCAAGTGTATAAATAGCAAAATTATAAGTTTTAATAATGTGAAAATGAATGTTTATCTCTATTGGATTGAAGTTAAGGGGGTATTTATAGCCAAGGATTGAACCTATACCCTCTTAAGAATTTATCTGACAAGATCAATCAGCTCAATCTTCTTAGGCAAGAAAGATAACCATTAGGTCTCAAACTAGGTCAGTCAGGCCAACATAATTTTGCAACATATGCTCAATACCTAACAAGATCAACCTCATCGACATAGTAAGAAAATGAATAAAATAGGTGTATGCTTAAGCACTTAGGAGTTATTTGAGAATGCAAATTTCTGAGAGTGTAAATGGGTTTTAATTGCTTAGCGAGATGGATAAATGTAACTTGTAGAGGTTTTAGGAAATGGTATAGGGACCAATAATCTTACAAAGCACCAAAGGTCTTCCCACCCCATTTTTGGTGTACCCTTTAAGGCATGCACTCATAGAGATTAAAACTTGATGGGTTCCTACAAGAGAGAAAGCATCAATAAATGATAAAGTTTAAAAATATTATGTGTACATAGAACCCATGTCATTTATATCCCACTTGACATATTATGGACACTTTAAAATTGAATGTTTATGCTAATATATAGTTGTGTTTAGACAAAAATCATAGTGGCATACCATTTAAGACACCTTCAGAGTCAAGGGGCATACAATAAGGAATGACACACGTATAAAATAAGGTATGTGTAAGGTGTTTTTAGTAGGAACAAACTATAATATGTCAAATAGATACTACATTTTTGAGGTGTAATATCAAGATTCAACACTCACCTCTTTTGTCTTTAATGATATCAATGACTAATTATGTAGTAGTAAGGGTTTCATGCTTGAGAATTCAATGGATCGAGATAGAGAAGGGTTTTCTAGAGTGTAGGAAGGAGTGGATATGTTTGATGTGTATCTTTTAATTGGATAGATTTGGACCACAATGGTAGGATCAGTAAAGCTGAAGCTATGACCTTATTCCAAGGTACCAAATTACCCAAGCAAGTAGTTGCACTGGTAATTAATTTTTCTTCAAACTACTTTGATCCCTCTACTTTATATCAAAGATATTTTAGTTCTTCTATGTTCTCAATTTTTCCCTTGATATTCTCTTTTTCATTACCAAATGTCTTTCTATTTTTATTTTTTCTTTAATTTGGCCTTCTAGATGATGCCTTGATTATAATGATTAGTGTAGAGATTAGGTCAAAGTTTGTTTTCATTGGGAATTGGTCTATATCCTCATCCCATTAAGGGGTTTCAAAATACAAGGGTTGCCTCCATTTCTAAATCATGATAGTTGCTGATGTTGAATTTTTTAATTTTATTAGTGCCATCTCTTAATATACTAGTGTTATGAACCTCAAAGACACTTTTAAGCCCTTTGGAAATGTCATGGATTCTAAGGTCAGTCTTTATATTTCAATTATTTTCTTGATATCCACCTTTTAAAATATTATTATGGGGGTTTAATTTATGTTTTTTCATTATAAATGTTGTGCAGGTTGAGAGCAACCCAAAATAATGGAAGATATTATAAATTTGGATTTGTAACCTTTATTCCTAATCAATTAATGAGAGATGCAATAAATTAAATATGCTATTGAAGGGATGAATGGAAAATATTTTGAAAGAAGGGATATTATTATTAACTAATCTCATCCTTATGGAAGTGACAAAGGTATGGGTGATGGAGGATATAGTGGTGGGGTCAACAGCATGATGGGGATTACATATATGGTTGAAAATTATTCCCCAACCACACATCTCAATCTCAGGATGGACAGTTCAAGTCGATTCTAGATATTCTTAAAAATTGAATTAATCCCCAACCACACATCTCAATCTTAAGATGGACAATTCAAGTTGATTCTAGACATTCTTAAAAATCTATAAATACAGAGGCCATGAACATCAATTCTAAGCTATTTTGGTGAAAAGTTATAATGCATAAATATCTTCAAGGAGTCATTTCAATTAGTGTTACCATGCCAAATTAATTCCAATCCAATCCAAAGGTGCCAAGGAGAGATGGAGGTAGCTAAGCTTCCATTTCCAAGGACTTCATGACCACAAAATCGAGCAAGCCACTACTACAAAGGCATTTGGAGCATCCAAGGAAGGTGAAGGAATTATTGTGTTTTATTCCTTAATTTTTAGTTGTGTTTGTCATTTGTTTTTGTTAACTAACCTCTCCCTAGTGTCTAGGCCTAGAGATGTTATGCCATTAATGTGTTTCTTTCATTTTGTTTTCATATTGGAACTAACACCACACTAACCATCCTCTCTTGAGTCAAATTCCTAGATCCACATATGGCATGCTCAGTGGGACTAGATGCATCTCAAACCTAAAGACAATCATTTTGAAACTTTAAAATATTTATTTGGATCATTAAAACTCTTGAAAATTGATTTTCTAACTTTATTTTACCATTTTTGTTTGCCACAGTTTTACACATTAATTGATGTTGACAAGTAAGATTGACATCAGTTGCATATCTTAACCGATGTCAGTTAGAAAAACTATCATCAATTGTATATTTATCATTAGTCGCATTGGTATAATCGATGTTCATTGGATAACTAACATTGGTTAGAAAATGTAACTGTTGTCGGTTATATAAATTAATGTTGGTCACTGTGTTTTTATTAAAACACAGACCTGAGAGCTCTTTTCCTAGAGTTCATTGTTTCAAACTAAAAAGAGCTTCAAGGTTAAGGGACATGTTAAAATTTTTGTTTTAGGACCAAGCTTGACATTTGCTAAAAACATGTTTTAGATCACCTGTTTCATGTTTAAAAATCAATTAGGAACTTTGTTTTGATGTTTAATGAAAAATTTAGATGTTTAATGAAAAGTTTCAAAGTTCACAATCTTAAGACTAAGGGGTCAAATGAACACCACCAAATCTTTCATTTGGGATTAAAATTAAACACACTTGTCAATTTTTGATTAAAATAGTTGTTTGATTAGATTTTGTTTGGCAAAAAGAGGAATGTTGTGTGTATGCTCTTCCATTTGTCCCCTTTAGGGAACCCTTAGAATCAAAAGCACCATTCCTATTAAAAATAGCCTAGTCCAAGTCTTAGAAATAATGTCATCCAAATTACTCCCCAAAAACTTGTCAAAGTTTGGGTGACCTTGAAAATGACCCTAAAGTCTTTCTATTTCATGCTTTCTTTATTTTTATGCAAACTTGGTTTGCAAGGGGGATGTCATTTCCTCTCATGAGTTATTTAGGGAAGCTTTGAATTGGGGTTTCATCTCCCAGCATTGACTTCATTTAGATCCTAGTTGGAGTTGCAAATGGGATGTATCTGCATTTGGACATCGCACTACACTGAGTGAATAGCAAGATCTAGTGGTTTTAAAAAGGACTAGACCCTTTTACAACTAGCCAATGCTACGATCACCTAATTTTCATGCTTGTCTTTTGCATAATTTGATGTGAAAGTCATTTTGAAATTGATTCTCCTAGAATGATCAAAAACCAATTAGTTTTAGTCAACCCCATTTTGACATACCCTTGCTAGGATTTGGACAATTATACTTAGTGTATTTTGGTCATTTTATATGGGTATGTTTTGAGACTAAAACTTTTTTGTTTGTTCATAAACCGTGTCAAAATAATGTATTTTAATTGAGGAGGGTGGTGTTATGCTACCCAAATCATGTCAAAACATTTTGAGCCTTTTAAAGTCTTTGAAACATAGTATTGACCACATCATTCAAGTAGGCTTACGTTGTTAGGCTGCTCAATTTATTTCAAGACTTGTTTCACATTGTTCAAAAACCATTTATTTCAAACCATATCATGTCTACCATTTGAATCTTTATCTTATGCCATCATGCTATCCAATCTTGTCTAGCTTGTTTGATCAAATCTTAGTTTTCATCATTGATTTTTCAATTGGCCTTGTCAAGTTTGGATTCAAACATTGATTGATTTCTATTTATACCTTAATTCATGGGGATAATACATATATCTTTCTATTTTGGGTTGCCTAACTTTAGTCAATCAATTTCCCAAATTTAAAAACTATTGATGGGTTATTTGTTTCATGCCTACCGTCATCATTATTTGTGCCTTTATTTGGGAGAACACAGTCTTTCTCAAAGAGCCTTTTATCTTATGTTTTATACCAACTGATCATGTTTATGTTTGATTCAGTGTGTCAGGTCTATGTCAAAGTTGTTTCCAAACTTGTTAGATTAAATCAAATCACATTAGCCTTTATTTCAATTCTAGCTTTTGATGTTGTTTGGCCAAAAGTCCTAGCATATGCCTGTTTGTTTGAGCCTAGCTTTTAACTCTGCATTTGGAGAAAAGACCTACTAACTAAACTTTTCCATTTCCTAGTTTAGATCTTGTTTGGAACACTTTGACATAGACCTTTGACATGTCAGTTTTTATTTAGATGATTGGCCTTTTATGTGTATGACATTTGACTTTAGACATTTGGAATTAGGTTATTTTATGCCAAGTCTTATCATAAACCATTTTGGAGAGACAAATCCACTTTCAGACCACAATGGAGATACAACTCCACCCCTTCGACCAAGTTAGATCAATCTTGAACCATTTGTTATTTGGATAGTTTTTTAGAGTTTATGGAACTCTAAGCCTTTTTGTTTTAGAGATTTCATCATTTACATGGATATGTCTCACTACACTTATGGTGGAGTCACTTAAAATTTGACTTATGATATAATGGCCACATAAAATGACTTGTATGGCTTTAGTCAAGACCCCAATGATGCTAATATGGTTTGTGAGATAGATTTCTATCTGCCTCATATTAATCATTCATGGGAACAAAGTCACGAAACAACTTATGATCCAACTCAAGACCTTGATTGGTATGAAGAGGCTTGTGAAGATGACTTTGAAGACTTTACAAATAATGTTGTTTAAGATATGAATCCATACCTTCTTTACAATAATTAGTATGCAAAACACAGTCAAGAACTAGCTTATGAGCCAACTCATGACTAGGATGATATGGTTTATGAGGAAGACTTGAATGCTTTTTCTTATGCAATCAATCAAGTTTCATGATGCCCTTTTGTTATCTAATCATCAACTACCCCTAACCCTCCCTTAGATTATATGAGTTATCAATCTCCGCACTATCCAAGGAATACCATTAACATTCTTAAACCTAGTCCTTTGGCTTGTATGAGTAACCAAACTCCAAAACACCCAACCATTTCTATACCAAGACCTCATCCTTTGGTTTGTGCAATAAATCAAGATCCACAATGCCCCTTCATCATTCTAGGACCTAGTCCTTTGACTTATGTGAGCAATGAAGCCCCATAACACCCTATCGTGACCATTTCAAGACTTCATCCTTTGGCTCATGAAAGCAATAGTGCTACCCAATGCCCTATCATTATCTAACCACAAGTCATTCTTCATCTAGTACCAATCCCATCCAAACCTCAACTGATCCAATCCTTCGAATACTAAGTTGTGTTTAAAATTGGTATTTTCCAACTCATTGGAAACTAAGGCCAAAATAACCAACCAATCCAAGATGTTTTTGTTGAACCAAACACTTATGATAAGTCAGCTTGTGATGAATCACCTATTGATCCTATATTAGTTATTGAAGAGTCTCACACTGATGAGCTAGTCTATATCAAGTCACTTCTTAATGATTATAACCACCTTTGGGTAAATCATTACCTCGACCATGTGCCTATTTTTCAAGAGCCTCCTATTGACAAGCCAGTCTTTGAGGAGTTATCTCTTGACCTATTTCCCATCCTAGAGGAGTCTCACTTTGAAAAAGTAGTTTTTATGGATCCCATTATGCCATCACAGGATATTATTTGTCTAATACCAAATATTCAATAAAACATCATTATAATAGAGTATCAGTCAGATGAAGAATCAAAATTAGAGTTAGGTTCTATTCTTAAACTGACATCAATTTAACATTAGAATCAGAATCAATATTAGTCTCAACATCAAATTTAGAGTCCCTTGAGTTAGAATTAGATTTAGATGAAGAATATGTTCATGGTTGTTACAACATTGGTTATGCATGCCTCTTAGATCAGTTTGAATACATTTGTGATTCTTTTATAGTTTTTGAGGATGAGTACTTCAACTTCAACACAAGTTATCCTAGTATCTTCTATGAAGATTGTGTAGCCTCTCCCCATTCCATTACCATCAACCAAAATAGTCATATCATTGACATTCCATCTCCCACAAGTGTCGATTGGGATTGATAAAATCACACTTTGTTGAACTGCATCCATGGTGACATAGCAGTTGAAGAAGAGCAAGGAGGCCAAGACCACATTCATAAAGCAAAAGAGAACTCTCCAAGTGAAACTTTTTTGGAAGCACTAGAAGATAATCAAATTCAAAATTAAACATGCCTCAGTGAAACCTTCTCAAAGGTGTTACGAGACAATCAAAACAACTTCATTGGTGAAAACCTCATTGAGGCACCAATAGCTAAGTACAAAATTTCTTCACTATTGGATGAAGACAAAATCAAAGATAAAATCAAAATAGCTTCCTATCTACAACCTAATCAAATGGTAGCTACTCTTAGGCCCAAATAATAGAAAAATCTGATGGTCCTATCAAGAGAACAAGTCTTCATCCCCACCACAACCAAAGTTATGTTGAATCTAACATCAACAACATTACCTGTGACTAAAAGTCTCAATATTCATTTATTTCCTCACCATTACCCTTTCCATTATCATCTACCATTCCATTTCACAATCAAACCTACCATCCAGTATTTATCCTTGTTTACCATCCATGGCTACACTTTCTTTTGTAGAGGCTATAAAGATACCTTGTCTCGACACTTGAAGGAATTAGAATGAATGACCAAGGAAGATCATAAAAGCATTCTCAATAACCAAATATGCAAGCCATTTTTTATAGATAAACTATTTAGATGAGGTGTGGGGTATCAAACTAACATGATTGATTATTCTATTTATATCATTTGTTGATTAGGACATACATCTCCCCATCAATAAGAACAACATAATCAAAAACCACATCCAGGCCAACAACATGTACCATACCATTTCAAATTGTTGTGCCATTACCATTGTTACATATCCTTTTTCCATTGTCACATATCCTACCATTCACCCCATCACTTTGGGGTAAACCCTCTTACCAATTTATACATCCTATAATTTTGTGCCTATCTAGACCAAAGCCTATTTTTAGTCATCCTAACCAATCCTATTTTGATCTTGGTTAATTTTTTTCTTCCCACACATTTTCATGGGAGGATTTTGATCGAGTTTTAACAATCAATCCAATCTATGTTTACAATGATAGTCTATGAAAGTAGTTTGACAGTTGATCTAGCAAGATATCTTTCATCCTATCAAGTTTTTATATGTGAGTTTGATTATAACTGCCTCTGGGAAAATTAGTATCATTGAACTATGCCATTATATCTTAGTTATAACCACCTATGGAAAGACCAAGGACAACATTTGTTTATCATGCATTGCCACATCACCTTGCCATTACGATTTTCATTTGGTTGGTCATTTGTCATATTTGAGAACTTGTTGGGACCTAATTAATTTTTCACTACCTTTTGTGTGGATGGAAT
The DNA here is from genome assembly GCA_037957365.1 of Torreya grandis. Taxonomy (NCBI): domain Eukaryota; kingdom Viridiplantae; phylum Streptophyta; class Pinopsida; order Cupressales; family Taxaceae; genus Torreya; species Torreya grandis. The sequence continues at coordinate 2,251,856 of JARHVA010001457.1, read as the reverse complement.
TAATATGACTTGAGATCATTTTAGGACTATGTGGGTCATGCTCAATTCATGTTGAGGTCACCTCAGTCCCCCTTTCCATATGCTCTCACTATTTTGTGAGCAACTTAAGCTAAACACTCTCGCTAGTTTGTGAGTAGGTATCTTGTCATTCTCTAATGAGTTAAGATACCTTAAAATTTCAAAAATATTTATAACATTTCAAAAAATCCAAAAATATTTATCCTATCTAAGCCTATTTAGTTATCCTTGATTTACCTTACTAGAGCATTGACATTGTTAGGATGCTTTCTTTTGCTTTTGCTTTTAGGCTTTATGTTTGTTTGTTTATTTCAAGTTGTTTGGTTGCTTGTTTGTTTTTTTTTATTTGTTCACTTGCCTATTTGTTTGCTTTCAGAACTATTGCCTCGACTCAATCTATATGTGTTCATTAGATGATTCCTTGAGCACATTATTCTGGAGTCTATCCATATTCATACATTAGTATTATCATGGTTTTTATCATTGGTGTATTATTTTCAAATGTTTATTGCATCGAGAGTCAGTCCCTATGCATATTTTAGGATAATCTTCATGGTGTTTTATCATGAAGCTTACCATCACATATTATAGAAAAAATTAGCTTCATGAATCTCTACAATCAAGGGAGCCATAGAAGTTTCTCCTTGGCACCTTGGAAAATTCTCCCATCCCACCCTTGATCAAATCAACCCATTGGCCATTCTATTTGTATCATTACTAATAAGGATGAACATCTCCTCATTGGCAGGTATAATTGAATCATTTAGATTGATCAATTTTATTCCTCTATCCATCTCTTTTATCACTTTGCATCTGCTCATCTTTAATTTTTATTCTAGGTTATATCCTTGAGTTATGCTTGCTAGTTAACCCTAACTGGGGCACCATCATATTTAGCCAATCTAGTTCCTCTTATTGATTATAACCACCTATGGGAAAATCATTATTTTAACTTTTAACCCTAATTATAATCACCTTTAGGCAAATTAGTATCCTTTTTACATCAATGCATGTAAGCATTTTCTTGTTTGGATTAATCTCAACCATGGGTTAATTTGACATTTCTTCTTGTTTTTTTTTTAGGGACCGTCCATTAACAAATGTAATAGCCACTCCCTCGAGGGGGCATCATCATAGGCTTTCCAAAACCATTTGGAAATTTTTTATTTAATCATCATCTTATTTTTGGCATACATGCCATTTCTCATTATTTGAGAAGACATTTCTTTGCCTATGGTTTGAAACATCTTCCCAAATAGGGGCAAACTATAGACACCTAAAACTAGCCACTGATAACTCTCAATCAAGATTTTGACCAATTTCCACCCAAAATGAATAATTTGGCCTAAAAACATTAAAATGCATTAAATGATGTGAAACTGACATAATCAAGTGCCAATTTTGGCCAAGTTATCCCTAAAGGGGGCAATGTAATTTATGGGCCATCTAACTTTGATCAAATCATTTTGAGTCAAAATGTTAATTTTGTACCTGGGTGCTCTAGATTGTTCTTTCCTATAAAATATTTTACACAAGACATGTGCATTTGTTATTTTTTGTTAGTGACATCATAAATAGGAATATGGATCCAATGCATGTGACATCACCTTCCAATTCTAATCTAGTCAAATTTTGTACCAATAATAAGGCATTCTAATCAATCTGAGTAATTTGTACACAAAGTGCTTAATCATGCTTAGGAGATAATTAACCCAAATCAAGGAATAATTAATAATTTTATGGAAACTTGTTGAAAACTTGTTTTTATAAATGAATATTGAATATTTGCATCATCAGGTGACTTTATTTCTTGGGAAGACATCCCTAGGCCATAAATGCCACAAATATCAAGATTCATGCCCTCCATGTCTCATCAATTCCTTCTATGATGCCCTCCATGCCTCTTAATTTACCCTTATTCCAATGTTATGATGAGGATAATTACAAACTTAATTCCAAAAATTGAATTAATCCTCAACCACACATCTCAATCTCAAGATAGATGGTTCAAGTTGATTTTAGACATTCTCAAAAATCTATAAATAGAGAGGTTATGAACATCATTTCTAAGATATTTTGGTGAAAAGTTATAATGCAAAAATATCATCAAGGATCCATTGAAATTAGTGTTCCCATGCCAAATTTATTCCAAGCCAAGCCACAAGCCAAAGGCGCCAAGGAGAGATGGAGGTAGCCAAGCTTCCATTGCCAAGGACTTCATGACCACAAAACTAAGCAAGCCACTACTACAAAGGCATTTGGATAATCCAAAGAAGGTGAAGGAATTATTATGTTTTGTTCCTTAATTTTTAGTTGTGTTTTTCATTTCTTTTGTTAACTAAGTTCTCCCTAGTGTCTAGGCCTAGAGATGTTATGCTATTAGTGTGTTTTTTTCATATTTTCTTTCATTTTGGAACTAACACCATACTAACCATCCTCTCTTGAGTCAAATTCTTACATCCCCAAATGACATGCATCTCATAGACTAATTATAGATGGTTGCATTAGTAATTTAACTATCATTAATAATATTTTCACATCTAGGATTTAATATTACTTATGTGATAATTCATGTCATTATGAGTTATCCCATGGTTTTTACCTAAGCATCTTAATGGGTTTTTAATTTGAAGACTCTATTCCAACTTTCACTTATTATGATGTATGATGGGCCAATAATTATTGATGTCTAATTTCATAAAATGATAAGGGGACTATTTATGTGAAATATTTTATACATACAAATAAATTCAAGACTAGTCCTGTGAATATATTAATTTTGAAATAGGTCAAAAGTAAAATATATTAGGACATTAAATGATTTGTATGTTATTTTAATTAACACACCAAAGTTTTATCATTTTATGTGTGGAGTATCATGGGTTAGATTTAAATGTCACTCTCCACATAGATTATACTTGGTTGCATGTATGAATTTCCCCACAACCTAGTTTTACTCATGAAGAGTGCCCACTCAATCCTCAACCACAAGTAACAATATGTATATTCTAAATACAATTTATCTCTAATTTGTGAAGTTATGTTATTCGATGCAAAAATTTGTCACTAAATGGAAATTTCAAGTATGTTTTAAATAATTTAAAAACTAACTATACTCAAATCACCAAATTATACTTCTGGCATACCCATGGAACCTTTCCAAAGGAACCATTGAAAACTACACCATGAGGGCTCAGTATGATGTTTTTTCTTGAACATGAATCATATGTCAATATAACACCTATCATAGAGATGAAACTTTGGATAGTTATTAATTTTGATGGGGCACTAAAATTAAGTCATTAATAATATAGATCAAAACATTCATCATTTTTAATATAGCATCATTCCTCTATTTTTTATATTTTATGTTTTTAGGCTTGTCCATTATTTATTCATTTAAGTCTAAACATATTGTTTTAGATACTATAAATTGTAATTTCAATGTTTATGAGTATATTTATTGCACTTTAATGTAAAACCACTTTCCCATTGAAATAACATGAATGAAAGTTACATAAAATTCTATAAACAAATCTCTCTCTAAGTAGAAGATGATGATATGATATCTTGTTAGAGATGGCTCCAAAACATGTTAGCAACCCTAAAGTCACTCAAATAAACTTCACAATATTCATTAATAATAATATTTGTGTGCCTATAATGACAATGGAAATTTGGAGAATCACATAAATTGTGAAAATAAACTATTGTTTAAGGTGTGGATATTATGATATTGAGAAGCTTCAGTAGGTCTAATGGCAACTTATGCCCCTCCTCACAACACCACATAATGACTAAATTGAGGGTCAACCTTCATGTCATATAAAATTTTGAGATGGACATTTAACATTACCCTTCCTATACTAATATACCTCAAATTAGATGAAGGAAAATAAAATACTTTATATATTTATTATAATATTTTATAAATTATGAAAATCTACCTAAAATTTCACTTTCCACCCCATAAGTGTACCTAAAAAATAAAAATTAAAGTTGAATGTATTTTACTAAAAAATATTGATCATGCCCTTGACACCACATATAGTCGTATCCAAATTTTTGATACAACACCAGATTTTTAACTTAAGCCACAAATATAAATCAATAAAGTCAACATTACATGTTTATTTCTCACACTATGTGGCATAATATGAAACAACCATATTGCATTACATAACGAGGGAGAGGGATCAAGGAGGATCTTGAGCAAGAAAACATGTCAAAGTAATAACATAGTAATATATGTGAATCATTTTGTAGACATCTAAAAATGGCCACTAATAACCTCCAATCAGGCTTTTGGCCAATTTCCACTCAAAATGCACAATTTGGCCTAAAAACACTAAAACATGCTAAAGATGTAAAAATAACATATTCAAGTGTTGATTTTGGCTAGGGTATCCCTAAATGGGGCAATGTAATTTATGTTCTAGCTAACTTTGATCAGTTCATTCTGAGCCAAAGTGCCAATTTTTCACTTGGGTGCTCTGGATTGCTCTTTCCTATCAAATCTCTTGCATGATACATGTGCCTTTATTATTTTTTGTTGGTAAAATCCTAATGGAAATATGGTTCCAATGCATCTGATAGTGACTTCCAATTTCAATCCAATCAAATTTTGGACCAATAACAAGGCATTTTGATCAATTTGAGTAATTTGTGCACAAAGTGCTTAATCGTGCTTAAGAGCTAATTAATCCAAATCAAGGCATAATTAATAATTCCATTGAAACTTGTTGAAAAATTATTTTTGGAAATGAATATTGAATATATGTATCATCAAATGACCTCATTTCTTAGGAAGACATCCCTAGGCCATAAATGCCATAAATATTAGGATAGATGCCCTCCATGACTCATCAATGCTTTCCATGATGCCCTCCAAACCTCTTAATTTCCCCTTATTCTAATGTCATGATGAGGATAATTATAAACTTAACTCTAAAAATTAAATTAATCCTCAACCACACATCTACATCTTAGGATGGGCGGTTCAGGTTGATTTTAAGCATTCTCAAAAATCTATAAATAGAGAGGCTATGAACATCATTTCAAAGCTATTTTGGTGCAAAGTTATTATGCACAAATATCTTTAAGAAGCCATTAAAACTAGTGTTACCATGCTAAATTTATTTCAATCCAAGCCAAGCCATAAGCCAAAGGTGCCAAGGAGAGATGGAGGTAGCCAAGCTTCCATTTCCAAGGACTTCATGAGCACAAGCTGAGAAAGCCAATACAACAATCATTTTAGAGAATTCAAAGAAGGTAAAAGAGGGTTTATTTTGCATTTTAGTTGTGTGTTTTATTCATATTTGTTAAGTTAAGCTCTCCCTAGTGTTTAGGCCTAGAGATGTTATGTTGGTTAGTATGTTTCTTTCATTTTGTTTTCAATTTAGAACTAACACCATACTAACCTTCCTCTCTTGAGTTAAATTCTTAGATCACATATGGCACACCCAGTGGGACCAGACACATCCCACACATGAAGAAGATCATTTTACAGATTTAAAATATTCATTTGGACTATTAAAACTCTTGCAAATTGATTTTCTAATTTTATTTTTGCATTTTTGTTTGCCACAGGTTTACATAGTAACCAACATCAGCTAGTAAGACCGACATCAGTTAGATACCTATCATCAGTCACATTGATATGACCGATGTCGGTTAGATAACCATCATCTATTAGAAAATGTAACCATCGTCAATTATATAACTGACATTGGTTATTGTGTTTTCTTAAAACACAGACCCAAGAGCTCTTTTTTAAAAGTTCATTATTTCAAACCTAAAAGAGCTTCAAGGCTAAAGGACATGATAACATTTTTTTTATTTGGACCAAGCTTGAAATTTTCTAAAAACATGTTTAGATCACCTTTTTCATGCTTAAAAATCAATTAGGAACCTTGTTTTGGTGTTTAACAAAAAAAAAATAGATGTTTATAGTAAATGTTTTCAAAGTTTGCAATTAAGACCAAGGGGTCAAATGAACACCACCTCATTTTCCATTTGGGTTTAAAAATGAACTCACCTTTTCAAAGCTTTTTGTGTTTACTTAGTTTTTTAGATTAAATTTTTGTTTGGAAAAAAAAGGGATGTTGCTTGTATGTTCTTCCATTTGTCCCCTTTAGGGAACCCTTGGAATCAAAAGTGTCATTCCTATTGCAAGTAGCCTAATCCAAGGCTTAGAAAGAAATTTATCTAAAGCACTCCCCAAAAACTCATCAAAGTTTGGCTGACCTTGAAAATGATCCTAAAGTCTTTCTACTTTCATGCTTTATTCATTTTTATGTAAATTTGGCTTGCAAGGGGGACTTCATCACCTTTCATGAGTTCTTTAGGGAAGCTTTGACCCAGGGTTTCACCTACTAGCATTGACTTCATTTAGCTCCTAATTGGAGTTACACACGAGATGTACTAACACTTTGAACATTGCACTACACTGAGCAAATAACAAGATGTAATGGTTTCAAAAAGGACTAGACCTTTTTACAACAAGCCAAGTGATACAGACCTAAAATTCATGTTTTTTTTTTGCATTGTTTGGCATGAAAGTCACTGTGCAATTGATTCCTCTAGAACATTCAAAAACTTTTTAGATCTTAGACAAATCCCCACTTGTCATGGAAGTATTATTGGTGCAAGGTGCACCTCAAAGTCCATGTCATAGTACTATCATTTGAGAGAATGTGGGGTGTAAAAACCCTACTATATAATGCGCATTTACTTTTGGATGAACACTTAAAATCCTCTCAAATGATGTATATTGATGGATTCCAATAATACCAAGCAACCTTGTCAGTTTAGGATTTAAGAGTGATTAATTAGTTGGTCTTATCATAAAGAAAAGTCTTGTTTGAAGTCAAAACTATGTGTAAACAAACAATTCAAACCAAACACATAGTCCTAATTTTCCTTTGAACAAAGAGGAGTTATGTTACCTGCATGAGATCATCAATTTGCCTTGTTCAAAGTTCATCAAAGGCTTGAGAGTCATATCATCCACTTTGGCATAGTTATGCTACCCAATTGAGTTTAAACCTTTACCAAAGTTATTTTAAGTCCTTCAGTTATAATCTAAATTTAGAATTACACCTTTATAAGTTCATAGGGTTGATGTGTTAAGTGGGTTCACCATTTGCACTAAATTTGAGAGAACTTAGATTTAATTTCCAATTTGGGTTGAAGGTTGTTCAAGACTCATAATAATTGTCATCACTTGATAGACTTAAGCTATTTTGTACTAAAAACTTTCACTTTGAGTCTATGCACCATAATATTTTGAGTCAAGAAAAGTAGTGGTATGCTATCAAAATTATGGAAAAATGTCTTTGCCTTAGGGATTTTTTGAAATAAACTATTTTGTCACACCTTTTGGGTAGTGAAGCACTACCCAAAACATTTCAAATATTATTTTATAGACCCTCTTGAATAGAGTCAAATTTGTTCCTACATTTTTAGACCAATCTAACTATACTTTTATGATCTTTTATCTAGCACAGTTATACTATTCACTTTTGTCTAGCTTGTTTGTCAAAATAACCAAGTTTTATACCATTATTTATGAGAAAATAAACTATCTCTAAAAGTGCCTTTTATTTCAGACCTTATACCTAGTTGATAAAGTTCATGTCCAAGAATCAAATGCCTATTGTTTGTTAGAAGTATTTTAAATACATTAGATTAAACCTTTCATCTATTTTCAAAGTCTAGCTTTTGACACCATTTGGTGATGAGTCCTAGTGCATGCCTTATTTGAGTCTAGCTTTTGACATTGCATTTGGCCAAAAGACCTAGCAACTTTGAAATTCCTTGATTAGATTGATTTGAAACACTTCAACCTTAGAGTTTGGCATTTTGATTTTTGGTCCATTTACTTGTTTATCTTTATGTGAATAGTGAAACGTTAGATACTTCACACTAGATTATTTCCTCATAAATCTTTACATAAACCTTTTGATCCTTTTGACAAATCTAGACCAAGTGGGAACATCATTTGTTTTAGATTCTATCCTTTTTAAAGTTTGTATAACTCTTTGACCTTTTATCGCAAAGCATTGACTATGGATCCCAACATGTATTCCTACACTCATAGTAGACCTATGTATAATCCACGGATTAGTAATGTAGTTGTGCAAGAAGAAATGGTGCAAGACCCCTATATGGATAATATTGTTTATGAGATGGATTATTATCCCTCTTATAATACTCAATTAGGGGCACAAAGCCAAGATCCATTAGCTAACTATCTTGTTAACACACCACCATATTCAAAATAAGACCAAGAACAAACCACACAATACCTAGTTATAATACCCACAGTGGATGAGCCAATTCTTCAACAATCATATTCTAATAATATGGCTTCCACATATGATCCATTTTTGTTTGAGTGACATTTATTAGAGAACAAAGATGAGATTTTGGTTAGAGCCATAGAGGCAGGGACCAAGTTTCCAATAAACTTTCCCCATGAAAATTTACCAATAATAGTAAGAGTGCCACATAATATCATTTATGATCAATAGGCTTATTTTAACAATCATATGGCTCTAGTCCAAAGAATGTATCAAGATCTTAATATATCTAAGTGAGGAAAAAATATCATGGAAGATCACTTTAACCAAATGTGGATAGCATATTAAACCTACCTAAATCTAGCATGCAATTTTAATCAGATGAACATGGTGAGTAAGCCTCTTATTGACCAAGTTCCTTCAATAGGAGTGTTGATAGAGTTAACTAGACAAGAGAATTAGAATTTCAACCCATTCATATAAATTGTTTTGATAGATAACTTGATGCATATGCTCGTTATTGAAGTGTCTTCAAACTCTACACAGAATAGTGAGCCAAATGTAGTGGAAAATGTGTAAATAACATCCAATCCTGATCAAAATGGTACTAATGCACAATAAAATAGCCAATAACATGTGCCTATAGTTAATCCCATGGGTAGATCATCATACTAGGTAATAGGAGTTTCTACACCCCAAGCTCAATCAATTGCTTCCTCAAGTGTACAACCTATGAGATTAGGCAATCAAACCATGGCTAATATCACACCTCAATGATAGAATGTAATGAATCCTACTCTTCTTCAACAAGTAACGATTAGTATTTCAAAATTGCAAACACAATCTAGTGTATCAACACAATATAGGATAAGTACATTGCCACTTCAATTAGGGGTAACAAATGTTCCACCTTACCAGGTAATGATGAACATACCTCTTTAGTCATAAACTAATATACCAATTCAAAACCAAACAATGACTAGTCAACAATGTGTAAATATTGGTCAGTGATAGATGCTAAATATATAACCTATTTTCACTTCCTCATAGGGATTCATGAAACAAGGAGGTCTCCATGTTTCTCAAGTACATACTAGACAACCATTGGTTTAAAATGTGCCACAAATCTAGAGAAAAGATCTTGGATTACAAGTTCCCACTCAATAACAAGGTTCGATTAGTCAGCAACATGCCCCTTTTCAACCATAGCAAACATAGTATAGTTATATCCCTCTATCCCAACCAAAAAATTCTCCAAGTCAAACCTTTATTGCCAACCCAAACTAGAATATCATGCAACTAATTATGCAATTTCAAGTACATCTTAATCTATGTATGTGTATTCCTAGTCCATTCCCCAACTAAACCAATGTACCCCAATAGGTATATCCATCATACCCTGGTCAAAGTGTCCCACTTGTGACCTCCCAACCATTTACCCAAACCAATATTCTCCCTCAAACCAATGTTCCCTCCAATTTCTTAGCCCAAAAATTACAACAAATGAAGGATGCAATTGCTGCCATTCAAGCTAGTAAATAGATTAAAAAGTTTAAATTAGATGACATGTGTTCCTACCCATTCAACATAGAGTATTTACAAATACCATTTCCTCCAAGATATGAACCACCAAAATTTGAAAAATACAAAGGGAAAGGTGACCCTAAGACTCATTTAACTGAATTCTTTGTCGCATGTCAACCAGTGGCATATAGTGACATATGCCTTTTATTTTTGTTCCCAAGGAGATTGGCTGGACAAGCCTTAGAGTGTTTTTTAAAGTTACGTAAAAATTTAGTAATGGATTTTGATGATCTTTTTGATAAGTTTGTGCAACACTTTTCTTATAATCTCAAGCATAAGACTTCATTAGTGGACTTAACATAAGCAAATAAAAAAGCTGGTGAGAGTTTTTCAAGTTATTTATAGTGATGGAGAGCCCTTGTAAGCTATTTCACCCATAGTTTACTAGATAAACAATTAGTCATTGTGTTTACTAAAAATTTGAATAGTGAGATAACTTATCATCTAGAACTACAATGTGCACATACTTTAAAAGAGATCATTGACAAAGGCTTGTTGATTAAGTGAGCACTCATCAATAAAGGATTTATCAAGTTTAATTAAACTAATCAAAATAAAGGTACCAATCCGGTAAATGACTAAAATCCCATTCAAGCACCAGCATCAGAACTGGCATAGGCCAATAACCAAGAAAGACCAAAGCAATTTAACTATAATGAGAATGTTGTGGGAAATGGAATAACCAAATCCCATCATGTCCAAATAGTGAAAACATAATTTATACCACCTTTTCAACTTAATCCTACCTAATAACATCTCCAACCAATACCATAAACACAATAACTAAGACCTGCATAATAAATACAGTAGCCTTTACCATTACAAACCCCTCCTTCTAGGAGAATCGTGCCTACATGTCATGTCTTTAGTGACCTAGGATAACCTATTGAGTCTGTATTTCACAAGCTTACTATCATTAATCTGATCAGTTGGCCTATACCAAAGCATTATCTGTAAGGCATTCCTTATCCTGATTAGTATTATGAAAATGAATTTTGTGACTATCATTGGGTCAATGGGCATAATCTATGAAAATGTGTCCAAATCAAGCATTTAATTGAGAATATGTTGGAGAATGGGGAGATAACATTGGATAATGGTGCTTCCACTTAAAATCAAACTCTTATGATTTATCAAAAGCCCTTTCCCTGACATAACAATTAGTAGTAGCAAAATGATTAACAACAACGACAATAATGGCTAGTGTAGAAGCAAAATCAATAGTATCAAAATCAAAAGTCCAACGAGTAGAATCAACAAAATCAATAGTAAAACCCACAATGATAAAATAATAGACAAAACTAAGGTTAGAATGGTAACAACCATCAAACCTACCATGCAGTTACACATGAATACAATAGGGTTGTATGTCATATTGTAGAGGGTAGCGTTAATACCATCTCCATTAATCCTAGACCAAGTCCTAATCAGCCTAGATTATTATTAAATAACAACATTCAACTAGATTACATGGATAATCCTTTTTTGACTTGGGAATGAATATAGGGAAACCAAAAAACTAGGACTTCCCCTTTTGGACCTTATATCAACAACTCATCCTTACCATGTGACCACATTTAAGTGCACCAGCAATTGAGACTTGTCTTGTTTGGTCCCACACCATTCCCAACATTGGTTAGAAATAGTGGTCTAGTATTTAATCTTGATTGTGAAATCACAACTTGGAGGTCAAAGATTAATATCCCAAGCCCACAACCATCCACCACTTTGCCTGTCATCCAACCAACTGTTCAACCTTGGAATAAACCATTCACTACTGACTAAGATAAGAAGTTTGATATTATGGAACAATTACAAAAGACACCAACACAAATTTCTATTTTAGATTTATTACAAATCTCAATAATCCACAAGAACATCTTGAATGAGTTTTTGATCCAATCCACTATTGCTAGTGACATATCCCCTGATAAATTTCAAGCTTTGGTTGGACACCTAGCTCCAGCCCAACAAGTCACATTCAACCAAAGTGATATATCTTCCCTTGGCCCATTCCATAATAACCCATTATACATAGAAGTTTATATAAGATGGAATAAAGTGAAACATGTCCTTATAGATAATGGATCTGACCTCATTATAGTGTCTCTAAAGCTCATCAAGCTTCTTGGGTACATGATGGTAGATCTCTAGCCAGAAACAATAACCATCAAAGCCTATGATAATCAGGAAAAAGAATCACAAGGCACCATTAATTTTCCAGTTATCATTGGGCCTTTGACCCATGATACACTTTTTCATGTGTTTGATCTTGAGTTATCATACAATATGCTTTTAGAAAGGCCTTGGTTACATAAGATTCATGTAATCCCATCAACGTTGCACCAATGTATCAAGTTTTCCTACTCAAGGATGGAAGTGAATATTCTAGGAGATTTACACCCATATGAACACTACAAACATCTTGAGGCCTAATTTCAAAGTTATAATTAATAGTATGACATGAATCTAAGTTCCAAGCAGGATAAAGGAAAGGCTATACTTATTGATCCTTCATTAGATAATTACATAGACCTAATACCTTAGATTACCTTTCCCACATGCCACCTCTTGAACCTTCTAATCATTTCACCATTTTAGATAATGGACTAGGAGAGTATGTGACCCATGATTCATTTCATATTATAAATATTCCTTAGAATCCAAAAACCTTTGTGTGACCTAAAGTCACCCTGCATATGCATTAGCAACAAAGGAACAAAGATAAGGGACCTATCACATTTGTACTAGCATTTGGTCTAGAACTTGACCCTCTTGAAGGGGATGAATCATGGTTATACAATGACAAACTAGATGATTGTTATAAAAGTACAAAGTATCATATTCCCAATAGGATTATGGATCATTACAATTATGAAAAAAGGCCTCAAACTGAATCAGTAAGGAACCATCCAACCAATTTCCATAACTAAGTATGAAAGACCTTATGGACTTGGATTTAAACCACCTAGGGGTGACCCCGCATATCTTATTCAAACTCCATCACCAATGACTAGTGAGGATGATGCCGACAGTGAAGCAGAGTCCAATCATTGCCTCACCTTTGATGACCTAGCTAAAACCAACCTATTTGATAATAATGTCATTTGTACCCTTACCCTAGCCATTCATCACAACCCTTTCCCATTATATTATCCCCAACTGATAGATTGGGATCAACAAGAATCTAGTCTATTAATTGATGAGTTTTATAATGATGAGGCATTATATGAATTTTTAGGCCTTAGAGATAACATTTTATTGGGAGATCACAAATCAATTTCTCCATCACATTGGATTTTGTAGCCTATTTTGGAGAGCGAGTGAACACCCTTAACCAAAAATAAATAAGTAAAACATTGAGGTCCAAAAGTGAAAACCTCTTTGAGGCACTTTTTGACCAAGGAAAGTCAAGATAAAGGCCAGTCTAGTGGTGAAAACCTATTCCAGGCACCATTAGATGGGGGTGTTCATTTTTCTTTGAATTTAGACCAGGAAACTACTAATGATGAACTTACCTATGGATCCAAGTTCAACTTTGAGAAACAATAATTATTTGATCAAATTCTTCAAGAATTTATGATTATTTTTATCACATGGCTAGATCTCCCATTAGGGGACTCAGATTCATCATGTCTAGGAGAAGTTGAAGAGCAAGTCCTAACAGAGGACCCTGGCATAATTTAATAGTTCAAGTCATTTCCTACTATCCTAGAAGATGATTCAACCCTTCTACTCAAAGATACAACAAAGGTAAATATCAATACTCCATCAGACCTAAAATGGATAAAATTAGGTGCATCCCTCATTGAGGAGGAACATGATGTCTTTACAGCTCTATTAAGAGAATTTGTAGATATTTTTGCATGGGCCTATTCTGACATGCAAATTTTAGACCCCACCTTAGTTCTACACCACCTTATGGTTAATCCTAATGCCAAACTATTAAAACAAAATCTATGTAAGATGCATCCTCACATTGTTGTATTGGTAAAGAAAGATTTGGAAAAACCCTTAGAAGTAGGATGTATCTGATCCATTTACTGCTTAGAATGGATTTATAATGTGGTACATATTAGTAAAAATATTAAACAGATCAAAATTTATACTAATTTTTGAGACATCAACAAAGCTTGTCCTAAAGATGATTTTCTATTAACTGATATTGACATGATCATCGACTCCATGGCAAGTTATGAAATGCTTTCACTCATGGATGGCTTTTTAGGATACAACTAGATCAGAATAACACTAGAAGACCAACATAAAATAGCTTTCACTACTCCATGGAGAACATTTTATTATTAGGTAAATTCATTTGGCCTTAAGAATGTTGAAGCTACATATCAAAGGGATATGACTATCATATTCCATGATATGATGTATGATATTGTTGAAGACTATATCAATGACATATTAGGAAAATCCAAAACTAGGGCTGACCATCCAGTAGTGTTGTGTAATATATTTGAAAAATTATAAGTGTACAAAGTTAGACTCAATCCAAAGAAATGTGTGTTTGATGTAACTTCAGGCAAATTACTTGGCTTCATCATGTCTCATATAGGTATTGAAGTTGATCCAGCTAAAGTCTATGCTATAATTAAGATACTGCCACCAACTAATTTAAAGCAACTTTATAGTTTATAGGGTAAGATCTAATCAATTCGATGCTTCATCTCTCAGTTAGCAGAAAAGTGCCATCCATTTACACACCTTTTGAAGAAGGGATTTGCATTTCACTAAGATGATCACTGTGAAACAAATTTTCAAAAAATCAAAGACTATCTTGTTAATCTGCCTATTTTATTACCTCTTATGCCAGGAAATCCATTCTTGTTATACTTATTATCTAATGACCATGCTCTGGGGGCACTCTTGGCTCAACATGATGACAATGAAAAATAGCATGTTATATACTACCTAAGTCATACCTTGGTTACATATGAACATAACTATGCACCTATCAAAAAAGCTTATCTAGCCATGATCTTCGTAGCTTAGAAACTACACCATTACATGTTGAATAATAAGACCATGGTCATTTGAAAAGTAGATCCTCTCAAGTATCTACTATCTAAAATAAATTTGTAAGGTAAAATAGATAAGTGGATCATGCTTCTCAGTGAGTTTGACATAGAGTATGTCAATTAGAAGATAATCAAAGGACAAGTTCTTGTAGATCAACTTATTGAAGCACCTCTCACAGACACATAGCCACTCATATTTTAATTTCATAATGAATCCATGATGATCATCATTGACACACCCATTGAGGAGCAGCCCTAAAATCTATATTTTGATGGTTCATTTACTGTACATGGATTGAGGGTAGGCCTATAGTTTATTATTACACAAGGGGATTTAATCACTAAATCATTTAGAATTAGCTTTCCTTGTACAAACAACATGGCCGAGTATGAAGCACTTGTTGCAAGACTTTGACAAGTAGTACATTGGAATATATCTCATCTCCAAGTTTATGGTGATTCTTAGTTAATCATTAATCATATCACAGATTATTTTTAGATCAAAGATGACAAGTTAGTTTCATATAAAGCCATGGTTTACACTCTTAAGCAACAAATTGCCAACATTCAATTTGAGCACATATCAAGGGATAATAATAGAACTGTAGATGCCATGGCTACTTTTATCTCTTTGATTCAACAAATAGATAAAAATAGAGATTATTAGTTCTTCTTTGAGCATTTGTTAGCACTAGCTCATGAAACTTCAACTGTTGCAATGATTTTTGATCTTGTTGATTCTAATTCTATCTGGTACTTAGATGATCCGGACAATAATTCGGATAATAATTTGGGTGATGGGTCCACCCCATTTGATGGCGAAACTTCTGGGAGCCATAACTTTTGCACCGTAGCTCCAATTGACTCGCCGTTTGAACCGTTGGAAAGCTAATAATGAGGGGAATGTCGTGAGATGGCATCAAGCTTTGCTTGATGAATTTTGACCCCCTAAAACCCAATAGAAGTGTCCCAAATTTCAATTTTATTAGTCCAGTCTAAAAATAGTAATTCCTCGAATTCTGTATTGTTGTAAATCATGGAAGTCGAACCAATTCATCTCCCTCGAGATTGGTGACCTTCCACATCCTCCCCACACCTTCAAAACATGTATAAATGAAGATGTAACCCGAAATGGAAATCAGACATCTCTTCTCAGAGATAAGCATATGTTTGGGTCTGCAATTTTGATAAATAAAACATCTCTTTTCAGAGATAGCATTATTTGAATTGTGTTATTCTTATTTATTTGAATTATTTCAGCCAAATATTTTGAGTTTTGGATCATTAGACCTCTAAAACTACCTTCATGAACAATTTTTACCACCTAACCTATCTCAAAAACAAACCAAAGCCTTCATTCATCATCCCACTCTTTATACTCTACTTGGATCCATCATTTACCATCATAGTTTTGATGGAACTCTATTTAATTGTTTAAATTTGATAGAGTCTACACTAGCATTAAAAGAAGTTCATGAAGGAGTATGTGTCACTCATTCTAGTGGGGAAGTCTTATGTAAAAAGGTATTATGAATTGGTTATTATTGGCCCATAATAGATGTAGATGCCATGACATATGTAAAATAGTGTGACAAATGTCAATGACGTGCTAATCTAATTCATTCATCATCCCACTCTTTATACTCTACTTGGATCCACCCTTTACCATCATAGTTTTGATGGAACTCTATTTCATTGTTTAACTTTGATAGAGTCTACACTAGCATTAAAAGAAGTTCATGGAGTATGTGTCACTCATTCTATTGGGGAAGTCTTATGTAAAAAGGTATTATGAATTGGTTATTATTGGCCCATAATAGATGTAGAATCCATGACATATGTAAAAAAGTGTGACAAATGTCAACAACATGCTAATCTGATTCATGCCCTAGTAAAAAATCTAAAATTGATGTTGACACCATGGCCATTTTCTACATGGGGACTTAACCTCATTGGGAAGATCAACCTCACTTCATCTGATGGCCATAAACATATCCTTACCACCATCAAGTATTTCATTAAGTGGGTTGAAGCTATACCCCTCACTTACGTGACTATAAAGAAAATTTCCAAATTCATCTTCAACCATATAATTTACCACTACAGTATCCTCTCTGAAATTATATTTGATAATGGAGGATCATTCAAAAACAATGATGTAGATTAGCTATGTATTGAATATAACATCACACAACATTTTTCTACAACATATTACCCTCAAGGTAATGGCCAAACTGAGGCATCCAACAAAACCATTGTCAATATTCGTAAAAATATTGTCAATGATGTTGATTGTGATTGGAACTTATAGATATTCCCTAACCTTTGGGCATAACATACCAATCATCGTAACCCCATAAGAGCCACTCCATACTCACTTGTATATGGTACAGAAGCCATCCTTCCCATTGAGATCGAATTGCCTTCACTGTGCATCTCTTTCAATCATGTCTTGGATGATCATGACTATCAGGTAGCTCCCCTGAAAGAGCTAGACCTACTTAATGAGAAACACATAGTCATGCTAAAAAATCTTCAAGCATATCAGAACTAACTCAAAGGCCACTATAATTGGTGTGTTAAGTATAGAACATTTGAACTTGGTGATCTTGTTCTTAAAGAAAACCAAAAGAATACCATGACTAAGAAGAAGCATAAAGGTAAATTCAAACCAAACTAGATAGGGCCTTTCATCATTACTACAGATTATGGATCAAGAGCATATAGTCTTACCATACCAGATGGAGATGAAATTCTAGAGCTGATGAATATTATTTATCTCAAGTGGTACTATGCTTGAATGCTAAGGTGTATTTGTCTATAAGGACCATTTTAGTTATGTCTTTTTATTACTATTCTTGTTTATACAAATACCATCTTTATCCATCTTCTTTATCATATCCACTTTTTGATACCAACCTATCAGCCCAGTGTGTTCTAAAGCCTAGCCTATTTGACCTTGGTTTTTTCCATTTGTTACATATTTTTAGCATCAAGGTATCTGATTGGTTTCATCATTTGGTTCAAGTACTTCAGACAAAGATCATATTTTGAGATATTATGATAGAAGTTTTTATAGTTGTATCCTTCATTTATTATTCCTTTCTTACCACCAGTCTTACTACTAATTATAATCACCTTTAGGAAAATTAGTATCATAGATCTATGTCATTGTGTCCCATTTATAATGACATATGGGAAAACTAGGGGTAACATTAATCCTTGACATACCAAGTTGCCCATTCCTATGTCATACTATGCCTTTTTACCAATTGTGCCTATTTTGTTTGAATTGACTTCTACACTAGTCAAATTTATCTGTTATAGGGTAGAACTATAGTGACTTGAGGTCCTACTCTAGGACTATGTAGGCAACACTTGATACTTGTTGACGTCAGCTCAGTCAACCTAAGCCACACTCTCACCATTTTGTGAGCAACCTAAGCCATGCTCTCACCATTTTACAAGCAACCTAAGATACACTCTCATCATTTTGTGAGAAACCTAAGCCATGCTCTCACCATTTTGCAAGCTTGAACAATTTAGTGTCTCATCGTTCTTGATTGAGTTGAGACACTCCAAAATAATTCCAAAAACATTTGAAAATTTGTAAAAAATAACAAAAACATTGACCACTTCTTTGCCTTAAGGATTCTAGGAACCCTTACTAAGTTATAAACACATTACTTATCATTTAGTTTCCCATCCTTTTTGGCCTTTTTCACTCGCGTACTTTCCATTTTTCAATACCATTCCTCTTCTTCTCGCACATCTAATCTATTTTTTTCATTAGTTATCACATTCTTCCCATTCCCTGGGAGAACTACATTTGGCCTAAAGTTTTTTATTGGATATTACATCCATGGAACTATGTAGGTAGCATCCACTTGCCTAGTGCATATGGAGACTGCTCAGCCACCCCTTCCTTTTCTTCTATTCCCCCATTTTATTCATTTGTTAAGTTGTCACCTATTTTCTAGGGGCAATGTTTGTAGGGTTTCTATTGCATTGTTTGCTTATTTGTTTCTACTTATTTGGTTTGTTTATCTATCTGTTTGTTTGACTTTATCATTTTTGCTTTGATTCATTTTATGTGTGTTCATTGGGTGATTCCTTGCCCACACTTATACTCAAATCCATCCATATTCATATGTTTACATTGTCATCATCATTTATATCATTGGTGCATTATTTTCTATTGAGAAATGGATTATAGGAGTCAGTCCTTATGCATATTTCAGACAAGTCCTCATGATGTTATACCATGATGCCTACCAAAATGTGCTACAACAAACCTCAGCTTCAAGAAGTCTATTCAGCAATGGTAACATCTCTTTAGCACTGATATCCCGATTCCATTCCAATCATATCCCAAATAGAGTAATTAATCATGAAAGAATTTACATCTTTATTAGTTTAGATGAGCATCTCCTTACTAGTAGGTTATTCTAATTCATCATTACCCTCTGTGTTAAGTTATCATCCTCTTCAACCAATTTTATCGTGTTTTCCATAATCATGGTCCAATGATTATAACCACATATGGAAAATCATTGCACACCATCCCACCTACATTTCTCAATAATTATAATTGCCTTTGGACAAATCATTATGTTATCACCACTTTAATTTTTCTACCTATACAAGGGCATGTTATTATCTTGTTTGTCTATTCTAACTAGGGTAGCTCCATCTTCTCAATGATTATAACCATCTTTGGGCAAACCATTGTGTTATCATACCATGTTGCCACTATCAGGGTAGAATGTTTATAACCACCTTTCGGTAAACCATTGTGCACCATCCCACTTGCATTCTCAATGATTTTGACTACTTTTTCAATCTCATTATGTTTTTCACCCCATCATCTTTTCTTTCTTTGGTCCCCTCACTTCGCTTCTTTCTTTTTGAGGGACCGTTTGTTGACTTCTTTGTGTTAAATGTTCCCTCCAGGGGGCATAATACAGTTATTTTATCATCATTGAAGTTATAGGCATATAAGACCTTTTCATTATTTGAGAAGATGTTACTATGCTTATAGTTTGCAATGCCTTCCCAAATAGGGGAAAATTATAAACACCTAAAATTGGCCACTGATAACCTTCAATTAGGCTTTTGGCCAATTTCCACCCAAAATACACAATTTGGTCTAAAAACACTAAAACATGCTAAATGATGTAAAACTAACATATTCAAGTGTTGATTTTGGCTAGAGTATCCTTAAATGGGGCAATGAATTTTGTGGGCTAGCTAACTTCAATTATTTTATTCTGAGTCAAAGTGCCAATTTTGCACCTAGGTGATTTGGATTGCTCTTTCATATTAATTCTCTTACATGAGACATGTGCCTTTATTATTTTCTATTGGTAACTGTTGACATAGAAGATTGCACCCTTAACAAGAGGTCGAGCTCTTGCCTTCCTCATGCAACAATGGAAAATCCCCTCTCACCTATGGGACTGACGAAGCTAGAGGGGAGAGTCTCTAGATGAGGGCTAGCTCCCTCTGATGTATCATTTAGGCCCTATTTTCTCCTACTGCTAACAAACAAAATAAAAAAGGGGGTGGGATGAAAAGAGAGAGAGAGATGTTAAAAATAGAACCTAAGCCTAAAAATGAAAAGGTGATACACCAGAAAGTGTGATCCACTCAAGCCTGAACATACACTTCTATTTCTCTACATTTTTTTGCTTTTTACATTCAGAAGAAAGAAGAAACTAAGGTTAATGGTCAGGGGTTTATACGTTACCCAAATTAAGTTGCACACTATATCCAAGCATTGTAGGAGCTCCTCTTTGGTTATGGAGGAAGACACCTGTAGATGAGAATAAGACTTAAACACAAAAAATGTTAGATAAAGATATGGTGGACTACCAAGCAATATGCTCGGTCTTGGAAGCGTAAAGCTCCATGAGGGATGACAGTCCACTATTTATGAAAAAGAGTGTTGTATAAAAAGAAATGGTGAAAGACTAAAAAAGAGAAATAAAGATAACGCGTACCTATTCTTTGCTGTCAGTCTGTCACAATCATTGATGTCGGTAGTCCTACCGACGTCAGTTTGTCAATATGCTGACGTTAGTTATCTTATCAATGTCGGTAGGGGCAGTGGGCCTTGGATGGGTTTCAGGGTATGTCTATGGTCGACAGAGGAGTCTAGGAGTTTAAGGGTCTATACAGGGTTACACGATAGTGAATAGGGTCTGAAAGGGGGCAAAGGTCAGGGATAGGTATGAGAATAGGATAAGAATAAGAGGAAGGCTTTTTAGCCTCTCCAAGAAGAAAGTCAGGTCGGGTCGATAGTATTTAGAAATAGTAAATAGAAACTAATTACTAATGTATTCTAAATACTAAAATGAGACAAAAGAATACTTAGCTCTACTTGGTGAAGAGCCAAAGGTGTTAGAATGCTTATCCCTATTGTGGTTGATGTCGAAGTCCTCGTGTGATGTTCCAATCCAATCTGGAATCACTTGTGTAGAGTTTCTTAGCCAGGTGAGCATTAGTCAAAATTTGATGCTTGGTTTCAGAGTGTGCGTGTCCACGTTTAAGAGTCTAAGGGAGGGAACGAGAGAGAGAAAGAGATTAGATTTGAGATCCAGATCCTAGTTGAAGGTTAAAACTCGGTTTAAGAAACTAACATCGGTGATCCCACCGGTGTCAGCTGACAGTTGACCGACATCGACGGCCAGAGAATAGGTAAAAGGGCTATTTTTAGCCTTTTGCTCATTTTCCATCTGCCAAGTGCATTTCCCATTGGAGAACAGTCAAAAAATGGGGTTATTATGCATGAGAGTTAGTTAGAAGGTTGGAATAGGTCTTAGGTAGTTATGATTTGAAGGACTTAGTCATAGGGTAGGAAATAGTCTTAGGGCGAGGTGTCCAAGGTGAGGTGTCCAAGGTGAGGTGTCGAGGTGATGTCATTAATTTAAAATAAATAGTTTATTTTAAATTAATAAGTGTGTAAGGGACCAAGGGGAGTCAACACAATTTTGGTGTCTACATTTTCCCCTTTTTGTCTTTTTCATTATTCTTGATGAACTACAAGATAAAAATAGATGTTGTTGGTTGCCCCAGGTATGGGATGAGGTATTCCCCCTCAAAGTGAGAATCAAGAGAGGGCAATCTAAAATCAATTACCAATTTGATAGGTAGTGGATGGGTATGGTGAAGTTGGAGTGTGAATGCTATAATAGTTGAGATTGTGCATATACCACTTCACGTGATAGATAGGTCAAATTGTCGCAGCCAAGGTTAAGGAGTGTTAAAATCAAAGTAATCAGTCTCCAGCTTTTAGTCATAGCTGATTGGGTTAAATGATCAAAGCTATAGCTCCAATGGTCATCGTGTTCCAAGTATCCTAGGCTAGAAAGTGCTCTAAAAAACATGAAAATGTCACAAATATTGGGGATCAACTTGGTCACGATTCAACAATAGGTGTGAGGGTCATAATGTGGGATGCGTACAATTTGCTAACTAGTCGTGAGGTAGCATATGTAATCAAAAAAACTAAAGCAAAGTTGTCTCGAAAGTGGTCATGATCTGAGGAGATAGTCGCGATCTCCAAGGTTGTTGGTCGAGTCGGGCTAAGATATAAGTGATCTCAAGTGTTTGTTTGTTGTGGTTAGAGAGATGTATGTGATCTCCAATGTGCCCCTTGAGAAGTCTAAGGTGACTTCTACAATGTCAGGGCTGATTGTTTGGTTATGATTTTGGACTAGGTTAAGTCATGGTTATAGGTTAGATGGCTGGTCCATCAGGTAGATGAATGAATAAATGGCTGACGTCATTAGGGAGACGAACGGGCAAATGGCCGAGCTAGCTCTAGAAGACCGCATGTCAATTGAGTGCTACCTACATAGCCCATGTTCTAAGGGTCTCAGGCTAATGTAGTTCTCCCCAAAAGGGAAGAAGAGTCAAAGAGGTTGTTAGTTGGTATTGGTCATGTTAGCATTTTCCATATGTATAATGGTACATGCTTGAAATGATGAATGCATGATGATGTTATAGCCTTTTCCATATTATGTGATGGTATATTTTGTAACATTGGTGATATGGCTTTTCATCCCTAGCAATTTTCCATATTAGTGATGGTGTATGTTAAGAATGAAATGAATAATGATATTATAGCCTTTTCCATATTGTGTGGTGGTGTATTCTATAACATTGGTTATATGGTTTTTCATCCCTAGGAATTTTCCATATTAGTGATGGTGTATGCCAAAAATGAAATGAAATTATTTATGCTTTAGCAGGTTTCCATATTGTTGATGGTATGTGCTTGACATAAATTGTGTTTGGTTGTTAGTTTCCATGTGTATTATTTTCCATAAAAATGAATGTGAATGGGCTATGATAGTTCATATAACACAAATCAGTATTTGCATTAAATAAATCATGATGTTATGTTAGAGGTTTGAAAAATGTTTTGGTTATCATGTTATGGGCATGTGACGAAGTCAAGTAAGAAGTGAAAGGCGTGTTGCTCTTTCATTTACAAGGACCATAGTGATAGCATAGATAAGGGTTTTTGCAAACAAAAGCCCTATTCATGCATTATGTCGTGGACCATTGGTTTTTGTTAGTGAAGTACTTGAATCACTTGACATTAAGTGAGCTCAAAATCCCTTGAGTATGTTGGAGTAATAGGTGTGATTATGTGATATGTAAGGATAGTGTAACCCTTTTTAGTAGGGATAACTTTGCCCCTTTTATAGGTGACCCTGAGAATGACTATAGACAAGTCCATGACTTAATAGTTTGCCAGTAAGTTTTTTTTTTGGTAGACTGATCAATGCAGAAAGTATACGTGGAGATGTTGTTTTGTTTTGTGGTCATATGGTGTTGTGTATGTAGCAAAATTTAGTCATATCCATCCTTCGAGGGAGTGGTCTATATTTTGCCTTGTATGGTTGAATGTCTTTGAATAGCTGTCCTTTAAGAGAGCAGTCTAGTAATTATAGCAATGATGCAGCTGTCCTTCGAGGGAGCAGTCTACATTTATAGTTTATGACCTTTTGTTAGGCATCCCAGTTTTATTTTGTTTTTGTTGACTGGACTTTTTAGTCATGGACTAGACTATAGAGGTTTAAGGGTTTCCCTTTTATTAGAACAAAGCATTCATGCTTTACAAAAGGGTTAGCTAATTGTTGTAGGGAAAAAAGGGTTGAAAGGAATAGGAATGAGGATGTTGAAGGTTGCTCAAGGGACGAGCTCAAGTTAAATGTCAAGTGAATGATTACTTGGTTAACAATAGAATGGTCACAGATGTAAGGCATTAACAGGCTCAGGTTCTAGTTGGCCTTCGAGAGAAGACAGACGATAAGTTCTTGATCCATACTTGTGCATTATTATATAAGGTCCGAGCCAATTAGGAGCAAACTTGCCTCGTTTGCTTCTTTCCATATTGGTCACATGTTGGTTTTCTTTAAGGATGAGATCTCTGATTTTGAAATCTCGCTCTTTCAAATTTTGATTGTAGGCACGTTTTGGTCGATGTTGGATGTGAAGTTGGTTAAGAAGTTAGTTGATGCTTGGTTGAGGTCGTGATAGTCAATACAAAGTTGAATTCCCCCAGTTGCTTGTGACAGGGACAATGTTTGACACCCATTATGGATAATCAATGGGTTGGATAAATGAGATGGAGAGAAGATGATGAAGCTCCTCTTTGACAAGGAGTGCAACGTGAGGATGCATCCTGCAAAGCTTTTGCCTGATAGGCTTAGTTTGAGAGGGCGAGATCCTGATCTTCTAGGTTGTACTCTGAAATCTCAGAATCACTGAAGGTGATGGAGGTAATGGTTGGTAATGTTTTGACTAAAGTAGCCAGTGGTTAGGGGTCCTCAGGTTAGACCTCCACTGCCTGTAAAGCTTTGATTAAGGTTTGGCAATGTTGTGGAGAGCTTTTAATTAGGTCATTAAAAGAAGTCTTCACAGGGGTTTTGTGAAGTTGTTTCACCATGGAGTCATGAATTGGCTTCAAAGATGTTGGTTGGGATGTGCCCAAGATTGAAATCTTGGGTTTTGGTGGTTGAGGAGGCTTGGCAAATGGACATGTCCAAGATATAGAAACCTTCTCTTTTCCTTTATCCTTCATGGTTTGTGACCTGGTGGCCACATTGATAGTGTTGATTTAAAATAAAGGGGTTGAAGGTGGTAGAGGGACCATAGTCTGATGATGAGATCCCAATTTAGGTGAGGATGTTTGGGAGGCATGGGATGGTGTTAGTGGTTTGTTGAAAGGATGGTCAAGAGGATCCTTAATAAAAAGGGTGTCCTTTTTCAGGTGTTGGTGAATGATAGCCTTAAGAGCGCATCAATGCTCAGTGTCATGCCCAAGTGTGCGATGATACACATAGATTTTAGTGTCGTCAAACCAAGATGGTTTTGGTCTGAGAGGTTGGAATGGTTTAAGAGGTGGGAGATTGATGCTAGAAAACTACAATAATTGACATAACAACAAAGCATAAGACCCCACTAATGGGTCTACACATTTTGTTGTAGTAAGGGTTGACAACTTCTATTTAGGAGTTGTAGGAGTTTTTCGTACCATCTTTTTGTTTGGTGGTGTGACCACATGCGTAGATGGCACTTTTGTGGTGAGAGGTGTTGGATTTTTTGGAAGAAGTATATGTTGGATGGGTAAAGAGAGTAATGGAGGTGATTTGTTTTTGTTAGGTGTTGGAGTTGGGAGCACTCCTATTAAGGTGGAAGGGTGTGGGCCCAAAATAGAGGGCAATGGTGAAGGTGGGGGAGGAGTTCTCTGATGTGGTTTAGTAGCCTTCTTTAGTGTGGTGCGAGGACCACTACTACATGAGGCAAGGTTCAAGTCTACCTTCACTTGAGTGAGGTTTGATATAGGGTGAACACTGAGAGATTTAACCTGTTTCGGCATGGTGGATGCCTATGAGGATTTAGGTTCATATGTGGGCGGTTGAGCTTCTGACGATTTGGAAGTGGAAGCCCGATCCTCATCAAAGACTTTGGGGTGATTTGTCACAAAAGGGTTGGTAGTCAAATCGGGATGTGTAAGATAAGGAGCCTTAAGTCGCTCCCATAGTGCCTCATGTTTTAGGTTCCTAGAATGGAGAAATCCTAAGTTTTTTGCCAATCGTGAGAAGGGTTTGGGTGACGTCACACAAGGTCTTACAGTTAGTCTTTTGGAGGATTTAGGCAATTGCAAGAGTGAAAACATGTTAGATGCAGTGATCTCAGGCCAAAGGCAAGAGAAAACTGTTACCGAATCTTCCTCGACCGAAGTGGGTGAAGTGACAAGTTCTTTCGATGGAGAAGGGATTGGAGAATGTGGCTCATCGAGAGGATAGAGCACAGGGATGATCATGGCTTCCGCATGTGGTCGAGGAGCAGGAAAGGTATGATCCTCCATTGGTAATAGGAAGGATGAGGGGGGGTCTAGTGTCGTTGGTGTCATCAAAGCATCCTCTAATATGGGAGAGGTCAAAGTAGACTCTCCTACGTGTGAAAGGGGTGTGGATGGAGGACTATCTTCCATTGGTAGAGGACAAATAGGAGAGGAAGGCTCCTCTAAAGGGTGAAGTAGAGGGATTATGGCCCCTTCTACATGAGGGCATGGGGTATGAATGGTAACTTCTTCCAATGGTAGAAGAAGAGGGAAGGTCGAGGCAAGAAGAACAGGTAATATGGGTTCCTCACAAGGTAGAAGTATGTGTGGAGGAGGTGTTGTGGGGGTGATACAGGTAGAATAAGCTCTTCTACCTATGGTGGAGAAATGGGTTGACGAACCTCTTCAAATTATGGGAGAGGTTGGTTAGGAATGACAGGAAAGACCGTGTTAACCGTGCGTATATTGCACTCTTGGGGGTCATCAGCCATGATCTGAACATTATTTTGACTAGGGGGATGATTAGGGAATGGTTGCTTAAAGATTTCTATGTTTTGGTTAGCTGACACATTTGGGTTATCCAAAACAAGATCCCCCTTGTCTAACATGTCTTGAATAACATTTTTAAAGGTTTTACAATTGTCTGTGTCATGACCTTTGACACGATGATAGTTACAAAAGTCATTTTCCCTATACCATGTAGGGATGGCTTTTGAGGGGTCAAATTGAGGTGGTCAGATTTGAGGGAGATTGAAGACTCCCTGCTTTACTAGTTTATCCAACACAGAAGCATATGATTCTCCTATTGGAGTGTATTAATGCTATATGTATCATTGTTGGAATTGTTTTGTGAGGCTTTGTGATGTGGAAGGCTCAGAGTGGTTAGCTGTGTTAGAGGATGATGATCTAACAACCACAGTATTTGCTGACCCCTTAGACTTGGAGTGGGAAGAAGAAGGTCTGGAAGAAGGGTCATTGGATTTTGTGTTGGTATTTTTACTACGCAATTTGACCTTATCTTCTTTGACAGTGCGGAGTTCAAGCTTTTTGGCCATGGTGAAAGCTTCGTCAAATGTGCAGAATGTTTGAACTTGAAAAGTAGATGAGATGTGCTTGGCACATGCTCTTGAAAAGAGCTCAATGAGCTCAGGTTGAGGTAATGAAAAGGAGAGTTGGTTGATCAAACCTCTCCAATGGGCAACGAAATCAACTATTGATTCATCGTCGAATTGTTTAATAGAATATAGGTCTGTGATGGAGACCTTTATAGTGATGTTGATTGAGAAGTGGTCGAGGAATAGCTGAGCTAGTTGAGTGAAGGTGAAGAGAGAGTGACTGGTAATAGAACTATACCAATCAAGGGCAGCACCAAAAAGTGACATAGGAAATGTGCGAAGTAATAACGCATCATCATGTGCTATAAGGTAGCAAGCGTGTCTAAATGCTTGTAGATGTTGTTGTGGGTCCTATTTACTCTGAAAGTGAGTAAATTTTGAGAGTTCCCACTGACTACGGTATGGTTGAATAGGGACCAAAGGGTGAATGGGTTCATTGCATATTTTTTCATATAAAAGAACATTGCTTGAACTTGAAATAGATGTCTCAAGGTTGGACATCTTATCCATCAACATCTTGATTAGATCCGTTGATGGGTTGGCAAGAGGGGCACCCCCTAGGTTGTAGGGTACCTAGAAGATGTTGGGAGGGGTGTATGACATACTTGGTTGTGTTTGTATAGGCACAACATATTGGTAGTTCATCATAGGGATTGGTGTTGAGGTTAAGGGGGCTTGTGCCATGAAGTTGGAGGGCACAACTTGACTGGATGCCGCTAAAGGTGGTTGGATGGTGGCAACACTAGTTAGAGGATAGGGAGTCACTCTTGTATTTATGGGCGCAAGAGTGGGGGGGATAAAAACAAGCAAGTTTTGAAAAGGTGTTGAGCTTGTTTGAATTTTTTGTGGTTCAGGGGGTATAGAAACCCCGATGGAGGTAGGTCCAGAAATAGAAGGGGAGACTAAATCTTGAACATTGGCCAGGGTTGGGTTACTAGTTGAGGTTATGGCCTGAGTGACCATAGGTTGAATAATGAATGTTGTTGCTTCAATCAATGAAGTTGGCATCCCATAAATAGGGTTACATGAAGGATCTCGTGTTTGGATTTTTGTGAGATAGTGTTGGAGAGCCTTGACATTGTGGTCAAGAAATCTCTCAAAATTTTGATCCCCTTCAGGAACAATTGGAGGTTGATTTGGGGTTGGTTGGATAGGAGTACACTCAGTGTTTGAAATATACTCCATTAGAGGACTTGCTATAAAGGGTGAAGGTAGAAGCGGTTGTTGCCTTGCATGGTCAACAAGAGTTTTGGCTTGACTACGTGTCAAAACCATCCAAGGCAAAATTGATTCAGGTTTCAAAAAACTATATGATTCAGTTTTAGAAAACCAAAATGTGTGTTTAACAGCAAAAAAGTCAAGTTTTAAGCTTGTTATTTGGAAAGAAATTTTGTTGACAGTGATCGATGTTAGTAGAAAAACTGATGTCGATAAATATATGTTGTCAACGTCGGTGGAATAAATCGATGTCAGTGAAATAAGTTGCCGATGTTGGTGAAAAAACTGATGTCGGTGTCTGTGTATTTCCAAAAACTCAGAAAATTGAAAGTTTTTGGAATAAAGGATAAATTCTGAGTTGTTTTTAGACTCAGAATGATGTGACCTTACCAGCTCAAAAAATTAGATAAAGACAGCAAAATAGATGATGGCAAGCAACCTCTAAACGTTAAATTCCTAAGAATAAATTTTAGAGTCATGGTGGCTTATGCCTTAGAAGAATGTGTTTGGGAATTGGGATTTTAGAACGGGTCCTAAAGAGGAAGTCTATGGCTAGTTTTGAGTTATGTTTTGGTGCTAAAAAATTTGTGTTAGGTTTCATATGTGGCCTGGTGCTGGGGGCTTGCTCCCTTCACTTACGAACCCAGAGCTGAGATAGGTCGCTTAGCCAATATATACTTTGCCTATAGTTTATACTCTGGCAGAGAATAGAGTGGGTCCTCCTCTTGGTGGTGAAATCCAAGTAGGATTGCCAAGAAGGGTAAGGTATCCACTAGGTGATGAAATCCTAGTCGGGCCTTGTCTCAAGTATGTTTAAATGTTTGATTTGTGAATGTGGTCTAGTTGTGTAACATATGTGCACTACGATTTATTCATAATGCATTTTAATTACTAAATGAGAGGATAAGTATGCATTCAAGCAGGTATGAAATGCAATAGTTTTCTTTTAACCCAAATTGAAATGTTTTGTTCAAATGCAAACAATGAGAAAAGGTTGAGAGTATGAATTTTCACTACTCTAAGATGCAGGGAAAAAGTGACAAGAAGAAAAAGAAAGATATTCTTTTTAGCTTGTGCTAATGGTTTCTTTTCAAAATGAAAAGATAGAAGAAAAGGATGCAAGAAGAGGATTTTCTCCTAATGCAACTATATGAAAGTTTGATTTTTAGAAAAAATGAATCTAAGGAAAACTCCAGGGTCCCATCGGGCATGCCAAAATGTTTCTCTACATTTTTTTGCTTTTTACATTCAGAAGAAAGAAGAAACTAAGGTTAATGGTCAGGGGTTTGTACGTTACCCAGATTAAGTTGCACACCGTATCCAAGCGTTGTAGGATCTCCTCTTTGGATATGGAGGAAGACACCTGTAGATGAGAATAAGACTTAAACACAAAAAATGTTAGATAAAGATATGGTGGACTACCAAGCAATATGCTCAGTCCTAGAAGCGTAAAGCTCTATGAGGGATGACAGTCCACTATGAAAAAGAGTGTTGTATAAAAAGAAATGGTGAAAGACTAAGAAAGAGAAATAAAGATAATGCGTACCTATTCTCTACTGTCAGTCTATCACAGTCACCAATGTTGGTAGTCTTATCGATGTTAGTTTGTCAATATGCCAACGTCGGTTATCTTACCAATGTCAGTAGGGGCAGTGGGCCTTGGACGGGTTTCAGGGTATGTCTATGGTTAACAGAGGATTTTTGGAGTTTAAGGGTCTGTGTAGGGTTGCACGATAGTGAATAGGGTCTGAGAGGGGGCAAAGGTCGGGGATAGGTATGAGAATAGGATAAGAATAAGAGGAAGGCTTTTCAGCCTCTCCAAGAAGAAAGTCAGGTCAGGTCGATAGTATTCAGAAATAGTAAATAGAAACTAATTACTAATGTATTCTAAATACTAAAATGAGACAGAAGAATACTTAGCTCTATTTGGTGAAGAGCTAGAGGTATTAGAACACTTATCCCTATTATGGCTAATGTCGAAGTCCTCGTGTGATGTTCCAATCCAATCTGGAGTCACTTGTGTAGAGTTTCTTAGCCAGGTGAGTGTTAGTCAAAGTCTGATGCTTGGTCTCAGAGTGTGCATGTCCACATTCAAGAGTTTGAGGGAGGGAGCGAGAGAGAGAGAGAGATAGATTAGATTCAAGATCTGGATCCTAGCTAAAGGTTAGAACTCAGTTTAAGAAACTGACATCAGTGATCCCACTAGCATCGACTGATAGTTGACCGATGTCAGTGGCTAGAGAATGGGTAAAAGGGCTATTTTTAGCCCTTTGCCTATTCTCCATCTCCCAAGTGCATTTTCCACTGGAGAACGGTCAAAAGATGGGGTTATTATGCATGAGAGTTAGTTAGAAGGTTAGAATAGGTCTTAGGTAGTTATGATTTGAAGGACTTAGTCATAGGGTAGGAAATGATCTTAGGGAGAGATGTCCAAGGTGAGGTGTCGAGGTGATGTCATTAATTTAAAATAAATAGTTTATTTTAAAATAATAAGTGTGTAAGGGACCAAGGGGAGTCGACACAATTTTGGTGTCTATAACTTCCCACCAAGAACCAACTCCCATACACTTCATTTGACATGAGAAAACCTTCTGCATCAATGGGTCAGGGGTCTGTGGAGATACAGGGAGAAAATAACCACTAGAGGCATTCTGAGACACACTGTAGCTGCCTATCCACTTCACCTATACTCCTCTAGGGACACTTCTGATAGACCTATAAAAGGAAACTCAAAAAATGCACCAAACATGCTAAAATCATTCTGCAAAAGCATTAAGAAAATTACTTAACACAGAATCAAGGCATAGACACATACTAAAGATGCAAAACTTAGAATGGAGGTAAAAATGCTATGTTTCAATTCAAGGTAAAATTTTGGCAGTTCTGCCTTACAAGCCCGAGATATTTTTTGGGTAGAGTTTTGCCTTAAGGCTGAGAGTCAATCCTTTCTCAAAAGAGAAGTTTACAATATATAGAAAGAGGAAGAGAACTTGGCACCTCCTGGGAAATATTTTGGTGCCCTTTTCCCCCAGTGGCCCATGTGCATTTTGAACCTTGGGAAGAGGAAAACCACTGTTACTGATGTCATTCTTCTAAAAGAGGCCTGCTAGAACCATGTTGTACCATCACCAAAATTGACTTTGGCATTCAAGCATTAATGCAAGAACATGGCCGCGCCTCTTTTTTGCAAATAGACTACAGTTTGTCCCCTCATCAATGCCAACTAGAGAAAATAGGCTACACTGCTCATCTGACAATAACTCACCTTCCCTTTGCCACTTAGATGCTTTGTCTTTTCTGCTCCTTGTCTTCTTCCTACTCTTTCAGCCCTCAAGGGTGATCTTTTGGCAGGTCATTGTGTTCCTCGAGTTATTTCCATGGTTGGCACTCTTTTGATTCAAAAGCAAATGGTTATTTCACTGAGTTGAATTTGACGTTCACGTGGCCATCACCCAACGGCTAGTTCGTCTGCTTAAATTTGACGTCTGTGTAGCCATCACCCAATAGCTAGTTCACCTCCTTGAATTTGATAGCTTTTGGGATGTCACCATCCTTGGAAAACCATCAGGTCTTTTGTTTTGGGCTTTTTTCTATGCTTCAAGATTTTTCTCATGGACAAAAAGTCCACAAGAATTGGCTACTTTGTCTTTTCTATCGGGTGGCGGTCCTTCACTTTGAACTGGCAGACTCTTTGAATTGAGCTTCCCCTAAATTCCTTCAAGCTTTTTGTCTGAAGGAATTCCTTTGGACAAAAAGTCTAAAATAATTCAGCCCATCGCTTTAAGTCTTTTGGCCCTTTTTTGTTTTGGGCTCTTCGACTATCTTTCATCTACCTTTGGAATACTCCCTGCCCTCTGTAAGAGCATCTAAACCTAGCACTACCCTCTGCAAGGGCATTTGGACCTTTAGCTATCAAACACTTCATTGAACCAACCCATTGAACCAAAATTGGTTCAATGGTTCTACGGTTCAATGCTGTGCACCAAGCTGATTGAACCTTTTGCTTTGAATTTCTCGATGAACCAAAATGTATTGAACTGAAGTGATTGAACCAACACATTGAACTAGTTCAATGGTTCAACACTATGCACCAAGCCACTTAAACCAAAGCTGATGATCCTCTCGATGAACTTTAAACATTGAACCCACATTGAACCAAAGTCGCTTAAACTAAGGCATTTGAACTAAAACAGTTGAACCAAGCCATTGAACTAATTGGTTGAACTAGTTCAATGGTTCAAAGTTGCACGCCGATGAACCCACCAATTGCACTTGAACTAATTGAACCAATGAATTTAACCAAGTGCATTGAACCAACACTAAAGCATTAAACCAAGGTTGAACCAAGTGTTGATGAACTTGTGCAATCAGAAATGAATTGGTCTAAGACAACAGGGGAAGAAGGGGATCGATTTTTGGCCTGTTGGGCAAAAAATGGTCAAAAAATTGGTGACTCCTAGGGGAAGCATGCCTACTATGCTTAAAGACCAATTACCTTATAGTCCAATCTATTAGGCATGAAGTCCAATGCAGCTTGAACAATGATCAGCTATAGAGCCAAAAGATCCAAGAATCAAACATGAAGCTTTTACCCCACACACAAAGGGAAACACACAAGGCTAAAAACACTACCTGTGCAACTACACTTAGGGAAAGCAGTAAAGAAACTAAAAAAAAAAAATACTCTATACACCTAACCAGGAATGTTTTCCTCCCTCCTGGATCAAAGGGAAATTTTCTCAAGTCCTCTCTCTGGCAAGAAGACTTATGGTGCCAGATAAGTGGCTGAATGAGAAAAGGCTTTGGTGACCTACTCTTCTTGCCTGTTACATTGCTTGGCTTGTATCCAAGTGGATCAAAATCAAACATGCTTCCAACATATATGTACTCTACTTGTCCTTAGAAGCTTATTGAATGCTGGTCCCTCATACTGGTGCATTTCACCAAGAAATCAATGGATGTTGGCTCATCACGATAAGCCCTTTGATATATATACTCCCTTGCAGTGCATCATGGTCTGACTTGTTTCCTTCTACCTCATTTAAGACTTTGTTAGACTCATCCTCTACTTCCTCTTGGCCTTCTTGAAGAAGGGTGATAGTTGTGATGTTTGAAATGGAATCACAAACTAATTTCTCATCCCACAGAACATCACCTCTCTATTCGAAACTTTCTTCTTCAAGGCTTTCCTCAAGGAAGACCAGCCTCTCCTTTTCCTCCTCAAAGATCAAGATCTATAGATGTTCAATGATATCCTCCTAATCTTTCTCCAACTTAGGCTCCTTAGCGTAGTCATCCTCCTCATCAAAACAATAAGGAAGTTCATCAAACAAGGGGGGAGAGAGCTCACCATGCTTTTGTTCCTGCTTGTATTGCTAGAACATTTGCATATATACAAGACTTACATCTTCTCTATTGCCAATGAGGTCTTCACAAGGAGCCTCCATGATGATTCCACCTTCATTGTCACTCATGATAGCCTCCTAGGAAACTACAGCTTGGATCTTCTGCTCCTCACTCACCTCCTACAGAACAAGTTCCTCTTTGAGAAGGGGTGAAGTGGGAAAACCATGTAAAAGAGGAGGCAGTCCATGAGCTAGAATCAAATGATTCTCCTCTTTCCATCTGGCTAGCACTTCATCAATATCAGGTGTGGCCTAATAACTCTCTTGGGGGTGTATAAATGGGGTGTGTTCAGACATGAAATCTGTTATTTGGTCTGAACCATCCATCACACATTGGCTGAGGAATCTCTCTCTGGATTCCAACTCAACAATTCTCCTAGCTAGATCCTCTTGGAAAAGCCTTTCCTGGAAGTCATTAGCATCATCATGAGCAGAATCAGCCTTAGCTTCTTCAAGGTTTTGAAAAAAACCTTTCTTCTTCTCCTCCCTACCCCATGATTCTACTATTTTTCCCAAGTTCAGGATCTTAGAATTAGAATTTTGCTCCTATGAACAGGCAGCAACTTTGTTTTCTCCAAGGTCCTGGGGCTCCTCCACAAGGTCTAGAAGTTCTATCTCTCTTTCATGAAGCAGCCTCATCTTAGCCTCTAAATCTTCAATTTGCTTGGCTAGATTATCTTGAAAGAGTCTTTCTTGGAGGTCACCAGCATCATCCACTTCAAAACTCTAGGTTGGTTATTGGCATTC
The DNA here is from genome assembly GCA_037957365.1 of Torreya grandis. NCBI lineage: Eukaryota > Viridiplantae > Streptophyta > Pinopsida > Cupressales > Taxaceae > Torreya > Torreya grandis. The sequence goes on along the minus strand of JARHVA010001457.1, from coordinate 2,217,074 downwards.
CTTCCTCCAACTCAGAATCTACACATCAAGTTAAAAGACTTGGGGAGGTTGAGAAATGCTAGGAAGAGACTATTGATGTACTGAAAGAGTCTCTAGAAGAGGGACGTGCTGGTTCATGGTATTCCCCCCAATGGAAGATTCACAATCTAAGGAATTGAGAAGATTGACATCCATGGGGGGTTGCTCTAGTGCCCTTTGATGCTGGAAATATAGGCACACGAGATTGAGAGCAGATGCATCATATGAGCTGGAGTGAGTAAGTGCTATCTGATAGAAAGGATTTGGTGCACAAGAGGGGGATTTCTTTAGAATAGGAGGAGGCACATAAGGCTGACTGCCTTGAATAAATGGATTTCTCTATTTTGCTACCTCCTCCTCCATGAATTGCAAGTCTTGAGCTTGCTTAAACAAACAATGCTCTCTATACATCAGCTCTTGCTGATATCTGTACCACTCCTCTAGTCTGTTAATCTCTAGGACCACTTCCCTTATTATTGCAAGGCAACTAGGAGAGCTGCTTGAGGTGATTGCATGCAAATTTTGAGTCTGATCAAAGTCATATGAAGGAAAACAAGGTCCATGATTTTGTGCAAAAGAATTATACATACAAAAAGTGATTTTTGATGGCACCAAGCTACTTAACCAACTGATTCAACTTAGAGTCACCATTGGTGTTGATGTAAAAGCCTCTAAAGGCTAGTTGGTTGAAGAACACACCAAAAATTCATTAACTCTTTGGATAAAACCTGTCCCAGTTGGTCCCACTGGGCATGCCAAAAATTGTTGACATAGAAGATTGCACCCTTGGCAGGAGGTCAAGCTCCTACCTTCCTCACGCAATAATGGAAACTCCCCTCACGTCTATGGGACTAACAAAGCTAGAGGGGAGAGTCTCTAGATGAGGGCTAGCTCCCTTTGATATATCATTTAGGCCTTGGTTTCTCCTACTGCTAACTAAAAAAATAAAAAAAGGGGGGGATGAAAAGAGAGAGAGAGAGATGCTAAAAATAGAACCTAATCCTAAAAATGAAAAGGTGATACACCAAAAAAGTGTGATCCACTCAAGCCCGAACATACACTTCCCATCGAGAACTAGTTCCCATACACTTCATCTGACATGAAAAAACCTTCTACATCAGTGGGTCAGGGGTCCATGGAGATACAGGGAGGAAATAACCACTAGAGGCATTCTGAGACACACTGTAGTAGCCTATCCACTTCACCTATACTCCTCTAGGGACACTTCTGATAGACCTATAAAAGGAAACTCAAAAAATGCACTAGACATGCTGAAATCATTTTGCAAAAGCATTAAGAAAATGACTTAACACAAAATCAAGGCATAGACACATACTAGAGATGCAAAACTCAGAATGGAGGTAAAAATGCTATGTTTTGATTCAAGGTAAAATTCTGGCAGTTTTACTTTACAAGCTCGATATATTTTTTGGGTAGAGTTTTGCCTTAAGGCTGAGAGTCGATCCTTTCTCAAAAGAGAAGTTTACAATATATAGAAAGAGGAAGAGAACTCGGCACCTCCTGGAAAATATTTTGGTGCCCTTTTCCCCCAGTGGCCCATGTGCATTCTAAACCTTGGGAAGAGGAAAACCACTGTTACTGATGTCATTCTTCTAGAAGAGGCCTACTAGAACCATGTTGTACAATCACTAAAATTAACTTTGGCATTCAAGCATTAATGCAAGAACATGGCCGCACCTCTTTTCTACAAATAGACTATAGTTTGTTCCCTCATCAATGCCAACTGGAGAAAATAGGATACGTTGCTCGTCTGGCAATATCTCACCTTCCCTTCACCACTTAGATGCTTTCTCTTTTCTGCTCCTTGTCTTCTTCCTACTCTTTCAGCCCTCAAGGGTGATCTTCTGGTAGGTCACTGTGTTCCTCAGGCTATTTCCATGGTTGGCACTCTTTTGATTCAAAATCAAATGGCTATTTCATTGAGTTAAATTTGACGTTCATGTGGCCGTCACCCAATGGCTAGTTTGTCTGCTTAAATTTGATGTCTGTGCAGCCGTCACCCAATAGCTATTTTGCCTCCTTAAATTTGATGGCTTTTGGGACGTCACCATCCTTGGTAAACCACTAGGTCTTTTATTTTGGGCTTTTTTTATGCTTTAGGCTTTTTCCCACAGACAAAAAGTTTGTGGGAATTGGCTGCTTTGTCTTTCTTATTAGGTGGCGGTCCTTCGCTTTGAACTAGTGGTCTCTTTGAATTGAGCTTCCCCCGAATTCCTTCAGGATTTTTATCCAAAGGAATTCCTTTGAACAAAAAGTCTAAAAGAATTCAGCCCATTGCTTTAAGTATTTTGTCCCTTTTTTGTTTTGGGCTCTTTGGCTATCTTTCAACTGCCTTTAGAATACTCCCTGCCCTCTGCAAGGGCATTTGGACTTTAGGCTATCAGACGCTTCATTAAACCAACCCATTGAACCAAAATTGGTTCAATGGTTCAACAGTTTAACGCTGCATGCCAAGCTGATTGAACCATTTGATTTGAACTTCTCGATGAACCAAAATGTGTTAAACCAAAGTGATTGAACCAACGCATTAAACCAGTTCAATGGTTCAATGTTGTGCACTGAGCTACTTAAACCAAAGCTGATGATCCCCCTGATGAACTTTAAACATTGAACCTGCATTGAACCAAAGTCACTTGAACTAAGGCATTTGAACCGAAATGGTTAAACTAAGCCATTGAATTAATTGGTTGAACCAGTTCAATGATTCAAAGTTGCATGCTGATGAACCCACCAATTGCACTTAAATCGATTGAGTCAATGAATTGAACCAAGTGTGTTGAACCAATGCTAAAGTGTTGAACCAAGGTTGAACCAAGTGCTGATGAACTTGTGCAATTAGAAACAAATTGGCCTAAGATAGTAGGGGAAGAAGGGGACCAATTTTTGGCCTATTGGGCAAAAAATGGTCAACAGTAACATCCTAAATGGGAATACAATTCCAATGCATCTAACAATGACTTCCAATTTCAATCCAGTCAAATTTTGGACTAATAACAAGGCATTATGATCAATTTGAGTAATTTATGCACAAAGTGCTTAATCAAGCTTAAAAGCTAATTAATCCAAATCAAGGCATAATTAATAATTCCATCAAAACTTGTTGAAAACTTATTTTTAGAAATGAATATTGAATATCTTCATCATCAGGTGACCTCATTTCTTGGAAAGACATCCCTAGGCCATAAATGCCATAAATATCAGGATTCATGCCCTCCATGCCTCTTAATTGCCCCTTCTTCCAATGTCATGATGAGGATAATTATAAACTTAATTCCAAAAATTGAATTAATCTTCAAATACACATCTACATCTCAATATGGATGGTTCATGTTGATTCTAGACATTCTCAAAAATCTATAAATAGAGAGGCCATGAACATCATTTCCAAGCTATTTTGGTTCAAAGTTATAATGCACAAATGTCTTCAAGAAGTCATTAAAACTAGTGTTACCATGCCCAATTAATTTCAATCCAAGCTAAGCCAAGCCAAGCCATAAGCCAAAGGTGCTAAGGAGATATGGAGGTAGCCAAGCTTCCATTGCCAAGGACTTCATGAGCACAAGCTGAGCAAGCCACTACAGTAAGCATTTTGGAGCATTCAAGGGAGGTAAAATAGGGTTTTTTTTACATTTTAGTTCTATGTTTTATTCATGTTTGTTAATCTATTCTCTCCCTAGTGTCTAGGCCTAGAGATGTTATGCTAGTTAGTGTGTTTCTTTCATTTTGTTTTTATTTTGGAACTAACACCATACTAACCATCCTCTCTTGTGTTAAATTCCTAGATCACACATGTAACCCATAAAAAAAATTAATTTCAATTTTAATCCCATGTAGAATACATTAGTAAGCCTTGTGGTGAAGGCCACAAATTCAAATTGATTTCTTGAAGAAGATTAAACCAGCGTCGATGCTTCTATTGTATGTTTGTGAAATAATCAACACATAACATTAATGATTAATTATAATAGACAAATATCATTAGACCATTGTTTGAATTGATGGTTATTTTTTAGTTTAGCTTTTCTTCAATGAAACCAAGCCCAATTTACATCAGTAATGCTGACTAATCTACATCATTAATATTATGCATGGTCGATTCAAGTGTTGATGCAAATTTATATTATGTAGAGGAATAATGGCATTCGTGATAGTTTATGATGGCCTTAATTGACATAGAAACCAATGTCTAATTTATGATTAAAATAAAATAGATTGACTATGAATAAAAATAAGTCTTCAATATCATGATAGGGGTGCATAGATAACACATATTGGTGTGCTTACATTGTCACTATTACAAGAAAGGAAAGGAAAACAACAAAAAAGATGATGAGTTAAGACTAATATGTATTTAAACAAAAAGGTGGTAGTGGTCTACCAATGAATATATTATATATGGGTGTTTAAATAATTTAATAGGTGTGCAAGGACTATATCTCATATGTGCCAGTAAATATCACATCTAGAATCATAATTGGCAGCAACACAAGTAGAGCTACTCAAGCTACATTTATAGCATTGTGTCTCTAGTTTCACTATGTACAACCCATATCTCCCACTCAAAGTGACCTACATAGTAACAATAACATTTTAGATCATATGGAAATTTTACTCAGATGAAATGGATCCCTCTATTTTTTTGAAACCACAATCACCATGAACTATAGATGAGGATGCATGTCATGTACTATTTGAGCAAATGAGAATGTTTATCATTTACAAAGAATTTCACCCATGATATCAAATGGTTGACTCCACGTAAACACAAAGAGACTATGTTGGGTGAGTATAAGACCCTAAATAATGTTCATTTATTTAGTGAATGTGTATGGAGTATGCTTTACACTAATCCATGTTTAGATGAAAAAGTGTTTGGGCTCTACTGATGAAAATGCCTTCGGTGTAATAACTCTATTTTGAGCTAGGTTCTACAATATTCACATCCACATGTGGAATTTTATTATTTTTAAAATTGGTACTGGTGTGGGTTCTTCAACTTTTTTTTTTGATATTTTTTCTTTTTATTTTCCAATCCTCAATTTTTCATGTGCATGAGCACTCAATAAGAGACTATTAATACTCTAGTTTACAAAAGTCATTATAAATTGATGATAGTTTCCAACTTAAATACAATTTGAATGAGAAAAAAAACAATTTTTAGAATAAAATCAAACCCATTAAAAGAAAGGTAACATAAATATAAACCTTTTCTTAGATTATGAAAAGAGGAGGCTAATGTTAGGCAATAATATTTTTCAAAGGAATGATGAGAAAATGAGTATTTTATAAAATACAAAAATATTTAAGAGGTTTTAATGTTTAGGAATTAACCTTTTAACAATAAAAAATCACTCTCATTTTTTAAGAAAATATTAGGTAATGGTTTATGGGAATGCATATAGTTTCGATAGTCTTAAGCATTTAAAGATTTGTAGGTCGAGTTATTAACTTATTATCTTATTGAATTGGGTTATTAACTTCTTTAGTATTTTTATTCTAGTCTCTTTAAATAGTTCTAACATGGAGCCAACTATTAATAATTGTGTATACTTACTCAAATTTTCATGTAATTTGTGCATTCTAGGATGAAATGTTTATTTGTTTCCCCTGTGGTGTAGAAAACACATTCTCTCCTTACACTCTTTTTTAAGATTCATACATCTTCTTATCTCACATTTGATGTCGGGTTGGTTGATCCAAATTCATTACTTTATATTTTTATATTAGAAATAATGTTAATACTAATATTAATGCTAGTAAATAAATATTAGTTTAGTTAATTTTGTGGTTGAACTTGTTGGGGTCCTAAGTAACTACCTCTTGAAAGCTTATTAAAAGCTTTCACTCTTTGTAAATTAATAATAAAATAACTCACCTTTGAATAATATTTGGTAAGTTTTAACAATGTAGTATTTTATTATCTTACCTTTGTCTGTCATAATAATGGTATAAGAGCTTAGTATATGAAAGTGAATGTGAAGGTGGAGCTGAAGCCCCATGTAGAAGAAAGAGAAAGTTATTTGGGAATAAAACATTTGTGAAGGTACTATAGAATTTGAAGGTACAATTTTTTTTATTATATTTGAAATTTCATAAATCTAGTTGGTACTACCTCCAAATCCCTAAAATCAAAAGTTAAAAATCCATTTTTGTCTATTGTACAGCTCGCGATAATTTGTAATCAATATCAAAGCTTTAATTTTTTGTTTTTCACACCAAAAACTCCTTTATAAAACCTTGAAGATCAAAAACCCTAGATTTTTTGAATTGTATGGATTTAAAAAGACCTAGGCATAAATGATACAACATTTTAATGTAGTTTATAAGTTATATGCATTAAAATTCCTTTTAAACCTTTGTTTCCATGATTTGTATGGATTTGAAACCATATTGGGAGTAGTGTATGCACTTGTATGGTCTATGTGATTTAGGAAGGCAATAATGGTGTTTTATTTGAGCAAAATCTAATTTATGTGTGTTTTGTTTGCTACTGACAAGCTTGAATCTCTCTAAAACCTTATTTATATCATTTACACCAGTCTTCTATGCAGTTGTATGATGTTTGATTAGCATTTATAGTCATTTGAAATTATTTTGAGCATCATATGACATGATTGGTAGTAACATGGCATAACATTGTGTGAATATAATGCAGAAGTCTATTTCATAAGCTTAATATTATATTATTTTCACTTGGCTACATTGGAGTGAGTCCCATAATAAAAAGCTAAGTGCAACTTTAACTCAGTGAATATCTAGGTGAAAAACTTTTACATGCACACATTTTTTTATTTTTGGAAAATTAGAAAGTACAATTTAATTAAAATATCTTTCATTCACATTTTAAAATTTATTTTAAAGGAGTTGGTTAAAGGTCTTTTATAGAACATTTGTAAAGGAGAGGTCTCAAGTTCAAAACCCCACCAAGTTATCCTTTTGGTCAAACATTTTTTGGTAAAAAATAATTTTGGAAGTCTTTTTTGAATATTCAATTTGTACTTTTTGAAGTGGTTCCAAAAGAGAAATGTGTAATTTTTTCACCACTTGTGACACTTTTACAACTTTTTTTCAACTCTTGCATCTAGTTGAGTTTTAATATAAAGGCGGTCATGTGACTAGTCAATCTCTAAGTTTTTGGATGTTTTAGACACATCAAAATGGTCAATTTTATGATTGGAGATTTTTATATTATTTGTATGATAAATGTATTGAAAATGACTTATAAGGTTGCATTTTTAGTGGAAATTGACACCTTAACAATGATAAAGTTTCTCATTTCATCTAACACTAATGCTATCATAATTATCACAGAATCTTTCAATGAAAACTATGTCGTCTATTATAAGTCCATCAGGATCTTTTTGATTGATAAAGTATAAGCATCACCAAGGAGGTTAGAGGATCCATCAAAGGTTGGAGGATACTTTACCTTCTCCAATTAGATATTCTTTTAGAGTTTGGATCAAATTCTTGAATAACATTTTTGGTAGTAGTAGTGTGTTTTTCAATTTATTGTTGCTTTCAGTTTAGTTTTGGTTTTCTTTAGTTCATCAATATTCATGATGAGTAGACAAAGTAGTTTTCATTTGGTTTTTCATTACAAGGTCTTCTCACCTCATAATTGAAAGGGGGGAGATAGTGCATATCCTTTGATCAATCTTTAATGATTGTATGATTTGGTAGGGGAGTTGATAGCACCATAGTATTGAGAAAATTTTCATTAGCATTGTTGGGCATCAAGGAGATGTGTCATACATAGTACTGAATAGTCACTTGGATGGGTTTTTGTGTGAAACCTTATGTGGATCAATGTGGTTGAACAAGGCTTGATCATATTTTACTTTAGTATGGTATAGAATGATTTAATGGGATGAGAAGGCCTTGATCATGTTCATCATTCATGCCACAACTCGTGGGGTAGTGTGCTTTTTGTAAGCGACATTGATTGATCAGTACCATGATGTATAGTATGCTAGTTATAGGTGTGGTAAATACTTTTGATGACTTCATATTCATAGATCTAGATCATCTTCTATGCCTCTTTTTGGATCAAGGGGATTTTTTTGGTTGGTTGATCCAAATTCATTTAATTTATATTTATGCGTTAGTAAATAAGTATTAGTTTGGTTAGTTGGGTGGTTGAACCTATTAGGGTCTTGGTAACCGCCTCGTGAAATATTATGAAAAGCTTCCTCATTTTTTATTTATTAATAATAAAATATATTACCTTTAAATAATATTTGGTTAATTTTTGACAATGTACTATTCTATTATCTTACCTTCATCAGTCTTAACATCTGATCCTATGGGAACTAATCCTCATTTAAATGATGAATTTATTTTACCTCTATTTGATTTCAAACACTCTATAAGGATTTTTATAATGTGCATAAATTAGCTTGAATTATATAATATAATGTTATTGTTTCCTATTTGTTTTCATTCTCCACATGACTATTCTAAACCTTTCATTGATATAGTTTTTAATTTCTTTGTTAAGGTTTAGGAAATCAATTACATTGATATAATATATACTCATCCATTTGTGGTTATATTTCATCCATGTTTTCTTCCTTTTATATAACTCTTCTTCTCTTGCAGCCCTAAGTCACTTGTCAGTCTCGATATTTTTGTTTTTTCAAGTATCAAAGTAGTCTAGTCATAGCGATTGTCTCTAATGGGAAAGTGCATGTTTATACAAGGTTTATTTTATAGGTAGCTAAAGCATTGATTCTGAATTTTTTTGTGATTAAATTTTTTTGGATCATTTATATTTGTCTCCACTTCAAACTTGCTTATTATTAGCCCAAAGTTCACACCCATGTACAACACACTAGGGTGACAAATAACCCAAATAAGACCTTAGTATTACTCCAATCCCATAACATAATATTATTTCATCTATTTTAAATCACTTAAAGATCTCTCCATTCACCTTGTATTATTTTAATTCTACATGTATTCCAACTGAATTTGTTGTGAAATTTTGATCAAAATACTTGTATTTTGATACCACTTCAAGAGACTCTCCAAATTGAAATTTGAAGTGATTATTATTAATTTTTAGTTATAAAATCATATAATTCTAGTTTTTATGATGTTCACCTGCATCCCTACCTCTTTACATAAGATTTATATGACTCGTAAGTGGTCTCTTAAATCTTAGGGTGTCTATGTCATCAAAATTAGATCATTGGTAGATAGTAGGAGTTTCACCACATATTTGGACAAGTGGACCCCTCTTCATCCATATTTATCTATCCATTATTCTATCTCATTGATATATATCCCAGACAAAGTAGGGGATAAAGGCCACCCTATTTTGGCACCTATGCCACTCTTAAAACACTCAGACAACCCTACCTTTTTTTTTATTTTGGCCTTGACTTACTCATATAATCTATGAATTTTTTCCTTGTAATGCATCAACACCCTTATATCCTCCATTATGATCCATAATTTTCTCCTTTGTATTGTATCAAATTCATTCTTTAAATATACAAAACAACATTAATGTTTCACCTTTTTTATCCCAAACCTTTTCAACTACATATTTAAGTGTGACATAATGATCTATATGTCAAAAGCCCTTCATCTTAACTCTTATAGTTTTTATTAGGTATTTTTATAGAATCTTGGACATATATGCTTTGTAATTCATCATATTTGTTATTCTTAATTATCCCACATGTATGGGAAATAATAGTTGTCTTGGGTAGATTAGTTTAAATTGAGAATTTGTGTAAGAGGAAGGATCATCTATTGAATATTTATATTGAGCCATGCTCAAAAGAGGTATAATTAAATTACTTAAATAGATCATCTAAATTCATGATATTAGATGTAAACACAAATATCAAGATCAAAACAACAATAATATATCACAATAATAAGAGTATAATAATTAGATTCACATAAATTAATTCATCATATTTGTTATTCTTAATTATCCCACATGTATGGGAAATAATAGTTGTCTTGGGTAGATTAGTTTAAATTGAGAATTTGTGTAAGAGGAAGGATCATCTATTGAATATTTATATTGAGCCATGCTCAAAATAGGTATAATTAAATTACTTAAATATATCATCTAAATTCATGATATTAGATGTAAACACAAATATAAAGATCAAAACAACAACAATATATCACAATAATAAGAGTGGAATAACTAGATTCACATAAATAATTGGCAACATAGAAAAATAGTTGATAAATAAAACTGAGCCACTTCAAGGGGAATTATCCATAGCCATGAAATAATAAAATAATTCATAATATTATCCTCAAGTAATAACCACTACCTCCTATATATACCATACTTGGGTTATTGTTACTCCATAGGCTAACCCTGCTAACAATATGAATACATAAAGAAATGTGACAAGATATGATAAAAGGTTATGTGTCCAATCATCCCCTTAAAATCAACATTAAACAACTCTATATTATTTTTTAAGAATGCTTCATCCTCCAATGTTTCATCCTCACTATTTAGATTCTTCCATTTGATCAAATACTCCTTAATCTCCCTTATTTGTAGCCTTTTGGTATATGTTTGAAGGATCTCCTTAGGTTTCAAAATGACTTTTCTTTCCTCATCCAATTATGGTAACCTAATATGGGTAGACACTCTCTATATAATTACTTTATTCAATTAGGAAACATGAAATATTGGATGTATACATGTAGACTGAGGTAACTCCATCTTATATACAACACTGCCAATTTTTTGTTGCATCTAATAGGGGTAGTAGTACTTAGGATACTTTTTTTTATCTTATTTATGTTTCTTCAAGGACATTTTATTGTATAGGTATAGGTTCACACATACTCAATCACCCAATTCAAAATTCCTCTCCCTATGGTGTTGATCCACTTGTTTCTTCATTTAGTTTTATGTCATTACCAAATTCTCTCTTATACTATCTAGTACCTCCTTCTGGTGTTTAATGTGTTATATAATATTTTGAACCCTTAGTTTTTCCCACAAATATAAGGTGATATATTGGGGCTAGTACCCATATAGTTCCAAATATGGATATATTTTGGATGAGATATGGAAGTGTTATACCACCATTCTATTAGTGGCAACCAATGAACCCATATTTATTATTTATTTGATACACAACAAAGAAGATAACCCTCTAGGAATTTTTTGACCACCTTTGTTTTCCCATGAAATTGAGGATGACAAGAATATCTATGACCCAACTAATTACCCAAACATGATAATAAAGCAATCCAAAAATTACTAGCAAAGATAGGGTCACCATCACTTATTATGATATTGGGGGTACCATGTAGCTTTTGAATTATACTTTAAAAAAAAAAGATACTAGTATTTTATCTATTTTTGGCTTAAGTGTACTTAAACTAATAAAATTTTAAAAAAATCATACTTCATAAGATATGACATTCACATATAAATTTGAGTGTAACTAACAATTTTTCACTAATCTATAACAATATACTATTTACGAAAACACTCAAGGAATCAGACACTTAGATTATTTTTAGAAGGTACAAGTCTATGATGGGGTATAATCATTAGCAGATATGAGGAAGGGCCCCATGAATGCTCAAATCTAGAAATAAAATGTTTGCATGAGTTGAGGCAAGTTCACACTTAATAGGCACTTGCATAGTGTATAATTGTCTGTTAGCATGCAAATTATCATGTGTATATATTGATTCTATGATTATTTCAATCATTGCATCTATGTCTACCATTACTTCATGTATATTCAGATACCTAAAACCTAACACAAACTATTATGTTTTATTTCTCTTTGATTTAAAACCCTCACTCTTTATACTATAATATGAAATCACTATAAATCAAGAAAATAGGTGAAATGGATGGGTTGAGCCTGACTAATCTCAGGAACCCCTATGTCTAAGCATTATCTATGTACCCAATACTTTGAAGAGGGAATTCAAACTCAAAGTAGTTATCCCACCTAGCTGAGTGTGTGTAATCAGTGTCATACAATCATGTACATTGTATGGATTTTAACAATTGAAAACTTTTGATTTGAGCTTATAATATATTAGCATTAAAACTTGTCTTAGGGATTTCTCCTTTGATGGGTTAAATACTTTCAAACTGTAAGATAGTTCCTCTCAATGTGCAGAGTGATTTCTAGTGATAGATAGATAAGTGTTATATTGCAATAGGCTTAGGCTTGATATGTTTATATAGTTAGCTTTTTGGGAAATTTCCTCTAGATTGACATGTAAAACATACAAGATAACCCACATGTAAATTTTGAATTTATTAAAATTATCATTAAATGGCACATTGAAATATTCAATGAATGTGGATATATCCATAGTGTGGCACTATCTAAGAGGTACAAACCTGTCTAGATAGCATGAATAATGATATGAGATTAGGAAATAGTATGAGAATGTTATTAAGTTATTCAGTAAAAGACTATGGAAATATTGTGTAACAGTAATGATAATTTGGGAAGATTGAATTCATATATGGATGAATGGATAAGGAAGAATTCAAACAAGAGTAATTTATACATGAATATGTTGAGTATGTTAAATATTGGTCAAATCTAACACTACCAAGTGTATAATACCAAATATGAGTGTCTATATTAATTTGCCCTTTATTCTAGTAGTGAAATTTCTAGATTAAAAGGATATAAGGTGATATGATGATAACCATAATTAATGTACTCAAATAAGTATTGAGTGTTGTGCCTTGTTCTATGTAAACTTACAATGAACCACACTAAAATAATTTATTCACTTATGATATAAATCTAAAGTAAAACATTGATCGTACATTAAATGAAAAATTAAAGAATGAATACACTTGTATATATGTAAACTAATATGTATTTTGGAGATAATGGAGAATGGGGTAATCATGCCTCTTGGATCTACCAGTGCTAAACTGTGGGTTGAGTTGAATATGCCCCAACCCTCATTAAAAATATATAAGTGCCTAGAAGTTAAGTCACACAAAACTTTAACCCCACACAACTCATTATATATTTGAAATGGAATGGACTATAGGTTAAAATAAATATATTAAATGCTTAATAATATGCATAAAATTTCTAAATCATCCACTACAAATTAATTATATGATTCAATTTAAGTGATGCCTTAAAAATGCCTGCATAATGCTTGAGTTTAATTTTTGTTGAATCTGCCATATATGCCTTGCATATGTTATTAGTATAATAACTATTTTAATTCAATTCCAATAATTTGTGACAAAATATCATAATATATGTGAAACTATGAACATATGCCTCCCATATGCCCCCAATCAAATGATCAGTGTAATCTATGTCATTTAATATATGAAATACTTTTATATAGTATGTGAAATTATAATCATAATCCTATAAAATCATGATATATGCCCCCAATTTTGTGCCAAACCTATCATAATCTAATTAAAATTGTAATAATATGTGTAATCCTATACCATTATGAAATAATATGTGCCCAAAATCTAGAATATCTAATTATGAAGGTTTAATCTTTAAGATAAGCCACTATGTAAGCTCCACTTTGATGGGAGAGATGTAGCCTATGAATTACTCATCTCAAATATGTATCATGTTATATATAAAAAGATATAAGTAGTGTGAAACATGTAATAACTTTTAGAGAATATGTCATAATAATAAGAATAGATCCTCTAAGTATATATTAAATATGCATCTTGAGGCATACAAGTGTCATGCCCAGATAGATATAGCAATGAAAAACATAGTGAATAGTCAAAATAATAATAAACATCCATAAAATTAGTAATATCTACCATGAAAGTGCTTGATATGTATCATGTCACCACAAAGAAGAATATGAGTGTGTGATATGGATCACATCACAAATAAAGATAGTCATAGATTTATCCACACACAACAAATAGAGTCACACTCATGGTGATGATGTAGAAAATAAATCACACACAATATCACTCAATATCACACAAGGCAAGAGCCACACACAATGAAAAATCAATTGTCACATAAGGCAAGACCCATACACAATAAACAATAAAATGTCACACAAGGAAAGGTCCACACACAATGGACAATCAAATGTCACACAATCAAAGAAATATTCATAATGGATAATCAAATGTCACAAAACAATATAGTCAAACATAAAACAAATAAATATTCACATAAGCATCTTATCATGTAACATGCAACAACATTGATAATGCATAGAAAAATAAAAGCTAATCTACACAATCAATGTATGCCATCATTGTATATAAAAATATATTATCTAGCAAAATAACACTCTAAGTAGTCTGAGTCAACACAAGTAATGTATAATTAGTTTAAATTATCTCAATATGATCAATGGAAATATTTAAATAAAGATAAAACATTTGTAAAGTAGCAAGTTTCCCTTAGAAAAAACACGCCCCCAATATAGGAAGTTAGCTCTTAGGTATAGGAATGTCCTACATCTATGTGTCCATGTCATACAAAACCTATATGTCTAGCATCCCACTTGTGTATACCATGAAATGCATGTGCATATAGAAAAAAATGATATATATTATAACATATATGATAAGTCATAAATCATGTAAATAAGATAAACATGTCATGCATAGGTCTTTTTTTTTAATATTTCTATTTTTTATATTTTGAAAATTTTGAACTATGTTTTAAATTTTTGACATACAATGGTCAGAGGTACTTGAAAATGTTAATTCTTGACATATCTTAGACAATTTAATTATTTCCAAATGTGTGAATCTTATGCACCATTCCTATAGCCATTTATTTATATATGAGCTTGACCCCTTTGTTCATTTTCACTTCTAAACAATAATTTCCAATTCAATGACCAAACTATCTTATATCACCTCTAATATTGTTCCAATATCAAGATAGTTGTATCTCATTTTATGGTATAAGTGTATGTTAGGCAAACAAGTTCATTTCCATGGACCTATCCACCTAGTGTAGCCTCATCCTCGTGCCATTTAACTACTAGTTTTTGAAATTCAAAATTTTAATTTGGGTCTTCTTGCACATTTCACAAGTTAGATAAAGGAAATTTTCAAAATATTTTACTATATAATAAAATTAAAAAATAATTTAAAATGGACTTAATTTATATATGGAATCTATATTTTACATTATTGCACATTGAGAAAAACTACTCTATTGTTCCCAAATTCAATATTTATCACTATGAGCAGTCTCAAATCAATTATAAAGCATTTGAAATCAATCTAAGAGCTAACATTGCCAAGTATAAAATCCAAATTTCTCATTGCATACATATAGTCAAGGAGCAAAATTACACAATCACTTTAGGTGGGATAACTATGAATGACTTGATTCTCTCCTTGACATATCTAAATATGTAGGTAGTGGTCAATCATCAATGAGGTTGATTAGGATTAGCATAACCCATTACACTTCCCCACTCTTTTTATAGGTTTATAGATCTCATAAGTACACCTTGGGTTTTTAACATAAATACAAGGAAACAACAATATATGTATAACACTAAAATAAGTGAAGTATCTCATCCCTCTCAACAAACATAGGTGCAGGTGCTAGAATAGTCACAGATTCATCATAGTTAAAGAGGATAACTTTGCAGTAAATGAACACAACTTGTGGTGTTGTCTAGGGAGTGTATACATGTATAGAAATATATGATAGCTATGTTCTTGATCATGATATGTCCCAACTCTATTTTGTCCTAATTTCCATTTTTAGACGTCAATCATAGTCAACTAGAAACTAAAAAAATTGAGCATATTATTTTTGGTTGTACTTACTATTTTTAGAATATGCCACTTGTCAATCAGTTTTAGTTTCATTAAATTATGTTTTACATTCGTATTTATGTTTAAAATTTCATATATTTCAATCTAAATAGATATATCAAGTTTTAAACTTATTAAATAAATATTTCTTTGTTTTATCAAAAAATGGATAAAACATATACATTAATATATTCAAGTAAGACCAAGTAGCACGGCTTAGAAAATAGAATAATGGGAGAGATATAAACAATTAATAGCATATGCTAAGGCATATTGTGCAACAAATTTAATAACATGGCAATGTGGACAAGTGAATTTAAGTAATGTGCCCCCATTGTAAATGTGAATTGCAACATCATACTTAAAAATCATGTAGAAATAATAGTAGACATGCCCCCAATGGGTGAGAATCATTATATGTGCTCATGTCATAATATGTATGCATGAATGTGTGTGATTTGGTAGCTCATTTTAATCCATAAAATGTATATATATTCACTATATAAGAGTGAGCAAGTAGTATGTCACAAAGAGTGTGTATTGGGATGAAGATGTTGTGATGCATGCATTATTATATAATAGATGTCAAAAATGTCTAGGTATAAATAAATAATCAAAAGGAAAGGGATAAAAAAAAACAAAGGCAAGAGCTATAATAATGATAAATACAAAGGCATATGTATACATGCATGAAGATATAAGAATATAACAAATGAGAAATCAAGCAAACATTGAGAAACTATGTAAAATAGATTATGTTCCTACCAATCAAATATCCCATCAAAGGGATGCTCATATGTACTCTCTATAAAATATGTGTTGTAACTGTGA
This sequence comes from Torreya grandis, assembly GCA_037957365.1. Taxonomy (NCBI): domain Eukaryota; kingdom Viridiplantae; phylum Streptophyta; class Pinopsida; order Cupressales; family Taxaceae; genus Torreya; species Torreya grandis. The sequence continues at coordinate 2,200,420 of JARHVA010001457.1, read as the reverse complement.
TCATCATCCTATAATTTAGACATGTCATTCCAATCATCTACTGTATCGATAGTAGTATAGGTAAAACCAATTGCACCATATTGTGGACTTGGTTTATTATATCTCTATTACTCTTCAATATGTTTTGTTATTAGTATCATGTGCCTTTATTGTGATTACATTAGATGTTTTTGCTTGAGTATTAGTTGAAAAAATGTTTTCCTCTTTTGTTATTTCTCTATAGATGCTTCCTATCTTAAAATGGTAATAATGGCACATTCAAGATCAAATGTAACATAGTCATGATTCTTACTAAGTGTGGCACCAATTATTCCTAGCCATGATCTCCCCAATATTGCTTTATTATTAAATAAAGTTAGGTTAGTGTGAAATATAGCATAAAATATTTGAGACCAAATGTTACAATAAACTCAATGGATTCGATGCATTGCTTAGGTTCAATAATATTATCCAAATGTTGAATTTCATACCCAAGAGATTCAATAAATGTCATGCTAGATGCATTGATTTCATAAAGTTTGTAATATCAACATTGGTGTATTTCATGTCATCTATGTAATGGCTAAGAATCAAAGGCTCTAGATATAAGGAATGATTTTTAGTTGACCTCTTGAAATCATGTTTTTTATATTGGTATTTTTAGGTTAACAATGCTTTTTAACTTCCTTCTTAAGCACCTCTTTATTAGGCATAGTTTATTTTTTAGACCATATTTTTTGTTATTTTTCATTTTACAACTTTTCCTTATGAAATTGTTCCTTTCCCTTATGAAAATTTTCTATTTGTAACTATTCTTTTTATTGTAATTTTTTTTTGGTAATTTCTCTTCTGATAACTATTCTTTTAATAATAGTTATTTTGATAACTCAATTTTAGAAGATGGGACCACAATTTTAGTAGGTTTCTCAACTACAGAAAGTGTGCTTGAATCTGGTGGATCTCTTTACATGATGAATATGAGGCAAAGTGGTAAAAATTGTTTCAAAGCATGTTCCTTATAATTTTACTTGGATTCTTATGACACTTATGTAAACTTTTAGATTTAGTAGTTGTAGACTATTGTTTCTTCTTAGCCCATAATTGATATGAAATATTTTGAGGTAAAAATTTCTTAAATATAGAGGCAAAGATACAATTTACACTAGTATTTGGAGGACATTTTAGATATTCAATATTATCCTCAAGTGATGTAAACTTTATACATATTTGCCTTTAGAACTCTCCTATGGAGTCCCTTATAGTAATTATTTGATCTAATACAACTTCACAAGAATAAACCCTAGGCACTTTCAATTGAATATGCCATTAAGAGGATTTATGGGAGGTGGAGAGGGATGAGGACGGACATTTTGATGACCTCCACTTTGAAGTTCCAAATGGATCACCCTACCTATTGAAATAGTGATGGCATATACCTCTTGGGAGGGATGGTATCTATCACAATCCTGAGGGGAGATGAAAGAAGTTAAGCGTAGAGTATTAATGTAGGCTAAATATACTTCATGATTAGTTTCATCCTTATAATTATTTGACCCTATTTATTAAATAATTATTAAAGGTATCACAGATTAAAGGAAAGTAACATGTAATTATGCCTATCATAGATTCAATCAAAAAAATGCACATTATGCATATCCATTATAGCCATGATTTGATAAGGGGAACTCAGAAATTAGGTCTAAAAATCAAAGCTAAATACAAAAATATGAAACTATAAGAAAGAAAAAAGAAAATCTAAGGAATCTAAGATTTGCTTTACTCAAGAAAAGGGACAGGCTCACCGATATGTTTTATATATTGTTCGATTAAGTGTACTTAATAGTGTAGATGATATTTATGAATTATATAGCACCTCAATCTTATACACTTGGCAAACTCAGACCTTGGTTATTCCTCTTAGTTCTAGACCTTTCCTACTTTTGCAAGTCTCACATATACTTTGTTTTGTGCCCCTTGTCCTATCTCTTAGTTTAATTAATATTATGATGATGATGTTGGTAGTTTGGCTTGTCAAGGCTAAATACCAACCCCTATCCTTGAAACTTTTTAGGACACTATTAGTAGCCTCTACATGGTGGTCAACTATGTGTATTTTATCTTAAAAATAGGTTTTTAGCCTTAAAATGTTAAATATGGAGTCAAAAAATCCATATAAATCATCCAAAATACCTTTAAACACCCTCATATTCATGGCTTTACCTTAATCATAAAGTTTGATAATTTGAACATGTCATTTCATGCAAGTTTAAGCTTAGAAAAGGCCTTTGTTAGCTCATGCATACCAATTTTAGCCCCATAAGGATGTAAAAGAGACTTAAATTTTGTTATAACATGATCATGACTCATAGTCTTCCTTTTTATTCCCTAAAATTAGCAATTCAAGACTTAAGTTTGAATATATATAAATAAAATGCTATTTTTATGTAATTTTATGCAAGAGTATAGAATTATATAGACTTTTCCATATAGAATAGGCCAAGAGCATGAATATGAATATATGATAGGTGTTCCATAATAATTTAAAGGCAAAAATATCTAATGCATGCCCAAAATTGGTTCCCTCCAGTCATCTAGCTTCTTTGCATATAGTGAGATCCCTTTAGGTTTGTAGGTGGTATAGCCATGCGAGAGAAAATCAAGGTCTAAATTTTTGGAAAAATAAATGGCTCTCAAAGAGCTTCTAGATATGGCAAGTTTTTCTCAATTTGGTCTTTTCTCCTTCATGAACCATAATTTTTAAGTCAAGGCACTCACTATGTCTCTTTCATCCAAGCAGGCAGTCAATTTTCTGAGTTTTCTCTTCATTAGGGCATCATGGTAGAAAAATTCAAGTTTGTGGAGTTTCTCAAGAGCATGATACACCTTTACATGGCATTCTTTAGTTCTTTCCCACATGTGTAAGGGTCATATGTGTAGACACCTAAAAGTGGCCACCAATGGCTTCATACTCAACTTTAGATCAATTCTTACCAACCATTGAACATCTAGCCTAAAAAAATTTAAACTACTCAAATTTGGATTCATCACATGCAATTAAATCAATTTGGTCCAAAAATCAATTAAATAGAGAAAATTCCCAAATCAATTAAATTAAAACTTGGAAAACATTCAAAATCCTAAAAGGGATTAATTAACATGAAAATCCTAATCAAATCCTAATTGAATTAATCCTTGAGAAATTAAATGAATTATCAAAAAAGAAAATTCAAAAATCAAAGAATATCCTAGGAAGTATTCATTACCTTTTGTGAGTTATCTAAAATACAAAATATCTCAAAGCACACATATTCCATGCTAATCATGAGGTTTGGACACCTTTTAACTCTACTAGGGTTAATTAAGCAAACCTAGGTTAGGATTTAACTCATTCTAAATTGAATCAAAACCTATAAATATAAACATTTATCTCTCTACTTAGAGAGCTTGGATAGAGTAATGTTATAATGTAGGATTTAGGGCATGAAATAAATTTAGTGTTATAATGCCAAAATTGAGCCAAACCAAGCCATTTCAAGCCATATCAAAGACAAAATCCAAGCTAACCATGGTGCCAAGAGGATATGGAGATATCCAAGCCCTAGTGATGAACACTTTTTGAGCACAATCCAAGCAAGCCAAATGAAGATACCTCTTAGAGCATTCAAGGAATTGGTAAGGAATTGTGTGAGTTATTTGCATTTTTAGTTGTGTTATATTCATTTGTGTTTCTTCACCATGATCCTCCCTTTGATCTAGGCAAGATAGTTTTATCCATGTTAGTGAGTTTGTTTTCATTTTGATTTTCTTTCATTGTGAAGCTAACATATAACCACCCTTTTTGGATTCCTTAATCAAAAATGGCATGCCTGATGGGACCATAAGCACCCCACATAGCAAGGATATCAATATGCAAGTTAAAAACTAAGAAATGGATGATTAAATTTCTTTAAAATTGCATTTCTAACCTTATTTTGGTCGTATTTTGATTTATTTATATTTTTTAGATCTACATAGAGACTAAGGATGGTAGTGCAACTGATGTTGGTTTAACCTACACCAATCACAATTTTGATCTTTCGACACCGATTCTATGTAAATCATAAATAATTAGATTGTATAGGGAAACCATTCATAAATCTTGCATTTTGATTATTTATATCATTTAGATTCATGATTTTTAGGTTTCAAAGGCATTTAAATCCATTGATTAAACTTTTCCTTGATAATTTTCTTGGTCTTTGTGCTAACCATTGCCTAACCTAATGTGTTTATCTTTTGTGGTTTTGCCTTTGGGTTCACAAGTTATCGATGCTGGTCTTATCGATCAAAATTGGTTCTTCATAACTGACATCAGTTCTTTGTGAATTGACTGGTAATGGTTGCCTTGAAATTGGTAGTGGTCATTTCAGACTAGTCACGATCACTGTGTTTAAAACAAATAAAACCCTAGAGATAAATTTCAAACATCCTTTGCCCATCCAAGAACGTGCTTCAAAGCATGATGTTATTATCTTAAAATTTGTAGGTCATGGATGTAGTTTGGAACACCAATTTTCTTGTTTATATTAATCAAACATTTCATTTTGGGCTTTTAAAATGAATTAGTCAAATTGTACACATTTCAATTTGGGTACTAAAATGAACATGTTAGATCTTGCACATTTGGATTTTGGTATTTAAAAGGAAATTTAAATGGTTAAGTATTAGAAACACTTTGTTGTTGGTGCTTAAAAAGAATGGCTAAGCCTTGAACACTTACCTTTGATGTTTAAAAATGACCTTAGGCTAAATCTTGAATATTTAGACTTTTGGGCTTAAAACAAATATGGATTATTTTAATTAATTTGTGTTGTTCAATTCTTTCAAGCTTTCACACTTAAGCCAATGGGCCAAGTAAAGACAATAATCATATTTCAATTTTGTACCTAAAATCAAACTTCACTCATAATTGTTTACAAATTGTTTGTTGATTGTTTATTTTTACAAAAAGAATAACACGTGTATACTCTCCCTCCATCCCCTAAAGCAACTTGTGGGATCAAAAGTGCCTTTTCATTACATTTAATGCCTAGTTAAAGTTGTAGAAAGACATTTACCTAGGATCTCCCCAAGTCTACATTGTATTGGGTGATCTAAAATCAACCCTAAAGTCTTTCTACTTAGTAATTATTTTCATGCATTTTAGCTTATGAAGGGGATGCAATTACCTCTCATGGGTTCTCTATGGAAGCATTGAAATGGGTATTTATCTCTTGATAGTTTCAACCACATTATTAGGTGTGGTATACAAAGATGGGAAAGCATAGTGTTAGAGCCAAGGGGTTGAGCAACTAACCTCTCCTTTATTAAGGAAGGCTCAAGTCAGGTCTAGTCAACTAGGGGATACCACTAGGAATTCCAATGATGGTATCATCTTGTAAATGAGTATGCCCTTACATGATAAGTTGATTGGTTTGAACTCAATTGATGTGATGCTTCTCTTTTGTTAACCACACTTGGGATCAATATAAAAGGTCATAAATTGTAAGTTTTAGTCAACCCCACTTGCCACACCTTGATAGGATTTAGGATGATATACTTAGTTGTATTTCCATCATTTATTATTTTTATTGATTGGTGTGTTAGATCTATAAAATTTATTGTTTAAACAACGTCATGAATTAGTCTTGTGTCCAACATTACTCCATTATTTGAGGACTTATGACAATCATTTGACACCTTGATTTAATTTAGAAAACTTTCATGTCAAAAACATTGAGTATGCCACTTGATTGAGATGGGTAACATTATTATTTCCAAATAATTTCAAGTATTATGCCTTAGAAGTCTTTGAAACATAACATTTTCACATATTTTGGGAGTGATAACACCATTATGTTACCTTAATTGTTTCAAAAGACTTGTCTTGTCTTGTGTCTAAATTATCATTGTTTGAACCAATCATTTGTGCCTTGTTAGATATTTGTTTATCACATTCATGTTTTTCAAATTTTCCTAACTTGTTGTTCATAAAAACCCTAGTTTACCTAAGTTGATTCTTTGATTAAATTTTACAAGTTCATATCCAAATATTGATTGATTTTTTATTAGGCCTCAACCCACAGGGGTAGATACATAGATCTTTCTCTTTTGGGTTGCATAATTTAGTTTAATTCATTACTAAAATTGGGAAACTTTATTTTTTATGCCTTTGTTTGATAGAATTAGTCTTTATTCAAAGTGTGATCTAGGAATTTGACTCAAGAGAGGATGGTTAGTATGGTGTTAGTTCTAAAATGAAAACAAAATGAAATAAACACACTAATAACATAACATCTCTAGGCTTAGACACTAGGGAGAGCTTAGTTAAAAATATAAAATGACAAACACAACTAAAAATCAAGGAATTAAATACAATAATTCCTTCACCTTCCTTGGATGCTTCAAATACCTTCGTAGTAGTGGCTTACTCAGCTTGTGCTCATGAAGTCCTTGGCAATGGAAGCTTGTCTACCTCTATCTCTCCTTGGCACCTTTGGATTTGGCTTGGCTTAGCTTGGAATCAATTTGGCATGGTAACACTAGTTTCAATTATTCTTTAAAGATATTTGTGCATTATAACTTTGCACCAAAATAACTTAGAAATGATGTTGTGAGGCCTCTTATTTATAGATTTTTAAATTTGATCATAATCAACCTCAACCGTCCATCTCAAGATTGAGATGTGTGGTTAAGGATTAATTCAATTTTTATAATTAATTTTATAATTATCCTCATCATGACATTGGAAGAAGGGGAAATTAAGAGGTATGGAGGGCATCATAGAAGGCATTGATGAGTCATGGAGGGCATGAATCTTGATATTTATGGCATTTATGGCCTAGAGATGTCTTCCCAAGAAATGAGGTCACCTGATGATGTAGATATTCAATATTAACTTCTAAAAATAAGTATTCAACAAGTTTCCATGGAATTATTAATTAAGCCTTGATTTGGGTTCATTAGCTTTTAAGCATGATTAAGCAATTTGTACACAAATTACCCAAATTGATTAGAATGCCTTGTTGTTGGTCCTAAATTTGATTGGATTAGAATTAGAAGGTGTTATCAGATGCATTGGAACCATACTCCCATTTATAATGTTACCAAAGAAATAACAAAGGCATGCATCTTGTGCAAAATATTTGATAGGAAAGAGCAGTCTAGAGCATGTGGGTGCAAAATTGGCATTTTGACTCGAAATGATCTAATCAAAGTTAGTTGGCCCATAAATTGAATTACCCCATCTAGTGATAACCTATCCAAAATTATCACTTGAATATATCATTTTGACATATTTTATCATGATTTAGTGTTTTTAGGCCAAATTATGCATTTTGGGTGGAAATTGGCCAAAAGCATAATTGGGGGTTATTGGTGGCCAAATTTAGGTGTCTATAGTTTGCCCCTATTTGGGAAGGCATTATAATATATAAGCATAATAACATCTTATCAAATAATGAAAAGGTCCTGTATGCCTATGATTTCAATGATGATAAACTAACTGCATGATACCCCCTTGAGGGAACAGTTGGCACAAGCAAGTTGGAAAATGGTCCCTTGAAAAGAAAGAAGAAAAATGAGGGGACCAAAGAAAGGAAAGATGATGGGGCGAAAACATAATGATATTTAAAAATTAGTCAAAATCATTGAGAATGCATGTGGGATGGTGTAGAATGGTTTTTCCAAAGGCGGTTATAAGCATTATACCCTGATAGTGACAACGTGGTATGATAACACAATGATTTGCCCAAAGGTGGTTATAATCATTGAGAAGATGGAGCTACCCCAGTTAGGATAGACAACTAAGATAATAGAATGACCTTATATAGGTATAAAAATTAAAGTGGTGACAACACAATAATTTGCCTAAAGGTGGTTATAATCATTGAGAAATACAAGTGGGATGGTGTGCAATGATTTGCCCATAGGTGGTTATAATCATTAGACCCTAATTATGGAAAACATGATAAAATCAGTCGAAGATGATGATATCTTAACATAGGGGGTAATGATGAATTTGAATAACCTACTAGTAGGGAGATGCTCATCTAAACTAATAAAGGTTGAAATTCTTTCATGTTTAATTACTCTATTTGGGATATGATTAGGATTGAATCAGGATGTTGGTGCCAAATAGATGCTTCCATTGTTGAATAGACTTCTTGAATTTGAGTTTTATTATATCACACATCGGTAGGCATCATGATATAACATCAGGAGGACTTGGCCAAAATATGCATGAGGATTGATTCTCGTAATCCAATACTCAATAAAAAATTATGCAACAATGATAGAAACCATGATGATAATGTGAACATATGAATATGGATGGATTCAAGTGTAAGTGTGGGCAAGTAATCACCCAATGAACACACATAACCTGAATCAAGGCAATAGTGCTAAAAACAAATAAACAAATGGACAAACAAACAAAATAAGTAGTAGATAAATAAACAACCCAATAAAAAACCTATGAACATTGCCCCTATAAAAAAATGTGACAACTTTACAAATAAACAAAATGGGGGAATATAAGAAAAGGAAGGGGGTGGTTAAAATATCTCCATATGCACTAGGTAAGTGGATGTTGCCTACATAGTTCCATGGATACAATAGCCAATAAAAAAATTTAGGTCAAATGTAGTTCTCCCAGGGAATGGGAAGAATGTGACAACTGAGGAAAACAAAGAGAATGGATGTGATAGAGTAAGAGGAATGGTCTTGTAAAATGGAAAATGCATGAGAGAAAAAGGCCAAAAAGGATGGGGAAACTAAATGACAAGTGATTTGCTTGTAACTTAGTAAGGGTTTCCAGAATCTTTAAGGCAAAGAAGTGGTCAATGTTTTTATTTTTTTCTAATGATTTTTAGAATTTTTGATGGAATTATTTGAAGTATCTCAACTTAATCAAGAATGATGAGACACTAAATGGTTCAAGCTCACAAAATGGTGATAGAATTCAAACTAAGGTTGCTCACAAAATGGTGAGAGCATGGCTTAGGTTACTCATAAAATAGTGCGAGTGTGGCTTAGGTTACTCACAAAATGGTGAGAACATGGCTAGAGAAGGGTGACTGAGCTGACCTCAACAAGTATTGAGCACTGCTTACATAGTCCTAGAGTAGGACCTCAAGTCACTATAGTTATACCCTTACAGTGGAGGAACTTTGACTAGTGTAGCAGTCGATTCAAACAAAATAGTCACAATTGGTAAAAAGACATAATGTGGCATAGGAAGTGGCAAGTTGGTACATCAAGGTGTAATGTTTCCCCTAACTTTCCCATAGTTAGTTATAACTAGGACACAATGGCATAGATTAATGATACTAATTTTCCCAAAGGTGGTTATAAATAGTAGCATGACTAGTGGTAAGAAAGGTATAATAAATGAAGGATACAACTACCAAAACTTCTATCACACTATCCCAAAATATGATCTCTATCTGAAATACTTAAGCCAACTGATGAAACTGATGAGATACCTTGATGTTGAAACTACATAATGAATTAAAAAACCAACTAGGCTTTAGAACACACTAGGTTGATAGAACAAAAGTGAAAAGTAGATATAGTGAAGAGGATAGATAAGGATGGTATTTACATAAATAAGAATAGTGATAAAATGGCATAATTGAAATGGTCCTTATAGACAATACACCTTAGCATTAGAGCATAATATCACTTGAGAAGAATACTATTCATTAGCTTTGGAAGTTCATCTCCATCTAGTGTGGCAAGCCTGTATGCCCCTGATCCATAATCTATAGTGATGATGAATGGCCCTATCCAGTTTGGTTTGAATTTACTTTATGTTTCTTCTCAGTTGTGGTATTCTTTTGGTTTTATTTAAGAACAAGATTACCAAGTTTAAATGTTCTATACTAAACATGATAATTATAGTGGCCTTTGAGTTAGTTTTGATATGCTTGAAGATTGTTGAGTATAGCCATGCATTTCTCATCAAGTAGGTCTAGCTCTTGCATGCGAGCTACTCAATAGTCATGATCATCTAGGACATGCTTGAAAGAGATGCATAATGAAGGAAATTTGACCTCAATGGGAAGGATGGCTTCAGTACTATAAACAAGTGAGTATGGAGTGGCTCCTATGGGGGTATGATGATTGGTATAATATGCCCAAAGGTTAGGAAATATCTAGAGGTGCCAATCACAACCAACATCACTAACAATCTTTTTGAGAATGTTGAGAATGGTTTTGTTGGATGCCTTGGCTTATCCATTACCTTGAGGGTATTATGATTTAGAAAAATGTTGTGTTATGTTGTATTTAGTACATAGCTATTCTACATCCTTGTTCTTGAATGATCCTCCATTATTAGATATAATGTCAGAGGGGATACTATAGCAATAGATGAGATGGTTAAAGATGAATTTAGAAATTTGATTCTTAGTCATGTGAGGGGTATAACTTCAACCCACTTAGTTAAATACTCAGTGGTGGTAAGGATATGTTTATGGCCATCATATGAAATGGGTTTGATCTTCCCAATGAGGTCAAGTCCCCATGTAGAAAATGGCCATGGTGTCAACATCAGTTTCAAAGTTTTTGCTGGGGCATAAATTAGATTAGCATGTCATTGAAATTTTCACACTTTTTTACATAGGTAGTGGCATTTTCATCCATTATGGGCCACTAATAACTAGTATGCAAAAGGTTTTTGGATAGGACTACCTCGTTAGAATGAGATCCACAAACTCCTTCGTGAACTTCTCTTAATGCTAGTGTAGACTCTACAAAGTTTTAAAATGAAGCAGAGTTTCCTAAAAAATGTGATGGGAAAGGGTGGATCCAAGTAAATTATAATGAGTGGAATGATGAATGAAGGCTTTGGTTTGTTTTTGAGATAGGTTAGGTTATATAACTTGGTCGTGAAGGTAGTTATAAAGGTCTAAGTACCAGATAGAATTAGGACCAACAATATCACAAATCATGGCAATGGTTGAAGGTTTATGAGTTGGTGCTAACAAATTCTCAATGAGGAATTGATACTCTCTAGCTTTATCTATTTATTGAATCAAAGAGCCAATAGTAGCCATGGTATCTACAATTTTGTTACTATCCCTTGATATATGCTCAAACTGAATGTTGGAAATTTTTTATTTAATAGTGTCAACCATAGCTTTATATGAAACCAACTTGTCATCTTTGGTATAAAAATGATCTATGACCTGATTGATGATTAACTAAGAATCACCATAAACTTGAAGATGAGATATATTCCATTACACTGCTTATCGAAGACCTGAAACAAGTGCTTCATACTCAACTATGTTGTTTGTATAAGGAAAGCTAATTTTGAATGATTTAGGGATTAAATCCCCTTATGGAGTAATAAAAAATAGGCCTACCCTTGATTTATGTGTAGTGAATGAACCATCAAAATAGATTCATCAAGAAATTGAAACATGAGTAGCTGGGTATCTGTGAGAGGTGCTTTAGCAAGTTGATTTACAAGAACTTGTCCTTTGATTGCCTTTTGGGTGACATAATCTATGTTAAAATCACTGAGAAGTATGATCCATTTAGCCATTATACCTTTCAAAAATGTTTTAGATAGTAGATACTTGAGCAGATCTACTTTTGAAATGAGCATATTCTTATTATTCAATATGTAATGATGCAATTTTTGAGTTGTGAAAACCATGGCTAGCCAAGCTTTTTCAATAGTTGCATAGTTATGTTCATATGTAACCAAGGTATGACTTAGGTATTATAAAACATGCTCCTTTACTTTGTCATCATGTTGAGCCAAGAGTGCCTCTAGATCATGGTTGGTAGCCAATAGGTATAACAAGAATGGCTTTCTAGGTATATGAGGTAATAAAATAGGTAGATTAACAAGATAGTCTTTGAGTTTTTGAAAAGTTGTTTGGTATTAATCATCCCAATGAAATGAAACTCCTTTCTTTAAAAGGTATGTAAATGGATGGCACTTATCTTCTAGTTGAGAGATGAAGTGTTAGATTGACTGGATCTTACCCTACAAACTACGAAGTTGCTTTAAATTGGTTGGTGGTGGCATCTTAGTTATAGCATTGAATTTAATCAGATCAACTTTAATTCCTCTATGAGACATAATGAATCCAAGTAGTTTTCCTAAAGTTATATTGAACACACATTTCTTTGGATTTAGTCTGACTTTGTACTCCTATAATCTTTCAAATATGTTACATAGCACTGCTAGATGGTCAGCCCTAGTTTTGGATTTTCTTAATATGTCATCAACATAGTCTTCAATAATATTATGCATCATATCATAGATTATGATAGTCATGGCCATTTGATATGTAGCTCTAACATTCTTAAGGCCAAATGGCATCACCTAATAACAAAATGTTCCCCATGGAGTGGTGAAAATTATTTTATGTTGATCTTTAGGTGTTATTCTTATTTGATTATAGCTTGAAAATCCATCCATAAGTGAAATCATTTCATAACCTACCATAGAATCGATGATCATGTCAATATTAGGTAAGGTAAAATAATATTTAGGAAAAGCTTTATTGATGTCTAAAATATTAGTACAAATTCTAATCCCTTTAGGCTTTGTACTAGTAGGTACAACATTAGAAATCCATTTAGAGTAGTCAATGGATCGGATACATCCTGCTTCTAAGAGTTTTTATAACTCTTTCTTTACCAATACAATAATGTGAGGATGCATCTTACGTAGATTTTATTTTCTTGATTTTGCATTAGCATTAACCATAAGGTGGTGCAAAACCAAGGCAAGATCTAAACCTGGCATGTCAAAATAAGCCCATGCAAAGATATCTACAAATTCTTTCAATAGAGCTATAAGGAGGTCATGTTCTTCCTTAGTGAGGGATGCAACTAATTTTATCCATTTCAAGTTTGAAGTCTCAATGTTTACCTATATTATATCTTTGACTAGAAGGGTTGAACCATCTTCTAGGATAATAGGTAGTGACTTGAATTGTTGGACTATGTCAAGGTCCTCTGTTAAGACTTGATCTTCAACTTCTCTTAGGCATGATGAATATGAATCCCCTAATATAAGATCTAGGCATGTGACAAAAATATTTATAAATTCTTGAATAATTTTATCAAATACATGTTGTTTCTCAAAACTGAACTCAGATCTGCAAACAAGTTCATCATTGGTGGTCTCCTGGTCTAAATTCAAAGAAGAATGAACACCCTCATCTAATGGCACCTAAAATAGGTTTTCACCACTAGATTGACCTTTATCTTTACTTTTTCCTTGGTCAAAAATCACCTCAAAGAGGTTTTCACTTTGGGACCTCAATGTTTTACTTATTTATTTTTGGCTAAGTGTGTTCACTCGCTCTCTAAAATAGGCTACAATAACCAATGTGATTGAGAATCTTGGTTTGTGATCTCCCAATGCAACATTATCTCTAAGGCCTAAGAATTCACATAATGCCTCATCATTTTAGAACTCATCAATCTATAGATTGGATTCTTGTTGGTCCCAATCTATTAGTTGGGGATAATATCATGGCAAATGGTTGCAATGAATGGCCAAGGTAAGGGTACAAATGGAATTGTTATCAAACAATTTGGTTTCAGCTAGGTTATCAAAGGTTCTCAAGACTATGATCAAACTCTGCTTCACTATCGACATTATCATCACTAGTCGCTGGTGAGGGAGTTTGAATAAGATATGTGGGGTTACCTCTAGGTAGTTTGAATCTAAGTCCATAAGGTCTTTCATACTTAGTCATGGAAATTGGATCGATGGTTCCTTGTCAATTCAGTCTAAGGCCTCTTCCTTCATATTTGTGATGTTCCATGATCCTATTAGGAATAGGATACTTTACATTTTTATAAAAATTAGTTTGGTTGTCATTGTATAACCATGATTCATCTCTTTTAAGAGGGTCAGGTTCTAGGCCAAATGTTGATACAAATGTGATAGGTCCCTTATCTTTATTCTTTTGTTACTAATGCATGTGTGGGATGACTTTAGGTCACCCAAAGGTTTTTGGATTCTAAGGAAGATTGGAAAAATGAAATGTATCATGGGTCACATACTCTCTCAATCCATTATCTGAAATGGTGAAATGATTGGAAGCTTTAGGAAGTGGCATGTGGGAAAGGAAATATAAGGTATTAGGATCTATACAATTATCTGGTGGATGAGCAATAAGTATAGCTTTTCCTTTATCCTAATTGGAACTTGGATTTATACCATAATGATAATTATAGCTTTGAAATTTGGCCTCAAGATGCTTATAGTGCTCATATGGGTGTAAATCTCCTAGAATATTCACTTCCATCTCTGAGTGGGAAAACTTGATACATTAGTGCAATGTTGACGGGACTACATGAATCTCATGTAACCAAGGCCTGCCTAGAAATGATAACTCAAGATCAATCACATGGCAAAGTGTATCATGGGTTAAAGTCTCAATGATAACTAGAAAACTAATGGTGCCTTGTGATTCTCTTTCTTAATTATAATAAGCTTTGATGGTTATTATTTCTAGTTGGAGATATGCCATTATGTACCCAAGAAGCTTGATGAACTTTAGAGACACTATGTTGAGGCCTAATCCATTGTTGATAAGGACATGTTTCAATTTATGCTACTTTATATAAACCTTGATATATAATAGATTATTATGGAGTGGGCTAAGGGAAGACACATCACTTTGGTTGAATACGACTTGTTTGGCTGGAACTAGGTGTCCAACCAAAGCTTGAAATTTATCAGGGGATATGTCACTAGCAATAGTGGATTGGGTCAAAAACTCATTCAAGATGTTTTTGTGGATTATTAACATTTGTAGAAAATCTAAGATAGAAATTTATGTTGGTGTCTTCTACAATTGTTCCATAATATCAAACTTTTTGTCTTGGTTAATAGTGAATAGTTTAGTTCGAGGCTAAACCATTGGTTGGATGATAGGCAAAGTGGCAGATGGTTATGGGCCTAGGATAGTAATCTTTGACCTCAAAATTATAATTACATAATCAGTATTAAATACTAAACCATTATTACTAACTACTAGCAAGAATGGTGTGGGACCAGATAGGATATATCTTGGTTGTCAGTGCACTTGCATGTGGTCACGTGGAAAGAATGAGTTATCACTATAAGATCCAAAAAAAGAAGTCCTAATTTATTGGTGGCTTGTGTGCACTCCTACGTCAAAAAAGTATTATCCATGTAATTTGGTTGAATATTATTGTTTAGCAATGGTCTAGGCTGATTAGTGTTTGGTCTGGGATTAATGGAGATGGTATTAATGCTACCCCCTATAATATGACCTACAACCCTATTGTAGTCATGTACAACTACATGGTAGGTTTATTGGTTATTACCATTCTAACCTTGTTTTTGTCCATTGTTCTATAATTGTGGGTTATGCTATTGGTTTTGTTGATTCTACTAGTTTGGCCTTTGATTTTGATACTATTTATTATGCTACTGCATTGGCCATTATTGTTGTTATTGATTATTTTGTTTTTGTTGATTATTATGTCAAGGAAAGGGGTTTTGATAGATCCCAAGAGTTTGATTAGAAGTGGAAGTACCATTATCCAATTTTATCTCCTCATTCTCTAGCATATTCTCAATTAAATGCTTGATTTAGACATATCTTCGTAGATTATGCCTGTTGACCTGATGATAGTCACATAATTTGTTTTCACAATACCAATCAAGATAAGGATTGTCTTGTGAATAATTTTTTGGTACGGGCCAAATAATCAAATTAGTAGTAGCAATATTACAAAATATAAACTCAATAGGTTCTCCTAGGTCACTAAAGACACAACATGCAGGCATGGTTCTCCTAGGAGGAGGGGTTTGCAATGGTAACAACTGTTGTATTTATTGTACAAGTTTTGGTTGTTGAGCTTATGGAATTGGTTGGAGAGATTGTTGGGTAGGAGTAAGCTAAAAATCTGGTACATATGATGTTTTCACCATTTACACATGACAGGATTTGGTTACTCCATTTCCCACAACATTCTTATTACAGTTGAATTACTTTAGTCTTTCATGATTATTGGCCTATGCCAATTTTGATGCTTGAATTTGGATGGGATGTTGGTCATTTACCTAATTGGTACCTTTATTTTTATTAGTTTAATTAAGCTTGATGACTCCTTTATTGATGAGCACCCTCTTAATCAATAAATGTTTGTCAATGATTTTCTTGAAAGTATGTGCACATTGTAGTTCCAAGTGATAAGCTATCTCACTATGAAAATTTTTGGTAAACATAATAGCTAATTTTTTATCTGGTAAACTATGGGTGAAATATATTTCAAGGGCTCTCCACTACTGTAAATAACTTGCAAAACTCTCACTAGCTTTTTGCTTTGCTTGTGTTAAATCCACCAATGAAATCTCATGCTCGAGATTATAGGAAAAGTGTTGCATAAACTTATCAAAAAGATCATAAAAAGATATTACTAAATTTTTGGGAAACTTCAAAAACCACTCCAAGGCTTGTCCAACCAATCTCTTTCAAAATAAAAGCAAAAGGTATATGTCATTATATGCCACTGGTTGACATATGTTGAAGAATTTGATCAAATGAGCTTTAGGGTCACCTTTCCCTTTATATTTATTGAATTTCAGTGGTTTATATCCTAGAGAAAATGGAATCTAAAAATACTCCATGTTGAATGGATAAGAACTTATGTCATCTAATTTGAACTTTTTGGTCTGCTTCCCAGCCTGAATGGTAGCAATTGCATCTTTCATTTGTTGTAATTCTTGGGATAGAAAACTAGATGGAATATTAGTTTGAGGGAGAATTTGGGTTTGATAAATGGTTGGGAGGTAATAAGTGGAACACTTTGACCAAGGTATGATGAAGATACCTATTGACATTTATTGGTTTGGTTAGGGAATGGACTAGGAATACACATACGTAGATTAGGATGTACTTGAAATTACACATTTGGCTACATGATATTCTGTTTTAGGTTGATGATAAAGGTTTGACCTAGGGGATTTTATGGTTGGGATGGAGGGATATAATTATACTATGCCTAATATGGTTGAAAAGGGACATGCTTCTAACTAATCAAACCTTGTTGTTGAGTGGGAACTTATGGACCAAGACCTTGTTTCTAAATTTATGGCACATTTTGAACCAATGGTTGTCTAGTAGGTACCTGAGAAACATGAGGACCTCTTTGTTTCATGAATCCCTATGAGGAAGTGAAAGTAGGTTATAGATTAGACATCTATCAATGACCAATATTTTCACATTACTGACTAGTCATTGCTTAGTTTTGGATCAGCATATTAGTCTGTGACTGAAGAGGTATGTTCATCGTTACCTAGTGAGGTGGAACATTTATTGCCCCTGATTGAGGTGGTAATGTATTAATATTTTGTTGTGTTGATACACTAGAATGTGTCTGCTATTATGTAATATTACTCACTACCTATTGAGGGGGAGTAGGATTCATCACATTCTATCGTTGAGGTGTGACATTGGCTATTTTTTTATTACCCAATCATGTTGGTTGTACACTTGAGGAAGTAGTTGGTTGAGGTTGGGGTGTAGAAACCCTTAATCCCTGGTATGATGACCTATTCATAGGATTAACTATAGGCACATGTTGTTGGCTAGTTGTTTGCACATTATCTACTATGTTTGGCTCACTATTTAGTATAGAGAATAAAGACACCTCTTTAATAATGGGCATATGCATCAAGTTATCTATTGAAATTGTTTGTATGAATGGGTCAGAATTTGGATTCTCTTATCTTGTTAACTCTATCAATATGTTTGTTAAAGGAACTAGGTCAATGAGAGGCTTACTTACCATGTTCATCTGATTGAAATCATGTGCTAGATTTAGGTAGGTTTAATATGTTGTCTACATTTGGTTAAAGTGCTCTTCCATGATGTTTTTACCTCAATCAGATATATTAAGATCTTGGTACACTATTTGGACTAAAGCCATTGGATTTCTAGAAGAAGCTTATTGATCATAAATGATATTGTGGGGCACTCTTACTAAACTTGGTAAATTTTCATGGGGGAAATCTGCTGGAAACTTAGCCCCTACCTCTATGGCTCTAACCAAAATATCATATTTATTCTCTAAAAAATGTCACTCAAACAAAAATGGATCATATGTGGAATCTATATTAGTATAATATGACTATTAAAGTACTAGCTCATCCATTGTAGGTATTGTAGCTAAGTATTGCATAGGTTATTCTTGGTCTTATTCTGTGTAAGGTGGTGTGTTAACCAAATAGTTATCCAATGGATCTTAGCTTTGTGCCCCTAATTGAGTATTATAAGAGGGATAAGAATCCATCTCAAAAGCAATATTATTTACATAGGGGTCTTGCACCATTTCTTCTTATGCAACCACATTACTAATCCCTGGATTGTACATGAGTCCACTACGAGTGTAGGAATACATGCTGGGATTCATAGTCAATGCTTTGCGATAAAAGGTCAATTTATAAAAACTCTAAAAAAGAAGACAATATCTAAAACAAATGATGTCCCAATTTGGTCTAGATTTTTTAAAAGGATCAAAAGGTTTATGCAAATTTTTGTGAGGAAACAAGCTAGCATGAAGTATCTAACATTTCATTGTTCACACAAAGATAAGTAAGTAAATGAACCTAAAATCAAAATGCCAAACTCTAAGGCTGAAGTGTTTCAAATCAGTCTAATCTATAAATTTAAAAGTAGCTAGGTCTTTTATCCAAATGTGGTGTCAAAAGCTAGGCTCAAACAAGGCATGTGCTAGGACTCTTGGCCAAACAACATCAAAAGATAGACTTTAAAAATAGATGAAATTTTTAATCTAATGGATTTGAAACACTTAATAACAAACACTAGGCATTTGATTTTTGGACATGTACTTGATCAACTAGGTCTAAGGTATGAAACAAAAGGCATTTTAGCTATAGTTTATTTTGTCACAAAAAAATGGTATAAAATTGGGTTCTTTTAAACAAGCTAGACAAAAGAGAATAGTATAACCATTTTAGATAAAATATCACAAAAGTACACTTAGATTGGTCTGAAAATGTAGGAACAAATTTAGAACTCTATGCAAGAGGGTCTATGAAAAAATGTTCAAATTTTTTTGGGTAGCATAATGACGCTATACTACCCAAAAGATGTGACAAAAAGGTTTGTTTTAAAAACTCTCTAAGGAAAAAATGTTTTACGATGCTATACTACCAAAAAAGTGTGACAAAAAGTTTTGTTTCAAAAACTCTCTAAGGGAAAAATGTTTTCCTACAATTTTGACAACATAACACTACCTTTCTTGACTCAAAATGTTGTGGTGTATAGACTTAAAGTGCAAGTGTTTAGCAAAAAATGTCTTAAGTCTACTAAGTGATGATAATGATTATGAGTCTTAAATGGCCTTCAACCCAAATTGGAAATTAAACCTAAGTTCCCTCAAGTTTAGTGCAAATGGTGAATCCACTTAACACATCAACCCTATGAACTTGTAAAGGTGTAATTCTAAATCTAGATTATAAGTGAAGGACTTAAACAACTTTGGTAAAGGTCTAGACTCAATTAGGCAACATAAATGTTCCAAAGTAGATGATATGACTCTCAAGCTTTTGAAGAAGACAAATTGATGATCTCACATGGGTAGCATAATGCCTCTTTGTTCAAAAGAGAATTTGGACTATGTGTTTAGTTTGGATTGTTTGTTTACACCAAGTTTTAACTCCAAACTAGACTTTAATCTAGGACAAGACTAACTAATTAACTGTTCTTAGATCCTAAACTGATAAGGTTGCTTAATATTTTTGGAATCCATCAATATACATCATTTTGAGAGGATTTTAAGTGTTCATCTAAAAGTAAATGCACATTATATAGTAGGGTTTTTACACTCCCCCTTCTCTCAAATTATAGTACTACAACATAGACCTTGAGGCACACCTTGCACCAACAATACTTCTGTGACAAGTGGGGATTCATCTAAGATCTAAAAATTTTCTGAATGATCTAGGGGAATCAATTACACAATGACTTTCACACCAAACAATGCAAAAAAAATCATGAATTTTGGGTCCATATCACTTGGCTTGTTACAAAAAGGTCAAGTCATTTTTACAACCACTACATCATGATGTTTGCTCTGTGTAGTACGATGTTCAAAGTGCCACTATGTCCCATGTGTAACTCAAAAAGATCCAATTCAATGCCAAGAGATGAAATCCAAGTTCAAAGCTTCCCTAAAGAACTTGTGAGAGGTGATGAAGTCCCCCTCACAAGCCAAGATACATAAAAAATAAAGAAAGCATGAAAGTAGAAATAATTTAAGGTCATTTTCAAGTTCACCCAAACTTTAACGATTTTTTTGGGAGTGCTTTAGATTACTTTCTTTCTAAGCCTTAGACTAGGCTACTTACAATAGGAATGGCACTTTTGATTCCAAGGGTTCCCTATAGGAGACAAGTGGAAGAGCATACATGCAACATTCCTCTTTTTTCCAAATAAAGATTTCATTAAACAACTATTACAAACAAAAATTGACAAGTATGTTCAATTTTAAGTCCAAAATGAAATATTTGGTGGTGTTCATTTGACCCCTTGGTCTTAGTTGCAAACTTTTAAAACATTCATCAAAACATCTAATTTTTTTGGTAAACACCAAAACAAGGTTCCTAATTGATGTTAAAGCATGCAAAGGTGATTTAAACATGTTTTGAACAAATATCAAGCTTGGTCCTGTAGCAAAATTGTTAGCATGTCCTTTAGCTTTGAAGCTCTTTTTAGCTTGAAATATTAAACTTTGAAAAAGTAGCTCTTGGGTCTATGTTTTTGGAAAAACACAGCGACCGATGTCAGTTATTACCACTAACATTAGTTACTTTTGCTAATGGAGATCTAACCAATATAAATTTTGCTAACCGATGTCAGTTAAATAGGTAACCAATGTTGGTATTCTTGCCAATGTTGGTTAATGTGTAAAACCCCATGGCAAATAAAAATGGAAAAATAAAGTTAGAAAATCAATTTGCAAGAGTTTTAAAGGCTCAAATAAATATTTTAGAGTTACAAAATGATCTCCTTCATGTGTAGGATGTGTCTCATTCCATAGACCATGCCATAATGTGATCTAAGAATTTGACTAAAGAGAGGATGTTTAGTATGGTGTTAGTTCCAAAATAAAAACAAAATGAAATAAACACACTAATAACATAACATCTCTAGGCCTAGACACTAAGGAGAGCTTAGTTAACAAGAGAAAATGAAAAACACAACTAAAAAGTAAGGAATCAAATACAAGAATTCCTTCACCTTCCTTAGATGCTCCAAATGCCTTTGTATTAGTGGCTTGCTTGGCTTGTGCTCATGAAGTCCTTAGCAATGGAAGCTTTTCTACCTCCATCTCTCTTTGGCACCTTTGGATTTGGCTTGGCTTGGCTTGGAATCAATTTGGCATGGTAACACTAGTTGTAATGATTCCTTGAAGATATTTGTGCTTTATAACTTTGCATCAAAATAGCTTAGAAATGATGTTGTGAGGCCTTCTATTTATAGATTTTTAGATTTGATTAGAATTAAACTCAACCATCTATCTCAAGATTGAGATGTGTGGTTAAGGATTAATTCAATTTTTGGAGTTAAGTTTATAATTATCCTCATCATGACATTGAAATAAGAGGTAATTAAGAGTCATGGAGGGCATCATGGAAGGCATTGATGAGTCATGAAGGGCATGAATCTTGATATTTTTGGTATTTATGGCCTAGGATGTCTTTCCAAGAAATGAGGTCAATTTATGATGTAAATATTCAATATTCACTTCTAAAAATAAGTACTCAACAAGTTTCCATGTAATTATTAATTAGGCCTTGATTTGGGTTAATTAGCTTTTAAGCATGATTAAGCACTTTGTGCACAAATTACTCAAATTGATCATAATGCCTTGTTATTGGTCCTCAATTTGATTGAATTGGAATTAGAAGGTGCTATTAGATGAATTAGAACTATACTCCCATTTATAATTTTACCAACAACAAATAACAAAGGAATGCATCTTGTGTAAAAGATTTGATAGGAAAGAGCAGTCTAGAGCACATAGGTGCAAAATTGGCATTTTGACTCGAAATGGTCTAATCAAAGTTAGTTGGCCCATAAATTGCATTACCCCATTTATTGATACCCTAGCCAAAATTTTCACTTGAATATGTTATTTTCACATATTTTAGTGTGCTTTAGTGTTTTTAGGCCAAATTATGCATGTTGGGTGGAAATTGGCCAAAACCCTGTTTGAGGGTTATTGGTGGCCAGATTTAGGTGTCTACACAAAGTTCCTTTGTTTATTGTTTTATAATAATTAGATTACATTTATGTCTAGAATAAAGTGCCTAGTCCTTGCCAAACTATTCCAAGTTTGTTAGATTAACCATCATTTATTTGTTTCAAGTCTAGCTTTTGACATCACATTTGGCCAAAAGCCCTAACATACCCTGTTTGACCCTAGATTTTGACTCTGAATTTGGACAAAATACCTAGCAAAATTTTCCTTTCCTAGTTAAGACCTATTTGGAATGTCTTTGGACATTAGAGTTTAGCATCTTAGTTTTAGGTCATTGTACTTGACCTTGTTTGTGTGAAACATTATACGTTAGACATTTGATGTTATACTATTTTTACCAAATATTTGCATAGAAGTTTTGGAGATACATCTTCTCCACCCTTGACAAAGCTATATATATTTTTAACCTCATTATTTATTCTAGACATAAATTTTTAGAGTTTGTATAACTCTAACCCATCTTGTCATGAAAAATTTGCCATTTGATTTGACCATGTCTCACTATACATGTAATGGAACTATGTACAATCCAAGAGATGAAAATGTTAGCACACAAGAGGAATTTATTCAAGACCCTTATTGATATGATGTTGTTTTGGATATGTATACTTATCCACCATACAACATTCAAAGAGGGGAACAAATTCAAGATCTTTTGGCCAATTATTTGGTTATCACTCCTCCTTACACAGAACAAGACTAAGAATAGACAGCCTAATATTTGGATAACATACCTAAAGTTGTAGATAATGTCCAATAAAAACCTTATTACATGACCATGTCATTAGCTTATGATCCTAATAGAGCCATAGAGGTAGGGCATGAAAATTTTCCAAGTCTAGTAAGAGGGCCTTATAACATGTCTTATAATAAAAATAATGATCAAGCCTCTTCTATCAACCCTAATTCCATTATATTGATACCATATCAAGATATTTATATGCTTGTCACATAAAGAGGCCTCATGGAGTACCATTTCATTTAAATTTAGACAACATACCAAACATATCAAAACTTAACACATAATTTTAACAATATGGCCATGTCAAATACACCTCTTATTCGGTCACTTCCTTTAATGGGAGTCTTATTTGAGTTGATTGGTCAAGAAAATCAAGGTTTTGACCTAATTACACAAAACATTTCACTAAAAAACATGTTTAATACTCCAATCATCAAGGAAGTGTCTTCTACTTCTACACACAATAATGAGCAAAAAGGAGTGAACAATATGCCAGTAACATCCAAATTAAACCAAAGTGGTGTTAGCACATAAACACATAGTCAATAAAAAATTTGACTTTAAGTAATACTATGAGTGGTCTAAAAACTCAAGGAGTAGGAGTTTATATTTCCCAACCTCAACCAACTACCTCTAATCCTCAACCAGTTGCTTCTTTTAACACTCAACAACAAGGATTATGTAGTCAGCCAATGACCAATGACATACCACAACAGAATGTGATGAATCTTACTCCACCACAATAAGTGATGAGTAATATTCCATAATATAGAGAACTTTTAAATATACCAATGAAGTAGAGGTAAAACATATTACCACCTCAATAAGGGGCAACCATTATTCCACCTTACCAAGTAGCAACGAACATACCTCTTTAATCACAAACTAACAGGCTAATCCAAAACTGAATGATGTCTAACCAACAATGTGTAAATATTTTTTAGTGAAAAATTTTGAATCTCCAACATGCTTCCACTTCTCAACAGGGATTTGGGCAACCTAGAGGTACCAATGTTCCTCAAGTACCTAGTATCCAATAGTTGCCTTTTGCACAGAATGTGTCACAAGTTTAGTGATAGGGTCTTAGTTCACAAGTCCCTCTCCATCAGCTAGGTATGACTTGTAGACACCTAAAATTTACCACTGATAACCGTGTTATAAATATTGTCATTGATGTCAAAGGTCTAGCATTATTAGTGATAAAGGCCCCATTACATTTAATGGTGTTTTTAATATTCATATCTTGGCTAATATGTGTTAATATTAATGAATATATTTTTAGTTGCATATAAGTAAAAAGAGGGCCCATGGAGAAGTCAAAGAGTCATGGGTAAAAGACAAAAGAGGAATGGGACACATTTTCTCATGAAGAGACATCTTGAGGAATTTCAAGAGTCACCATATGAAGACAAAAGAGGTATGGCACATTTTTCCATGAAGGGACACTTTGAGGAATATAAAAAGTCACCAAGATAAAGACAAAAGAGGAAAGGACACTTTTACTCATGAAGGATCACCATATGACTTTTCAAATAAAAGGATATGAAGGGTCATGTAAGTTTGGCACCATTTTCCATGAGAATTGAAGAGTCACAAAAGGTGAATGCCAAAGGTCTTTTGGAAAGCTATAAATAAAGGCTTGAGAAGCCATTTATAATATGCAAGAGAGTACATGGTTTGTATTTATTTTTGAAGAGATAAAAGCAAGAGATATTGTAGAGTTTTATCATTTGTTGAGTAATCAATATTGAGAGATAGTTGTGTTTTATACACAATAAGGTTTGGTGCTCTTATGGGTTGGTGCTCATAAATCTTTGTAAGGGGTTGGTGTTTCTATGGGTTGGTGCTCAGCAAAGGCATTGGTGCTCTTGCAAGTTGGTGCTTGAAAAATTTGTATTCTGAGTTAGTGCTAATTCATATACTTGAGATTGTTCTCCATGGTTTTTCCCACTTTGGATTTCCACAAAAAAAATTGGTCTCTCTCTCTCTCTCTCTCTCTCTCTCTCTCTCTCTCTCTCTCTCTCTCTCTCTCTCATGGTGCAAATTATTATTTTAGTTTTATTATATTTATTGAATATGTGATTAAGTGGTTAAAGAAAAGAAATTGAATTAAGTAAAAAGATTTACAATATATTGATTCACCCCCCCTCTCTGTATATTTCATGCTTAACAATTGGTATCAAAGCAGATTCTTTTTGAAAAGTTTTATAGCTTGAAGGTAGATTGGGAAAGCACAATGGTTGGATCACATGAAGGATTTTATACAAATAAAGCACCTTTATTTGATGGGATGAATTATGTTTTTTGAAGCATAAGGATGAAGACTTATTTGATCGCCCTTTTATTTGATATATGGCAAGCAGTGCTAGAGTAATATGAAGAGCCACAGACACTTGTAACTACTCCAATAGAAAAAAAGGCAAGTGAAAATAATGCTTAAGCTTTAAATTCTATTTTATATGGTTTATGTGAAATAGAATTTGTCAAAGTTATGTAATGTAAATTTGCTCATGAAACTTGGGTAAAACTTTAGAATATTTCCAAAGGTGATAGAAAGGTTCAACAAGTTAAGCTTCAGACTTTTAGAAGATAGTTTGAGAGTTTGGAGATGGAAGAAGAAGAAAATATAGCAAGTTATCTTTTATGGGTTGATCAAATAGTTAATCAGATTTAAGGTCTTAGAAAAAAATTAAAAGAATCAACTATGGTTCAAAAAAATTTGAGATCTCTACCATTAAGATCTGATGCAAAAGTTTTGGCAAATGAAGAGATGAAGAATTTAGCCAAATTAAAGATGGATGAGCTTCATAGTATTCTTATGGCATATGAGATGTAGACTAAACAAGATAAGCCCTAAAAAAGAGAAGCTACTTTCAAGACATCAAAGAAAGAGAAGGCTAAGATTTAAGAATTAAGTGATAGTTCTAGCGATGATGAAGATGACAACGGAGCTCTATTCATTCACAAACCAAAAAAGGGCATAGCTAAATATCAAATAAAATTACCTTTAAGTGTTTTAATTATGGAAATATTAGATATTTTATAGCTAAATGCCTAAATAAAGGTAATTATGATAATAAAGAAAGAAAGTCTACATACAAAAACAATTTCAAAGATAAATTCAAGAAGAGATTCGAGAAGAAGAGTTTGTATTCTAAAGATCCTAGATCAGTTGAAGATAGTGGAGTCAGTGATTCAGAAGAAGAAGAGATTCTATTCATGGCCATACATTAAGATGCCTCTAAAATTAAAAGTATAGATGATCAAGAAGAAGAACAGGATGAAGTCAAAGTGAATTTGGAAGAACTCATTTGTGCCTTGGAAGAGTTAAAAGCTCTTAAAAAGAAGAATCAAAGATTAAATCTTCAGATCAAGAAAAATTAAAAAGAGTCAAAAGAAATAATTGAATATCTACAAGAACACTTTGAAGAAGCTAAGAAGAATTAAGAAGATCTAATGGCACAATTGAAAATAGTAAGTAAAGAATGTGATAGGTATGTTATTGAAATTCCTTCTTTAAAAGCAGATCTTGAGAAAACAAATAAATCAATCAATGATAGAGCAACCAATGATTCAAAATTTGATAATAACACTAATATGTTGAATAAGATATTATAAAATCAAAGATCAATGTCAGATAAGATAGTTATTAGATTTGAAAAAGAGAAAGAGGAGGTCACTACTTTCATAGACAAGGAAAAAAGAAAGAGCTATGCTGAAGCTCTTACAAAAGATGAAATGAAAAGGAAAGAAGTTAAGAATACAGAGGATATCTCAAACAAAGAAGGCTGGAGGGAAGAAAGATACAAAAGGTAATTAGGTTAGAGATACACAAACATGTCTTATTTTTATGGTTACTATTTTTATTGTAATAGATATGGTCATAAGAAAATAGAATGTCAAAAAATGGATAACAATTTTAGAAATAAAGAGAAGGAAATTCATGCAGATTCAAGCAAAAGCCAAAACTCTTTTGCTCCTCTATGAAGCTTTAATGAAGAGGCCATAATATGTTACAAGTGAAACAACTTTAGATACATAGCTCAGTTTTATATAAGCATGTTTGAGTCAGTCAAGAAGGATAAGAGTTTCAAAGCTCCATTCATCAAGAAGAAAGTTTAGACAAGTTCATGGCAAAAGAAACAACTTGAAAAATTTATGTTGGTGCAGACAACTTTGCATGTAAGAAATTAAGAAAAGCCATGGTTTATTGACAATGGATGTTCAAGGCACATGATAGGAGACAAGAGCAAGTTCATAACTTTGAAGAAGATCAATGGTGGCATAGTTAAATTCAGAGACAATACTACTGCCAGAATTATTAGAAAAGGTACACTAAGTTTGGATAATGTTAAAACTAAAACTGAAAATGTTTTATATGTATAAGGTCTTAAGCATAATCTTTTGAGTGTAAGTCAAATGTGTGATCAGGGGCACACACTAAATTTTTATGCAGAAGGTTGTGAAATTAGAAGAAAAGATTCAGATGTGTTGGTTACAGATGCTCAGAGAATAAGCAATAATTTGTATATGCTATCAGACATCAAAGGTCAAAGATGTTATTTGAGTCAAATTGAAGAAAGTTGGCTATGGCACAGGAAAATGGGTCACATAAATTTTGACAGTCTTGTCAAAATTAGTAAGAAGAAAGAAATCAAAAATCTTCAAAAGATTATAAAGCCATCTGACATGCTTTGTGAACCTTGTCAGCATGGGAAGTAGAGTAGAAGGTGGTTATTCAAAACAAAAGAGTACTCGACCACTTAGATGCTAGAGCTTGTTCACACTGATCTGTGTGGACCTATGAGAACTCAAAGTACTCAAGGTGAGAAATATTTCATGTTGTTTATTGATGATTTTTCATGTATGACTTGGGTAATGTTTTTAAAGAAAAAATTAGAAGCTTTCAGACATGTCAAAGCATTAATTCAAAATAAAACTAATTTGAAGATTAAGTGTCTAAGATCATATCAAGAAGGAGAATTTATATCAGATCAATTTATTGAGTTTTGTGAAGACCATAGAATAAAGATACATTATTCAACAGCCATAACTCTATAGCAAAATGGAGTAGTTGAACGAAAAAATAGAACAGTTCAGAAGATGGCGAGGATAATGATAAATGAATATAAGATGGCAGATAAATATTGGAGAGAGGTAGTTTCTAAAATAGTTCATATTCAAAATAGAGCATTATTGAGAGTCAATAGTGACAAGATTCTTAATGAGCTATATAAAAACAAACCAGCAATAGTTGATTATTTAAGAGTTTTTGACAGTAGATGCTTCATAAAGAGAACCAATAAAAAACTTGGTAAGTCTAAATTCAGAGCAGATGAAGGTATATTTCTTGGTTATTCTTAAAAAATTAAAGCTTATAAATGTTATAATAAAAGAACCCAAATTTTTTAAAGTGCAAGTGTCAAAATAAAAGAAGATGGAACACAAAGAATCAGTGATCCAGTAGACATTCTTAAAATCATTGAAGAGGAAGATTTTGAAGAATCAGATGAAGATGAGAAGGAGAAAAAGGAAACCAAAAATCTATCTAAATATGTTTATAGAAATCATAATAAAAGTGACATCATTGGGGACATAAATGAAGAAATTCACACTAAAATAATGATGGTAAGTGAATCTAAGCAAGTTAATTTCTTTTTGTTATCTAAAATTCAGCCTAGAACTTTTTCAGAAGCTAGACATGATAAGCATTAGGTTAAGGCTATAGATGAAGAAATAAATCAGATATAAAAGAATGATACTTGGGTAATTAGTGCCTAGACCAAAAGATTATAATGTGATAGGAACAAAATGGGTTTATAGAAATAAATTGAATAAAAATAGAGAAGTGATCAGAAATAAAGAAAAATTAGTATGTAAAGGATATGCTCAGATTGAGGGAATAGATTTTGAAGAAAATTTTGCACTAGTGGTAAGGTTAGAGGCTATTAGAATGTTTCTTTCATATGTAATATTTAAAATTTTCAAAGTCTTTTAGATGGATGTCAAATCTTCCTTCTTGAATAGGAATCTAGAAGAAGAGGTCTACATTGAGCAGCCTAAGGGATTTAATCACTCAAATATTAGTAGCCATTTATGTAGATTGAAGAAAGCATTATATAAATTGAAACAAGATCCTAGAGCTTGGTATGTAAGACATGATGAGTACCTGTAGGATTAAGATTTTAAGAGAGAATTTATTGATAATAATCTCTATGTCAAAATAAAAATTGAGCATCACTTGATTGTTGTGGTATATGTTGATGACATCATTTTTGGAGGAAATATTGAAAAGATAATTTTTTTTGATAATATACAAAAAGAATTTGAGATATCTATACTTAGCAAATTGTCATTTTTCTTAAGATTACAAATATTTTAGTCAAATAAAGAAATTTTTATATCTCAAAGTAAATATGCCAAGGAAATGTTGAAATTTGGTTTTGAGAATTGTGCACTAGTTGACACACTAATGTGTAAAGGAAATAACATGAGCAAGGATGAAGATTCACCTATTACAGATCAATCTTTGTATAGATCTATGATTGGTAGTCTTTTATATTTGATATCATCGAGGCTAGACATTATGCATGTAGTAGGTATGGTTGCAAGATATCAGTCATATCTAAAAGATAGTCATGTTTAGTTGGTGAAAATAATATTTAGATATATCAAGGGGACATTAGATTACATATAATGGTATCTTACAGGCAGAGATTTCACTTTGGTTGCTTATATAAATTTAGATTGGGTAGGGTGCTTGGATGATAGAAAGAGTACAAGTGGAGGAGCTTTCTTTCTTAGTGATAGCTTAGTATCATGGCTAAGCAAAAAATAGAAATCAGTATCACTTTCTATAGTTGAAGTATAATATTTGTAGTGGTTTTGTGTTATACTTAAGTGCTTTGGATGAAGCAAACTTTGGAATATATCAAGGTAAAATATGATGAATCTATTTCTATTTTTTGTAACAACACAAGTGTTATTAATATTTTTAAAGAATCCAGTAATACATTCAAGAACAAAACATATTCTTATTAGATATCACTTTTTGAGAGAGTAGGTTATAGATCAACAAGTTAAGATGGAATATACCAGTACTAAAAAGTAAATTATATATATTTTCACAAAGGCACTACCAAAAGACACATTCGAGTATCTGTGAGAGAAGTTAGGAGTAATTTCTTTTACTTCCTACCATTAAAGTTCAGCATCAGTTGAGGGGGAGCTAAGTGTTAGCTCCATGTATGTCCTTTGCCATTGATGTCAAAGGGGGAGAATAACATGTACAAGTGCAAAAATATGTACATGTTGCTATAGTAAGGGGGAGTTACTATATGTTTTTTAGATGGTAGTATGTGCAGGTTTCAGGATGTGGTAGTTTTAGTTTGAGGTTGTCATCAATGACAAAGGGGGAGATTATTGGAAATATTGTTATTGATGTCAAAGGTCTAGAATTATTGGTGATAAAGGCTCCATTGCATTTAATAGTGTTTTTAATATTCATATTTTGGTTAATGTGTGTTAATATTTATTTAATATTAATGAATATATATATTTTTGCATATAAGTCAAAAGAGTGACTATGGAGAAGTCAAAGAGTCACAAGGTAAAAGATGAAAGAGGAATGGGATGTATTTTCTTATGAAGAGTCATCTTGAGAAATTCTAAGAGTCACCATGTGAAGACAAAAGAGGTATGACACATTTTTCCATGAAGAAACACTTTGAAGAATATGAAAAGTTACCAAGATAAAGAGGAAAGGATGCTTTTTCTTATGAAGAGTCACCATTGAATTTTCAAATGCAAGGATACAAAGGGTCATGCAAGTTTGGCACCATTTTACATGAGAATTGAAGAGTCATAAAGGGTGAATGCCAAAGGTCTTTTGGAAAGCTATAAATAAAAGCTTGAGAATCTATTTGTAATATCCAAGAGAGTGCATGGTTTATATTTATTTTCAAAGAGAGGAAAGGAGATATTTTAGATTTATATCATTTGTTGAGTAAGCAACATTGAGATATAGTTGTGTTTTATATACAAGAGGGGTTGGTGCTCCTGTGGGTAAGTGCTCACAAATATTTGCAAGGGGTTGGTGCTCCTATGGGTTGGTGCTCACAAATAGTTATTATTTTGGCGATCAATAAAGGGGTTGGTGATCTTGCAATTTGATGTTTGTGAACTTTGTATTTTGAGTTGGTGCTCATTCATATACTTAAGATTGTTCCCTATGATTTTTCTCACTTTGGGTTTCCACGTAAAAATCTACTCTCTCTCTCTCTCATGTGGTGCAAATTATTATTTTAATTTTATTGCATATCTTAAATGTGTGATTAAGTGGTTAAAGAAAAGAAATCAAATTAAGTAAAAAGATTTATAATATACTGATTCACCCCTCAGTATATTTCATGCTTAACAAACTTCCAACCAAGTTTTTGACCAATTTCTACTCAAAATTCATAATTTGGCCTAAAAACACTAAAACATGCTAAATGATGTGAAACTAACATATTCAAGTGCCAATTTTGGCTAGGGTATCCCTAAATGGGGAAATATAATTTATGACCTAGCTAACTTTGATTAGATCATTTTGAGTTAAAATGTCAAATTTGCACTTGGGTGCTTTGAACTGCTCTTTCTTGTCAAATATTTTGCACAAGACTCGTGCCTTTGTTATTTATTGTTAGCAACATCTTAAATGGGAATATGCATCCAATGCATCTGAAAGTGACTTCCAATTCCAATCTAGTCAAATTTAGGACCAATAACAAGGCATTCTAATCAATTTGAGTAATTTGTGCATAAAGTGCTTAATCATGCTTAAGAGATAATTAAGCCAAATCAAGGCATAATCAAGAATTCCATGGAAACTTGTTGAATACTTTATTTTGGAAGTGAATATTGAATATTTACATCATCAAGTGACCTCATTTCTTGGGAAGACATCTCTAAGCCATAAATGTCACAACTATTAGGATTCATGCCCTCCATGTCTCATCAATGCCTTCCATGATACCCTCCATGCCTCTTAATTTCCCCTTCTTCTAATGTCATGATGAAGATAATTACAGACTTAATTCTAAAATTTGAATTAATCTTTAACCACACATCTCAATATTGATATGGATGATTGAGGTTGATTTTGATCAAATTCAAAAATTTATAAATAGGAAGCCTCACAACATCATTTCTAAGTTTTTTTGATGCAAAGTTATAATGCCAAATTGGTTCCAAAAGCTTCAATAAAATAGTGTTATAATGTCAAATTGATTCCAAGCCAAACCAAGCCACAAGCCAAAGGTGCCAAAGAGAGATGGAGGTAGCCAAGCTTCCATTGCCAAGGACTTCATGAGCACAAGCCGAGAAAGCCACCACTACAAAGGCATTTAGAGCATCCAAAGAAGGTGAAGGAATTCTTGTGTTTTATTCCTTAATTTTTAGTTGTGTTTATCATTTGCTTTTGTTAACTAAGCTCTCCCTAGCATCTATTCCTAGAGATGTTATGTTATTAGTGTGTTTATTTCACTTTATTTTCATTTTAGAACTAACACCAAACTAACCATCCTCTCTTGAGTCAAATTTCTAGATCACATAATATTATGTGATCTAAGAATTTGACTCAAGAGAGGATGGTTAGTATGATGTTAGTTCTAAAATGAAAACAAAGTGAAATAAGCACACTAATAACATAACATCTCTAGGACTAGACACTAGGGAGTGCTTAGTTAACAAAAGCAAATATTAAACACAACTAAAAATCAAGGAATAAAACACAAGAATTCCTTCACCTTCCTTGCATGCTCTAAATGCCTTTGTAGCGGTGGCTTATTCAGCTTGTGCTCATGAAGTCCTTGGCAATGGAAGCTTGGCTACCTCTATCTCTCCTTGGCACCTTTAGCTTATGGCTTATCTTGGCTTAGAATAAATTTGGAATTATAACACTATCTAATTGAAGCTTTTGCAACTAATTTTGCATTATAACTTTGCATCAAAAAATATTAGAAATGATGTTGTAAGGCCTCCTATTTATAGATTTTTGGATTTGATCAAAATCAACCTCAACCATCCATCTCAAGATTAAGATGTGTGGTTGAATATTAATTTAAGTTTTGGAGTTAAATTTTTAATTATCTTCATCATGACATTGGAAGAATTGGCAATTAAGAGGCATGGAGGGGCATCATGGAAGGCATTAATGAGACATAGAGGGCATGAATCTTGATATTTGTGACATTTATGGCCTAAAGATGTCTTCCCAAAAAATGAGGTCACTTGATGATGCAGATATTTAATATCCATTTCTAAAAAAAGTATTCAACAAGTTTCCATAGAATTCTTGATTATACCTTGATTTGGGTTAATTAGCTCTTAAGCATGATTAAGCACTTTATGCACAAATTGATCAGAATGCCTTGTTATTAGTCTTAAATTTGACTGGATTAGAATTAGAAGTCGCTATCAGATCTGTTGGATGTGTATTCCTATTTAGGATTTTTTCAACAAAAAATAACAAAGACACAAGTCTTGTGCAAAAAATTTGAAAGGAAAGAGCAGTCTAGAGCACCCAGGTGTAAATTTGGCATTTTGACTAGAAATGATCTGATCAAAGTTAGCTAGCCCATAAATTGCATTACCCCATTTAGGGATACCCTGGCCAAAATTGGCACTTTAATATGTCGATGTCACATCATTTAGTTTGTTTTAGTGTTTTTAGTCCAAATTGTGTATTTTGAGTAGAAATTGGTCAAAAGCTTGGTTGGAGGTTATCAATGGCCAGTTTCAGGTGTCTACATGACTAGTCAGTAGTATGTCTCTAGTCAACCTTATTAGGTATAATATGACTATATTCCTCCATTCCAATCATATTATTAGGCCTACATACCCAATCCCAACCAAAATATCATACCATAATATGTTTAATTTCAAAAAGCATACCCTAATCCATGCATGCATATTCCTGGTCCTTTCCTTAGCCAATCCAACATTCCCAAATAAATACCTCCACTCTACCCTGGTCAAAGTAATCTAATTTTGACCAAATCCTCCACCTCAATAGGCCAATGATCCCAATAGTTTTCTCATAAAAAAACTACAATAAATAAATAATGGAATTACCCTCATCCAAGCACGGAAATAGACCAAAAATTTCAAGTTGGATGATGTTTGTTCTTACCCTTTCAACATGAAGTATTTGTAGATACCATTTCCTCTATGGTATGAGCCACCAAATTTTGATAAATACAAGGGGAAAGGTGACCCCAAGGCTCATCTGACATAATTCTTTGTTGCATGCCAACCAATGCCCTATAGTGACATCTACCTTTTGTTGTTGTTTTTATGAAGACTAGTGGGGTAAGCATTATAATGGTACCTAAAGTTGCCCAAGAATTCAATACCTAATTTTATCGATCTCTAGGACAAGTTCCTACAACACTTTCTTACAATCTCAAGCACAAGACTTCATTATTAGATTTAACACTAGGAAAATAGAAAGCTAGTGAAAGTTTCTCAAGCTATCTACAATTATGGAGATCCCTTGTAAGTCTATTCACTCATAATCTACTAGACAAGCATATATCCATTATGTTTACCAAAAATATACACAATAATATATCTTATAATTTGGAGTTGTAACATGGACATATGTTCAAAGAGATCATTGATAAAGGTTTGGTGATTGAAATAGCCCTCATTAATAAAGGGATCTTTAAACTAACCTTGTCAAATCAAAACAATAACCAAAACTATAATAATGGCTAAAATAAATATCCAGTCTAAGCACAAGCATCACAACTATCACAAGCCAATAATAATGTTAGACCCAAGAAATTCAATCTCAACAAGAATGTTGTAGGGAATGGAGTAATAGAGTTACAACATGTCTATGTGGTGCAAATAATATCTTATTATCATATGCCTCCTTTCCAAATAACTCCTAACCAACAACCTTTTTAGCAATTGTAACACATGTAACAAGTGAAACAACCTAGACCAACATAGTAAATGTAACAAACACAAAAAATACATATGCCTTTGCAAAACCCTCCTCCTTCAAGGAGAAATTTGCCTACTCATCATGCCTTTACTGACCTTAGAGAGCACATTGAATCAGTCTTTCACAAAATTATAGCATTTAACTTGATCAGATGGCCTATTTAGAAAGAGCAAATTCATGAGGGTGCTGACATGCCATATTGGTATAGCCCAGAACAATTCTAGAATTTTCATAGGGTCAATAGCCATAATTTATAGCATTATGTGTAAATTAGACATGTAATTCAAAATATGTTGGAAAATGGAGAGATCACATTGGATCATGGAACTTCCACCTCCAATCAGAGCCTTGGAATTTATCAAAATCCTTTTCCCCAACATAATAATCATCAATAACAATAATAATAGTGGCTAGTGAAACATCAACAATAATAGTTTAACAACCAAGGCTGAACTACTAGATTCAATAAAATCAGCAACAAAACCAAAAACATCAAAATAATGGATAAAACCAAGGCCATAATGGTGTGAATAACCAACATACCTACCATGTAGTTACACATAACTATAACTCAGTTGTAGGACATATTGTAGGAGATCATGTTACCACCATTTCCATTAATCTAAGACCAAGTACTAATCAGATAAGACCATTGCTAATCATACCAAGTTAACCAAACCATTATAGTAATCCTTCCTTGACTTGGGACTACATAAGGCAAACCAAAAAAGTAGGGATTCCCATGTTAGGACCTTATATTGATAACTCATCATTAGCCTATGACCACACAAAAGTTCATCGACAATCGAGAATTATCCTATCCGGTCCCCCTCTACCATCATTTGTTAGTAATAATGGTCTTATACCTAATCTTGATTATGTAATCACAACTCAGTGGTCAATGATAACCATACCAAGCCCAAAAACCGTCTACCACTTCACCCATCATCTAACTAGTCATTTTACCTTGGAAAAAACCATTTACCACTATCCAAGAAAATATGTTTGACATTGTGGAACAATTACAAAAGACACTAGAAAAAATATCCATTTTAGATTTATTGTGTATGTCAACCATCCACAAAAACATCTTGGCATAGTTCCTTGGTCAATCCATAGTTCTAAATGACATATCTTCTAATAATTCTTAAGCTTTGGTTGGATGCCTAGCTCCAACCCAACAATTAACCTTCAACCAAAGTGATATGTCATTCCTTGGTCCTTTGCATAATAATTCATTATACATATAAGTTTACATAATGAGGAACAAAGTGAAACATGTCCTCATAGACAATGGATCAGATCTAAACATAGTATCTCTAAAGCTCATTAAGATTGAGTACACAATAATAGATATCCAAGTAAAAACAATCACCATCAAACCCTATGATAGTGAAGAATGAGAATCACAAGGTAGCATTAGCTTGCCAATTATCATTGGGCCCTTGACCCATGGTACACTTTACCATGTGTTAGATCTTGATTTACCATACAATATGCTTTTGGGTAGACCTTGGTTACATGAGATTCATGTAGTCCCATCAACATTTCACTAGTGTATTAAGTTCTCCCATTCGGGGATAGAGGTTAGTATTCTAGGCGATTTACATCCATATGAGCATTAAAAACATATATAAACTAAGTTCTAGAGCTACAATTACCATGTCAACATGAATCTAGTCAACAAATAAGACAAAGGGAAAGCAATACTTATTGATTTACTAGAGGCCAACTGCATTGACCTTGATACCCTTAATTCTCTTTCCCACATGCTGCCTCTTGAAATGTCCAATCATTGCACCATCTCAGTTAATGGCCTCAGAGAATACTTGGCGCATGACACCTTTCACATTACAAAACTTACACAAAACCAAAAGTCCTTTGGAAGACCAAAATCCAAACCACTCATGCAATGACAAAGAAAAGGAAAGGACCATCTACATAATCTAGCACCTGTCACTTTCAGACCAGCCTCTCACTAAGAAAAATACCCTCTCAAAGGTGATGAATCATGGTTGTCTAATGACAAAGTGGCTGATTGTTACAAGAACTCCAAATATCCAATTCCTAATTAGATCATGGAAAACCAAGACTATGAAGGAGGACGCCTCAAGCCAAATCAAAAGGGAACACTTGAGCTAATTTCTATGACTAAGTACAAAGGAACCTATGGTATTAGATTTAAACCACTTGGGGGTGACCTCATGTATCTTATTCATTTTTTATCACCAATGACTAGTGATAACAATGTCAATAACGAAGTAGAGTCTGATCATATCCCATTAAATGACCT
Organism: Torreya grandis; assembly: GCA_037957365.1. Classification (NCBI taxonomy): domain Eukaryota; kingdom Viridiplantae; phylum Streptophyta; class Pinopsida; order Cupressales; family Taxaceae; genus Torreya; species Torreya grandis. The sequence goes on along the minus strand of JARHVA010001457.1, from coordinate 2,163,088 downwards.
AGCCCATACTAATTTGTTTGACAATAATGCCATTTGTACCCTTCAACCAATCATTCATCATAACCAACTACCATTGTATTACCCCCAATTGATAGACTAGGGCCAACAAGAATCCAATGTGCTAGTTGATGAGTTTTAAAATGATGAGGCCTTTTGTGATTTTCTAAGTGTTAGGGGAAACCTTCCATTAGGAGATCACAAAAAAGGGTTATCAATCAAATTGGATCTTGAAGCCTATTTTGGAGAGCAGGTGAACACCCTTAGCTAAAAATTAAAAAATAGAACATTGAGGTCCTCAAGTGAAAACATCTTTGACATGATTTTAGACCAGGGAAAAGTAATTATAAAGGCCCATCTAGTGGTGAAAACCTATTTTAGGTGCCATTAGATAGGGGTGTTCAACCTTCTTCAAATATAGACTAGGATAACACTGATAATGAACTTGTCTATGGGTCTGAGTCTAACCTTAAAAAAGAAAAAGATTTTGATCAAATCATTTAGGATAATAATGATGATGAACTTATCTATGGGTCTAAATTCAGTCTTGGAGAATAAAAGAATTTTGATAACTTCATTTAGGAATGCCCACCAATGTTTTTTACATGGTCATCTCTCCCATTGGGGGATTTTGATTCATCATGTCTAAGAGAAATCGAAGAGCCAGTACTAACAGAGGACTCTAACATAGCCAAATAGTTCAAATCTTTGCCCACTATTCTTGAAGATGGTTTAACCCTTCTAGTAGAAGAGATATAAATGGTAAACATCAGGACTCTATATGACCTAAAATGGATAAAATTATGAGTGTCCTTCATTGAGGAGGAATGTGAAGTCCTTACAACCCTATTAGGGTAATTTTTAGATATATTTACATGGGCATATTTTGGCATGCCTAGTTTGGACCCTACCTTAGTTGTTCACCACCTTGTGTTACATCTTGATGCCAAACCAATGAAACAAATGTTATGTAAGATGCATCTTCACATTTTTTTTTAGTCAAGAAAGAGTTAGAGAAACTCTTAGAATCAAGATGTATTATGCCAATCAATTATTTTGAATGGATTTCCAATGTAGTGCCAGTTAGTAAAAAGCTAGAAGGAATCAAAATCTACATTGATTTTATGGATATTAACACATATTTCCCAAAATAAGACTTTCCATTTCCAAACATTGACATGCTAGTTAACTCCACAATAGGTTATGAGATGCTTTCACTGATGGACAGATTCTCAAGCTATAATTAGATTTGAATAACACTAGAAGACCAACACAAAAGAATGTTCACCACTCCATGGGGAGAATTTTGTTATGAGGTTATGCCATTTGGTCTTAAACATTTATGGGCCACCTATCAAAGATCTATGACAATAATTTTTCATGATATGATGCATGACATTGTTGAAGACTACGTTGACGACATATTATGCAAATTAAAGACCAAGGTTGATCATCCAGTAGCATTGAGGAGGATATTTGAATGACTACGCGAATACAAATTTAGTCTCAACCCTATGAAATGTTTTTTTGGAGTTACTTCTAGTAAGTTACTTGGTTTCACTATGTCTCATAGGGGCATGAAAGTCGATCCAACCAAATTATGAGCCATAATAAACATGCCATCACCAACCAATCTAAAGCAGATTTTTAATTTGTAGGACAAGATCCAATCCATTATATGATTCATATCTCAATTGGCTGACAAGTGTCATCCTTTTACACATATTTTGAAGAAAGGTGTGACATTTCTTTAGTATGATGATTGTCAAAAATCTTTTCAAAAACTAAAGGATTATCTAGCAAATCCACTAGTTTTATTGCCTCCTATGCCAGGGAAGCCATTCCTTTTATACTTATCAATAACGAGTCAATCTACAGGGGAAATTCTATCTCAACATGATGATAATGTAAATAAGAATGTTGTGTACTATTTAAGCTTTACACTAGTAATGTATGAACATAATTATACACCTATTGAAAAACCCTGTCTAGCCATGATTTCATAGCTCAAAAACTATGACATCACAATTTAATAAATACCATGGTCATCTCAAAATTAGATCCACTTAAGTATCTACTATCCAAAATAGTGATAAAAGGCCACATGACTAAATGGATCATAATTTTTAGTGAGTTTGATATAGAATATGTGAACTAGAAAGCCATCAAGTGATAAGTTCTTATAGATCAGTTTGTTGAAACACCCCTTATAGATATAGAGCCACTCACATTCCAATTTCTTGATGAATCCATTATGACCTCATTGAAAAACCTCTTGAGAAGCATCACTAGAAGTTTTATTTTGATGGTTCATTCATAACACATGGATCAGGGGTGGGCCTTTTGTTTATCACTCCACAGGGGGATCTAATCTTGAAGTCATTCAAAATTAGCTTTCTATGCACCAATAACATGGTCGAATATGAAGCACTCATTGTATGGATTTGATAGGTATTACAATGGAACATATCTCATCTAAAGGTTCATGGTGATTCTCAATTAATCATCAATCAATTTATAGACCATTTTTAGAACAAAGATGACAAGTTGGTTCCATACAAGGCCATAGTCAACACTCTCAAGTAGTAGATTATCGACATCCAATTTGAATATATACCAAGGGAAAGAAATAGAACAATATATGTAATGGATACCATTGGGTCACTCATTAGACATATATATATATATATGGTAAAAAACTACAAATTTTTTATTGAATATCTTCTAGTGCCAGCTCATGAACCATCAACTATCATAATGATCTATGATATTATTGGTCCTAGCTCTAATTGGTATTTAAAACTATATGCTCACATACATGGCCATGTTTTACCATAATAATTATCCTAAAAAAAAACCAAATCCTTCATCCACAATGACCAATGTTATACCTTACTCAGACCAACCCTATACCACCATAATTTTGGTGGAACTCTATTTCATTGTTTACCTTCGATAGAATCTATATTAGAGTTACAGGATGTTCATGAGGGGGTATGTGAAGCCCACAGTAGTGGGTTCATCCTATACAAAAATCTCTTGCATAATGTTTATTATTTTCCAATGATGGATGTAGATGCAACTGCATATGTCAAGATATGTGATAAATATCAACAACATGCTAATCTAATTCATGGCCCAGCCAAAACATTGAAATTAATGTTGACACCATGGACATTTTCTACATGGGGCCTCGATATCATTGGGAAGATAAACCCCACCTCATCATATGACAATAAACATATCCTCACTACCTCATAATATTTCACTAAGTGGGTTGAAGCTATACCCCTCATTTACATGACTGGAAAGTAAATTTCCAAATTTATATTCAACCATCTCATCTACCACTATGGTATCCCTTCTGACATTATATCTGATAATGGAAGATAATTAAATAACAAGGATGTAAAATTTCTATGTGTAGAATACAAGATTACTCAACATTTTTCCACAACATATTACCCTCAAGGTAATGGCCAGGTAGAAGCATCAAACAAAACCATTGTCAACATCCTTAAAAATATTATCAATGATGCTAGTTGTGATTACCAAATATAAATATTATGATCCCTCTAGGGATATCATACCAATCACCACATTCCCACAAGTGCCACTCCATACTCACTTATTTATGGCACTAGGTCCATTCTTCTCATTAAGGTCAAGTTACCATCATTACACATCTCTTTGAAGCATGTCCTAGATAATGAAGACTATCAAGTAGCTCACTTGAAAGAGATGAAGTTACTTGATGAGAAATGTATGGACATAGTAAATAACCTTCAAGCATATCAGAATTGACTCCATGGCCACTATAATCATTACATGAAACATAGAGACTTTGAACTTGGTGATCTTATCCTCAAAGAGAACCAAAAGAATACCATGATCGAGAAGAAGCATAAAGGCAAGTTAAAACCAAACTAGGTATGTCCCTTCATCATTATTGCATATTATGATGCAGGAGCATAAAGACTCACCACACTAGATAGAGATGAACTTGATGAGCCTATGAACATTATACACCTCAAGTGGTACTGCACTTGAGTGACTTGGTGTATATCTATGAAGATTGTTTCAAGTTGTACCATATTATCAATATTCTTCTTTGTACTATACCATCCTATCACTTATCCATCCTACCAATTTTTTATATCAACTTAACATGTTTTGATCACTCCCAACCTATCCCATTTGACATTGGTTCATCCATTGGTTTCACGCTTTTAGCATGAAGAATTAGATCAATTTTAACAATTGTTTCAAGAATTCTAGACAAAGGTAGTATTTTGGAGTAGTATGACAATAATTTTGGTGGTTTCATACTTTTTTTCTTGTTTCATTCTAATCATGTTTATTTATGTGAGCCTAATTATATCCACCTATAGGGGAAAATTAGTGTCTCACTGATCTAGCTACTAATTATAATTGCCTTTGAGAAAATTAGTATCATTGATCTAATCTATTATATCCTAGTCATAACCACCTATGGGAAAACTAGGGGCAACATTTATTTATTATGAATTGATATACCAACTATCCATTCTTATTGATGTATTGTGCCATCATACCAATTGTGCCTATTTTATTTGAATTGGCTACTACACTATTCATATTTCTCCATTGTAAGGTGGAACTACTATGACCTGAGGTCATTTTGGGAGTATATGAGTAGTGATCGATACTTATTGAGGTTAGCTCAGTCCCCCTTTGCCATTACACTCTCACCATTTTGCAAGTAACATTTCAATTTAGCCATTCTCTCACAATTTTATGAGCTTGGAACCTTTATTATCTCATCATTATCGATTGAGTTGAGATACTCCAAAATTCCAAAAACATTTGTAAAATTGAGTTAAAAAAACCAAAAAATATTGACCACTTCTTTGCCTTAAGGATTTTGTAAACCCTCACTAAGTCACAATAAATCACTTGTCACTTAGTTTCCCCATCATTTTTGGATTTTTATCCCATGTTCTCACCATTTTGCGAGTTCATTCCTATTCTTCTATCACATCCATCATGTTTTTTTTCAATCATCATCATTTTATTTTATCCCATATCTTAGGAGAACTACATTTAGCCTAAATTTTTTGTTGGATATCATGTACACAAAACTATGTAAGCAATGTCCACTTTCCTAGTGCATATGGAGATAACTTGGCCACCCCTTCCTTTTCTTCTATTTATCTTGTTTATTTGTTAAGTTGTCACCTATTTTCTAGGGGCAATGTTCACCATCTTATTTGTGTCACATTATTTGTATTAGTATTATGACTACCATTTGTTCATTTATTTTCATTATGTTTTGTTTATTTATGTGCCTATTTGTTTGCTTTAAGCATTTTTACCATGATTTAGGTCTATGTGTGTTCATTGGGTGATTCCTTACACAATTATTATTGAATCTATCCATATTCATATGTCAACATTATCATCATGGTTTTTATCATTGATGCATTATTTTCAATTGAGTATTAGATATCAGGAGTCAGTCCTTATGCATATTTTGGCCAAGTCCTCATGGTGTTATGTCATGATGCCTACCATCATGTGTTATAGCAAAAATAAACTTTGATAAGTCTACATAGCAATACAACATTGATATCTCCTAGACACCAGCACTAGTAATAATCTTGATCTACTCCAAATCATATCCCAAATAGAGTAATTAAATCTTGAAATAATTTCAATCTTTTTAGTTTGGAAGAGCATATCCTTATTAATAGGTTGTCCCAATTCATCTTTATCCTCTATATCAATTCATCATCATCTTTATCAGCATCATTTCCTACCATGTTTGCCACTATCAGGGTACAATGCTTGTAACTACCTTTGGGAAAACACTTGTACACCATCCCACTTGCATTCTCAATTATTCTACCTACCTAAATCATTCACTTTCTTCTGCCTAACAAGGGATTATTTTCATAATTGGTGTACAATGCTTCTAACCACCTTTAGGAGAACTATTTTACATCATCCCACCTACATTCTCAATGATTCTAACTAACTTTAGGCAAATCATTGTGTTATCATGTCATATTTGCCACTATCATGGTACAATGTTTATAATCTACTTTGGGTAAACCATTGTACACCATCCCACTTGCATTCTCAATGATTCTACCTAACTCTGGGTAAATCATTATGTTACCACCTATTTGGTCCACTCATTTTTTTCTTTCAAGGGACAATTAATTGAACCCTTTTTCCAACTGCTCCCTTGAGGAGGTACCCTATTGTTCATCCATTGTCATTGAATTCATAAGCACAAAGAACATTTTTATTCTTTAAGAAGATGTTACTATGCTTATAGATTATAAGGCCTTCCCAAATAGGGGAAAACTGTAGACACCTAAAATTTACCACCAATGGCTTCATACCTGACTTTAGATCAATTCTTACCAGCCATTAAACATCTAGCCAAAGAATTTCTAAATGTCTCAAATTTGGCGTCATCACATGCAATTAAATCAATTTGGCCCAAAAAATAATTAAATAGAGTAAATGCCCAAATCAATTAAATCAAAACTTAGAAAATATTCAAAGTCTTAAAAGGGATTAATTAACATGCAAATCCTAATCAAATCCTAATTTAATTCATCATTGAGAAATTAAATGAATTATCAAAAAGGAAAATTTAAAAAATCAAAGAATATCTTAGAAAGTAATCATTACCTTTTATGAGTTGTCCAAAATCCAAAATATCTCAAAGAACACCTATTATATGATAATCATGAGGTTTGGACACCTTTCAACTCTACTGGGGTTAATTAAGTAAACCTAGGTTAGAATTTAACTCATTCCAAGTTGATTTCAAAACCTATAAATACAAGCATTTACCTCTCTATTTAGAGAGATTGGATAAAGAAATGTTATAATGTAGGTTTTAGGTCATAAAATAAATAAATAGTGTTATAATCCCAAAATTGAGCCAAGCCAAGCCACTTCAAGCCATATAAAATCCAAAAGCCAAGCCAAATATGGTGCCAAGAGGAGATGGAGATAGCCAAGCCCCATTGATGAAGACTTCTTGAGCACAATCTAAGCAAGCCAAATGAAGAGACATCTTGAAGAATTCAAGGAATTGGTAAGGAATTATGTGAGTTCTTTCCATATTTATTTGTTCCTTGTTCATTTGTGTTTCTTTACCATGTTTCTCCCTTTGATCTAGGAAAGATAGTGTTATGCACGTTGGTGTGATTTTTTTCATTTTGATTTTATTTCATTATGAAGCTAACATATGATATAACCACCCTTATTGGATTCTTAGATCATAATATGGAGATCAAGAAGTCATAACAATGCAAATCTATAGTCTGTAAACATATGAAGAGAGTTATACAGTTCAAGAGAGAGAAAGAATTTCAAGAATTATTAGATTCTTGTTTGCAGGGGTCTCCTTCATGTTCTTAAATTTCTCAAGCAAGGTTTCTTAAGATTTTTTACCAAATATCGATGGAAAATAATCCACCAATGTTTTCTCAAGATCTCCATTGGAGTCATTATTTAGCATATGTTAAGGTTTCTTAGCATTTGTTAAGGTTCTAACCAGACTCTGAGGTTTCATTTTAGCACCATATATCTCCTTCAAAGGCCTCAAAATTGTTAAATATTATTTAAAAAGGTCTCATGCTTGCATAATACCCTCAAAATGGTATTGACATACCCCTTTCATGCTCTTAATCACCTCCATTTTGTTTCATCCATATTCACTATCTTGTCACTACCATTTGTCACTATTGTAAAGCCTATCTTTCCATTCCATCCTCAGTTTAACATTTTCCCATATTCCATCACATACCACCACCTTCCATACACCTTTATCTTAGTGGTCAAAAACCATCAAGAAGCATCTAGTCATTCAAGGACTGTAAATACCTTAAAAACATTACAAGACATTCAAGAACCTTTACCTACAACCAGTAAGACACAATCAAGGATTTCTCATGAAAAGTGAAAAGAAGAGAAGGGATAGAATATATATTATTAAATGTCTTTGCTCAAACTATATCCTTGAGTTGATTTAAGGACATGTTCACTAAGTCTATATGAATGGAACATATACAGTCACCTATATCAATGCTAAAGATAATCTTGAGACCTTAATAGAAATATTGAAATGAAGATATTGAGAACTCCTATTTGGCATAAAGATTCATTCAAGATAAAAATCATATAGGATCATTGGGTGATCTAAGGTCAATATTCTCAGAGGAAGGTAACCTAAAGTCATCTCTTCAAGGACACAATCATAAGCCAAGGAGTTTTAGCAAGCTATGAAAGAGACCTTCAAGAAATTTGATATTTGAGAGAGGTTTTGGAACTTATATGAATCATTGCAATAATTAATGGTATTTAATAGCATATATATTGGACCATATTCTAGAATCCCATCTATCATAGTCTATATAGGGACCTGAACTAATATGCACAATCAAATTTATGATGGAAGAAAATACTATTTTCAAGAAGGTGGAGTATTGACTATGAAGGAATATAGTGTGAAAGGTGAAGAATATAAAATTAAATAAAATTCACCCTAAGGATAAATCAATCTCAAATTAAAGCATGTTTTCATGAAAATCAACACCTACAGCAAGTTTGAGGGTCTCTTAAAGTATACAATCTTGAATCACATTCATTGTCAATAAGGTGTTATTATGACTTCAAATTCATTAATCTTACTACCTAGGTTTGAGATATATTAAAAGAAGTGTTAGAATATGAATATTTATATAAATCCATGAACATCCAATATCCAATAAATATCTACAATCATTCAACTTATAAATGTATACCTAAAACATTCTTGAAAGGATAAGCCTATCTCCAAGTTGAAGAGTATTCAAACAGAGTTTAATGAAAGGGCTTCCTATTCAAATAAAGGATTCATAAGAATAATTATGATGTGAATGAGGTTAGAGTATTAATATGGGGATATAAACAAAGCTACAATCAAGGTCAAACTATAAAGTGCACACCTACAACCATACTAGAGGAAAATGTCTCATATAGTCACATACTCTCTCAAAGTATAGTTCAAGATACATTAATTCAAGGAGACAAGATTGTGAGATAAACTCTATATTTAAATTGAAAATTCATATATTAAAACCATTATCAATATTATTTAAAGTACTATCAACTCCTGAAAGTACTACATAGGCTTTTTGTACGGACTAGGATTGTGTAAAGCCTGAGCACAATGCAAGAAGAGTCAATATGCTAGAGAAGATCTTGTTAAGGAGGTTTCAAGTGATTTAAAGGGTATTAAAAGCACAAAATAATGTTGGTATGGACATCAAACACTTCAAATTTTCCCAAGGATCAACTACAATAATGTTTTAGATTATGGTAAAAACAGGTTTTGAAGGGACCCCGAAACCCTGTACAAGAAGAAAGATAAACATTTAAGCACAGCCAGGTTAACACTAGAACCTAATAACAAAAAAGAACCAAGACCAGGTTTTACAGGGACCTGTTATCGACAAAAAAGAACATGAAAAAATAGCTGTCAAAACACTGAACTAAAAGATATCCAAAAGGATTAGCAAACTTCCAGATCCGTAACTAGCAAACCAAGAATAAATGACTGGTTTGTTGCCCCCAAAAAACCAATCAACAAAAAGGAACTTTGGATGAATCTTTTAAATTCAGATTTTTCTTTTTGCATGACCGAAGATTCATATCTAGAGGAGGGACCAAAGGCTTAGCCTTCTTTCTTCTAACTGCTGTCCAACCATCTTCTACCTTAGCTGCCTCAGCAACCCATGCCTCAGAAGACACAGATCTGTGGACACCAGAAGGCATAAACTCCTTGTGACAGTCTAACACAGTCTGGCTCTTAGAAAGATCCTCCAAAATAGGGGAAGAGATCACCACCTCCTCCTCAGGCTCAGCTGTATCTTTAACTTCAACCTCCTCAGAGGCTGCATTTGATTGTTTCTCCAGTGATTCCTCTTCATCTTTCGAATCGGATTGCAACCTTTCCTCATTCTCGGTCTCGGTATTTGTTGTTGTCTCCAAAGGTTGTTTGTCTATGCTATGTTCAGAGAAATCCTTTGGCCGCCAAGAAGGTGAACGTTTGGGATTGTTTTTCCCATCACCACAACGGGCAGCAATATGTCCTGTTTGGTGACACTTCCTACACCTGAAAGGAATCCCCTCATAATCCAAGATTTGTGTCCAGGAACCCCTTGGGGAATCAATGTAAATCGCCTCAGGAAGGCCCTTTGAAACATCCAGGTCAGCTAGAAATCATGCACAAGTCGAATGGTGGCTCTTAGTACTGTCTTCTTCATATAGAAACTCCCCTATAGCATTTCCAATGGTTTTATAAACCGCCTCTTGCCACAAATGTATCGAAAGATAAGGGAGCCGCACCCATATAGGGATCTTGTTAAAGGATTCTGAGAGAGGATTAAAATCCTTGTGCCAAGGTTTGGCCATTAGGGGAAATCTGCCCTGCCAAGAAAAATTATTATGGCACAAAATAGACTTCCTATCTTCAGGGCTTTGAAATATTACTATAAAAAAACCCCTGGCACAGGGCTGTATTTGACCATCTTTAATATGCAGCCAACTCTTAGCAATCCAATTCTGTAGATCTACAAAAGAGGGCCAGAAACCTCTAAAGCAGAAGATGGCAGCACAAGAGGAAAACTATTTTTCTTCTTGAAAGATATTTTCTGCTAATTCAGGGTCTAGAGTTACCCTAATAGGTTTTAAAGCACTTACAGGCGATACACGGGTGGGTACAGGTGTTGTGTGAGTCCAAGCATCATGTATTTCTACTTCAAAGGCTGCCACATCTGCATAGGTTTGCCCCCCTGGTCCATGCCCTAAACCAGGAATGTTGGCCGGACACACAGCTGTAGTATCTTCAATCCCCACAGCAGAAATCCCTTTTTGGGTATTCTGGTTCCTCCCTCTATTATCAGGAAGAACCTCCTTCATAACGGCAGCCACATCCTCGCCGACCTCTCGGATCACAGCATCCAATTTCAAATGTGGCTTTGCGCGCGTAGTTGCCAGAGCCAAAACCATCGTGAAAATATGAACCTCTCCAACTACAACAATGTTGATAAAGGCAACCATATTAAAGAAAATGAAAAGAAATGATATCTTGATGGGGCATATAAGACTAAGAAGTGACTAGTGAAGACCAAATGAACTTTTGAAAAGGATTTTATAGTATCATAAAATCCTATTCATTATTATTATACCCAAATAAAAATCTAAAATCATGAAAATATAGTCTTTTAGCACCAAAATATAGTCATTATTAACACATAGTCAATACACGATCAACTCCTTTGGTAGTTTTGGGAGAATTTAGATTTAAAGCTTATATAGGTGGAATTAGACTCTCATTTTTGTTAAAAGTAATTAGGGTAACTACAATAATATATCAATATTATCCTATATATCATACCATAGGTGGAAACACTTACTATTTTATCATAGACCTCCTGCAATCATGAATGGTGAAAGAGGAGACTCGGTGCATAATTCAAAATAGGAAGAACAAGAGGGATAAAGCTTAAATAAGGATGTTTTTATATGGAAAATGATGATGTTATTTTCCTTATATGCCTTGTTGGGTTCAATAAACAACCATCTTTAAAGATAAGTTACCCTTGAGGGCTAGTAAGAAGACACAGACCTTAAACAAGCTTGTACACTATAATCGTATCATCATGTGATAATGGTAGTGTTTCAAGACATCATTAGCTATTAGAAGATAAAGGGAGAGTGATAATGATAATGGTAAATCCTCTGAAAGTATGAATAGCTTAGGTTTATTAAGATAGAGCATCAAACTCCGTTGGGCCCCTTTTTATGCTACTTAGTGGATCGTACCAACTCAACACATCTCAGCATGTGGCAATCATTACATATGATTGATCATTTAATACCTTTAGCACCAAATGGAATAATCTTCAAAGATATTTCACTATCTATCAGGAAGCTTCTTAATACTTTGGTTTGAAGGGGAATCTCATTGAGTGATTGCATATAGTAGTTGGATAGCATGAGTGTCAGAGTAGTGGAGCCTAGCGGTATAAGGACCCCTAGTGATAGATCAACACTTTACATGCACCCATCTAACTTGGAAAGAAGATGATCCTCTACCTATAAAAATAATCTTGAACTTGAAGAAGAAAAAGGTGACATTAATGCAGTGAAGCTTTGTAGGATTAGCTCTAGGATTATACATACATTTTGGCTTAAAACCAACATGAATACTTTAGAGAATCACCATGTATCTCCAAAGCTTGCCTATGATCCATTGGGCTTGTAGTAGAACTTATATGAGTGTGTGCTCTATTTCATACAAACTATAGTCTATGTTAATGAAATTTGAGTTGATAGAAATGATTTTGTATATTTGCTTGTTTGTTGAATCTTTTCATAGAGTTCAACACAATTATATGATTAAGACTTAAGTTCTATATGAATAATGATATAGTTTTCATTATTTGTATGTATTACAACATAAAGGTCTATTCCAGGTCATTATTATAATCATTTTTCCATATAGCAACTTTGATACACTTATAAAATCATCTAAGTGTTGAAACCAGCATGTATGTAGGCCCTATTAACCATGCCTAGAGTGTTAACTTGAAGGGTGAGTACCTGAACATGAGTCATTCCCTTGACTTGGATAATCACCTAAATGACACTTAAATTGTTATCCCTATGGCTTATGACATTAAGATCTATACCTAGCCAGGCTTAAACTTGCACCAAAAGACTTTTGCCCTTGAATAGGATTGCACCTCCTGATCTATTCTAAGACAACACGTGTTGATAGACCACCTAAGCCTATTTTTCAAATTATTAAATCTCATTGAGACTAAGGTTATTCCATGTTTTAACCAGCCTAATGTGAGCCTTGATCCATTAACTATTTCACTTTAGGTGATCATATAAGGCTTGCACCTTATGTGAAATTGATGCTAGTGTATTAGTGTATTTAAATATTGTGCACCATAGACCTTTACTATGCTTTCACCTAGCTACATCAAGGATAGAACTAACTTGGATTAATTGCTAAGCACATGACTAGGCATATGAGCTAAATAAGGAATTTTTTCTAAAACATATTGGTTCTATTGATGGGACTTGTGTTGAATTTTATTGATACAATTTTGCAACAGAGTGATGATCTAACTTTTGCTTGAGAACAAAAAGCATTATCTAGAAAAAGTGGAATATTGTTACACATAGAAGAATCTAATATGTCAAGGTCAAAATCTAAGACAATGGGTTCAGACCTACCTATATGATGCTCTATATGAGGTGTTCTTTTGTGAACTAACTGAACATGTGTACCAGTGGTTGGCTGCCTATAGCACCTCTAGAAGAGAATATATGGCTAGAACTTTGAGTGTACAAAGGATCACCAAGAAAGGCTTGAAATCTTAGGTGATGTTTGGAAGTGCATTATAGACAAGTGGTGGAGTGATGCTCTGAACAACTATGTGTTAGAATTCATAGTATTGACCTTCTATTGCCTTAAATAAGTAGAGTATGAGTTCTTTCATGAACCAAAGGGTGTGTTTATAAAAGGGATTATCACCAAAATAAATAAGTTACTAGTGTATTGTGGTATTGAAACCATAAGAATGGAAGGCTAAAATCCTTACACGTATGAACAAGCATAGAAGGTGAGAAGGGGAAGTGTAGGTGAGGCATGATGGAAAAGGATGAGCAACTTGACACCCAAGAGCTCTGAAGGTAGAACTATAACAAGTGAAGACATAGGCTAATAGTTGATATAGAACCTAAAAATTCCAAGAGGACCCATATCAAGTGGGAAGGGTATGGAGAAGGATCCAATAAACTATAGTAGCACAAAGAAAGAGAGGAGGAAGTAAGACACTCAGCTTAGTAAGTAGGTGTAGAATGTCTTTGGTTCATACAAGATGTGGTAGATGAGGATGCATGAGAAGCACTTACTCCCTTTGAACCTAAAGTGCAAGCTCATGCACTAGCTTCTCCACAAAAAGATAGAAGAATAATAACTAACCCTATTATCAAAATTAAATTTGATAGACTTCAAAATTTGAACCAAGACTTCATAATCAAACAAGTGATACCTTACAAGTAATTGAACTAGAATACCATGAAACCAATGAGCACCAACCTAGGAATCTAGAATAGAATCACAAGCATTCTTGTTCATAGGATGTTAGCTTCACCTACTAGGCAACAACTTATAAGAAGTGTCCTGGTGCCATAAGTGAGTAGTATTGTACCATTGAGCTCAATGACACAACCTACACCAATAGGGTTAGCACTCAACCCTACAACTAGAGGCATTAGAGGACCACCTCCAACATAGATACCAAGGGCAAGCACCTCAGACTCTAGCACCACCCCCTCAGTAGATTTATTATTAAATGGTGATGCACTTGCCTAAGTATCATGGCATAGAGAATGCCATGAAGCATGTGCTCAAGTGTGAATTTAAATGGCAAGCTCAAGGTATTACCCAATCAGAGCTCAAGGTGACTCATTGCATGACCACCTTGTTGAACAATGCCCATACCTGGTATCAAAAATTTGATCTAAACCAGGATATGGTTGATTATGATATACTAAAAGAGGCTTTATTGAAGTAATTTGATATTCTTGAGTTTTAGCAATAGAGCATCATGGTGCTCAAGGAAATTATCCAAGTGTTATCCGAGAGAGTGCACCTATATGACACATAGTTTAAGACCCTCTTTTCTAAGCTTATATATGATATCCACCCCTCGCAACATGTGAAATGGTTTATTAGGGGCCTATTAGTACCTTTTAGGAGAGTGTTATCCATGAATACCTTCATGTACCCTTGTAAATCACTTAAAGTTACACTCTAGGCTAAGGTAGTAGGTAGCACTGACACTAGGATCAACCCTTTTATGGAGGCCCAAATTGCATCAATAGCCTCCCAATTACAGAACTTGACTATTGGTTCAGTGCATGACACTCATATTGGATTGTGGTGTACTAAGTATGAGATGGATGGGCATAACAAGAATAATTACCCATGAAGAAATTTTCACACCTTACTTCTTATGTCAGGGGATCTAGCTCTACCAATTAAAGCACATATGATTACTTCTCGTATTAGCAATTAAACACGAAATTATACCAGAATGATAAAGTAACTAAAAACTTGAGACAACAAAGAATTTGAGAGACAATACACACTCTTGTATTAAATATTACTAGAAGAAAATATAATAAGGAAGATGCCACTTCTTCCTCCACCTCAAAGGCTTGCCACACCTCAAGACCTTCTTCCCTCTCTCTCTTGCTCAACACAACTCTAAAGCCTGAGTTGCTATCCGTCGAATGCTTCAGCTGATCTCCTTGACCTTGCTAGCTTCAATGCTTTTACTTGCCTTAGAATGAATACAATACATGCCTTATGGGTCTTTAAATAGGATCCCATGCTTACAAAAATAGAACTCTAGTTACAATAATTAGACACGCAGCTCATGACTATAATTAGTCATTTGACATGCAAACACTCGCTTCACTTAACTGACTGTTCATCAACAGCAGTTCTGGAAATACACAGGTGACCGACGCCAGTCCCTGCTTGTCTGGTGCTGCCGATGTCGGCCGACTCCCTGCCATTGCCGGTCTCCTTCTCCACTGCATCTGATCGACGTCAGTCATACTACCAATGCCGGTGGCTCTGGTTCTTCAACATCCTTTTCTTGTGTCTGCAAACAGTTGAAGCTTTTAGCTCCACACCTTAACAATCTCCCACTTGGAGATAAACAATTGTAACTTGTACTTGTACCTATACACCATCTATTTTGTTCCTTAGGCTCTGTATCCCTCTTCAAAGTCACTCTTGAAGACCAACCACCACGCAAACCTGTGATGCAATACCTGTATCTTATGCCACAAGAATTTTGCTGCTCCCAAATTCTCCATGACACACTTCTGAACCAACTCTACCCTTAGCTCAGAAAAAACTCCCTGTATATGAAACCCTGCAATAAGTAACACAATACAGTAACAGGATAATGTAGCTAATATTATCCAACCTAGTAAAGATAAAATATAATGGTCAAACCTCCATTGTTCTACAGCCTACTCAAGACCATATACCATAGCCTTCTATCTCATGTGTCCATCCACTCTCTTCTCTAAAATGGGAATCCATCCCTCTATCCAGTGCTTCCTTCTAGCTAACAACACTACCAACAAATACCTGTTTGGTTCTCCAAGGACTCACACTCCTCATCCATGCCAAGCTCCCACTGTTTCTAGATTCTACCTGCATTGCTTCTTCCATCTTCCTAGTTCATGACTATCAGTAAGCAATATAAAGAAGGTGAACAATGAATATGAGGTTCACATACCTTTCCTGACCTCCACATGGGTGTTTGAGACTTATTGATTCACCCAACATCCATTCCAATGACCGATCTCAGCCATCTCCCAGTCTGCTCGTGACCGATGTCGATTCCCTGCACTAACCCTGACTATCGACGTCATTTCCCTGGCTGACGCCGGTGTCCCCCCTACCGATGTCAGTCCTTATGACCAACGTCAGACTTCTCCTATCTGACCTACCGACCCTGCTGGTCTGCACATGACCAATGTCGGTATCTGGATGACTGACGTCGGTGCCAAGCGACTGACATCGGTGTCTGTGATGAAATTTTCATCTGTGAGCTCTTCTTGGATCAAACCTCTATCCATGCTACCTTGCTTAGATTTATTTAGCCCCTGTGACTGATCTCTATCCTTCATCTCCTTCGTAAACACCAAGGCTTCTTTGTTCTTGTCAAAAGCATCAAATTTCCTCTTTCTGTAATGAACTGTATCTATGCTTTCCAAATTTGAACACATACCTTTTGAATCAAGAACTTCCATTCCCTTCCTGTTCTTGTGACCAAGCCTATTAGGCCACATCTTTAAATCTATACCAGAAGTAGAATCAGTAATACAAGTAGATAGATAAAAAGTATCTACTTTCTTACCTCTTGCTAGAACAAGTGCTTCCTTGGTAACCTTCCAAGAATCCACTGTGAGGGTTATTGTGCATCCCTCATCTCCTAACCTTCCTACAGAAATCAGACTCTGCTTCAAAATTGGAACATGCATGACCTCTTTCAACACCCATGTGTTGTCAATCTGCAATCTCAGCTACACTTTCCCTTTGCCAACTATCTAACAAGGCGTACCATCCCCTAAATAGAGCACTCCAAAGTCTCCCTATTCATACTCATAGAACAAATCTCTGTTTGGGGATGCATGAAAAGATGAACCTGAATCTAAAATCCATGATCCTACCTGACTATCCGAAGAAAGTATGAGAGCATCTTGCATCACAATACTTGCATCCTTTGCTTCTTCCATACCTGCATGTTGGTTCTCTTTATCTCTCAACCAACACTCCTTCTTCGTATGTCCTTTCTTTCCATAAAACTAGCAGGTAATACCTTTGGACTCGGATTTCCTTCCTGACCTTGATTTCCCTTGCTCAACCTTCTCCCTTTGCCATCCCCTGCTTTCTGCACTTAGAGCATTCCCTGATGATTCACCTGTGCTTCTCCTGCGTATTTCCTCATTCAAGATCACACTCACAACATCATCAACTTTTAAGATTTTAAAAGCAGATGCAAAATTACTTACTGCCATAACCAAACCGTCCCAACTTTTAGGCAAAGAACATAAAATCAAGAGAGCCTTTACCTCATCATCAAAAACAATATTGACTGAAGCTAATTGGTATACCAAACCATGTAAATCACTAAGATGAGTATGTACCGATCCACCTTCCTACATTTGCAAAGTAAAAAGCTGCTTCATAAGATATACCTTATTAGAAGCCGAGGGCTTTTCATATAAATTTGCCAAGGATTTTATCAACTCTTTCGTTGTTTTGCACTGTGATAAGCTGGAAATCATAGACGATGCAAGGCTCAACCTTATGGAACTGAGAGCCTTCCGATCAAGAATGTTCCATTCTTCATCCTTCATATCTGTGGGCTTGCATGCAACCCCACTCAATGATAAGTACAAATCCTTCTGATACAGATAGTCCTCAATCTGCATCCTACAATGTTGATAATTCTTGCCGTTAAACTTCTCCATTCATAGCCTACTTTCTTCTGCCATTGCTGAACTCCCACTCAATCAAAAAACCCTGTGAATGACTTGTAATCAAAAAACAATACCCTGCTTCCTGCAAACCGTAGCTCTGATACCACTTGTCAGGGGATCTAGCTCTACCAATTAGAGCACATATGATTACTTCTCGTATTAGCAATTAAACACAGAATTATACCAGAATGATAAAGTAACTAAAAACTTGAGACAACAAAGAATTTGAGAGACAATACACACTCTTGTATTAAATATTACTAGAAGAAAATACAATAAGGAAGATGCCACTTCTTCCTCCACCTCAAAGGCTTGCCACACCTCAAGACCTTCTTCCCTCTCTCTCTTGCTCAACACAACAACTCTAAAGCCTGAGTTGCTATCCCTCCTTAAATGCTTCAGCTGATCTCCTTGACCTTGCTAGCTTTAATGCTTTTACTTGCCTTAGAATGAATACAATACATGCCTTATGGGTCTTTAAATAGGATCCCATGCTTACAAAAATAGAACTCTAGTTACAATAATTAGACACGTAGCTCGTGACTATAATTAGTCATTTGACATGCAAACACTCACTTCACTTAACTGAATATTTGTCAATAGTAGTTCTAGAAATACACAGGCGACCGACATCGGTCCCTGCTTGTCTGGTGCTGCCGATGTCGGCCGACTCCCTGCCGTCGCCGGTCTCCTTCTCCACTGCATCTGATCGATGTCGGTCATATTGCCGACGCTAGTGGCTCTGGTTCTTCAGCATCCTTTTCTTGTGTCTGCAAATAGTTGAAGCTTTTAGCTCCACACCTTAACATCTTATTTATGATATTTGTCATGGGTCGTATGACTATCAAACTATCCCCTATTGTAGCATGCTAGTCAAGTGAACACTACTATCTATTTAGAGATATGTGATGCTTATACTCATACAATAGTGGATTTTTGAGTCATTGATGATATGTGCCAAAATATGGAGAGAGGAACGTGATAGGAAATGCCCATAGTAAGAGGGTAGGCAAGCCAAGGAAATGAAGAATATGGCCAATAAAATATTGGCTATGGGAATCAGTGAGGTGCATGTGGGTGAGGTGGAAGGTGTGGTAGAGGAAGGTTCCCATCATGATCATGTTACAATAGTAGGTCAACTAAGCATTACCATTGTGATTTCCCCATGTACCCAATGTGCAAGTATTATCAGGGATCACATACGATAAAGGATTACGTAGACTTATATAAAAAGGTGAATCAAGGTTAGCTTGATGTAGATAAGGGTGCCACCATGGTTAGGCATGAGCAAAAATAAGAAAAATGGGCTCCCAAGCCATAATAGACTCGCACGGAGCTACCCAAGGTGAAGACCATGACTCAGAGTGGGTTCACCACATAATCACCTATGACATCGACAAAGAGTTATGCTTGGAATATGGCAAGTCAAATCACATCGAGTACATAACTTGACCTAATCCAAAAGTTGTGCCCTATCCTGACCTGATGTCATAGAAAGATGTCCTCTAATAATCCATGAGTGTAATATAAAATATTTAGGGAGAGCTCTAACTAGTTAGATATCTAGAGGTGCAGGCAAGCACCTCATGTAGGAAGCAAGATAACTAGAAGGCTAAAGTATAGGATTTAACTAAGATCTTATGCCTCTTACAATCTAAAGGGATGTTTCCCTTACTAAAAAAATTACTTTTAGAGTAGGTAAGGAAGAGACTAGAAGAGCAAGCCATACCTCAGATGATTGAAGTTGTTACACTGCATAAATACCACCATTTATGGATGGTCTATTTGTGAGGTCCTTATTGACATAGGCATCAAGGTTAACATTCTAACCAAAACCACCTGGGAGAAGATGAGATGACCACCCTTAACTCCCTCTCCTCATATATTGTTTATGGCCAACAAAACCTGAGCACAACCTATCAAGATCTTGAAGGGTGCCATTATAGATATTATGGGCACCAAATTCTAAGCTAACTTTGAGGTAATCAAGTTAGCAAAGCATAATAACTATCCAAATCTCTTAAGGAGACCATGGTGCTACACTAACAATATAGACATGCACTTCAAAAAGTGCTACATGACTTTTAAGAATGGTAGAGAGAGGGTGGTGATCCCATTATCAAGTGAGCCTCCATATATGGAAAGTGTTAATCTTGAATATGAGATCAACAACATCATGATGTAGGGCATCAAAAAGCTTAACCTAAATGACCAAGGAGTTCTTGAATGGGAGGATGGATAATTAGCTTTTGATACAACTAATGTGGCCTATGACTAATGGGTTAAAGTGGCTTATGAATTTATTGGCTAAAGGTGCCACCTAGGGTAGGAAACTAAGCCAAGGCTAGCCAAAACAATATTGATCAAGGTTCATCACACTCAAAAGAAATGTGTTCACCACACCAAAAAGGAAATAAAAATGGTGTTTTGACTAAGGGAAGCTTGTAGTGCTCCCAAAATATGGAAGGATCCAACCTATATAAAACTATGTCTACGACATTGAATCATATGTTCTTAAGGAAATAGATAGAATGGGTGAACTAGTGCATACCCTAAAGAGCACTATTGGTCATTGGTGGGCAATGAAAATACATATCTTTCCAACATGGAAAGATGTGAAGGTAAAAATATGCACTAGGTTTGGAAAGAGTAATGAGGAATTAGACATACTTACTTACTCAAGTAATTCTAACCCAATCATGTGTGTGTACTTATGTGAAGAAACATGGACTTTATGTAATGAGAATGCACCTAGAAGCTTATGGGTGCATGCCTTCTACATGACTTTGAAAACATGGTCATGAGCATGGTAGATTTTAAATGAAACACATCAAGATATAGGAGACTAGGAGGTACTCAAGGAGAGGTTTGTGCATACCTTCTCCTTCTCGTCACAAAACTTAGAGCTACTAAAACCACTACAAGTCATTCACAAGGTAGTGTTTGAGGATATTTCCATCCTAGAAGAGCACCTTAGAGACATGTTTGGGGAGAAAAGACTAGTGTTCCCAACATTATTTTAATAAAATGTGCTTAATAGTGACTCCATAGAGGAGGAGGATGAGACCTAGAAGGAGCATAATTAGAAGGCTCTAACAAGATGATAAAAACTTATGCACCTTATGGATGACAGTACCCAAAATGAATAAGATCCAACTGATCTTCAAATTAAAATAATGAAGTGGACAAAGAAAGTTTAATACTCTCATTAGGATAGTAATGAACCTTTTCATGTACCACTCAAGACCACTAAAGTAAACATCAGTGTATAAGGTGAGCCTAAGATTACCACTATAGGAGCTTATTGGTCTAAGGTAGAGATGACATGAATCATAGACCTCTTAAAGGATTTTTAGGATTTGTTCCCATGCAACTATCAGGACATGAAGGGAACCCACCCTTCCCTTAGAAAAATGAGCATCAAGATGGTGGATGGATTGAGACTTGTTAGGAAGTGCCCATATAAGATGAATCCCAATCTCTGCACCAAGGTGAAAATGAAGATTGATGGATTGCTAGCCACAACACCATCTACCATGTACAAGATTTTCAATGGGTGAGCTCAATGATCATAAGCATCAAGAAATATGGGTGCATATGTATCTACATCAACTATAAATTTTTGCATGATGCTTGAATCACTGACCTATTCCCTACTCCATTCATCGATGAGGTCCTAGATGACATCACAAGTTGTGAAATCTATACTTTCATTGATAGTTTCTCAAGATACCATCAAGTGTAAATCAAGGAGGATAAGCCTAAGCCAACCTTTGTAACTAAATGGTATTGTTTTGCTTATAATGTGATGCCTTTTAGACTCAAGAATGTACCATTTATATTTTCTATAGTGGCAATCACTACTTTCAAGGACTTCATCCATAGGTTCTTCTAAGTCTATCTCAATGACTAGACTATACATGGCCTTATAAATGACCCCTATGATAATTTATGCCTCATGTTTGAGAGGTGCAGGTAATTCTAGATATATTTAAACCTAAATAAGTGCATCTTTACAACCCCTTTGGGACATTACTTAGGCACATTATCTACAAGGATGGTTTGATTTTTAACCATGCAAAGATAGCCATCATAATTTAGCTTTAGACTCCTTCAATGCAAAAATATGTTTGCACTTTTCTAGGCCATTATGGATACTACAAAAAAATTATGTAGAGATATGTGAAGATCATAATGCCTCTAGAAGAGATCTTGAACAAAGATGGCTAATTCTATTAGGGAGGGGTGTAAGACGAGGCTTTTGAAACATTTAAGCTGAAGTTGGCTAACATGCCAATTCTACAATTTCTAGACTAGATTACTTCATTCCACATCCATGTTGATGTTTTAAGCTCCACAATTGACACCATATTGGCACAACCAAATAAGGTTAAGATGGACCACCCCATCTCCTTTTCATGTAGGAAATTGATGCAAGTAGAAAAAAATTACACCACCATCGAGCATGAAGCACTGGTAATGGTTTATGCCTTACAAACATTTAGGAAATATCTACTTACAACCCCATTCATCCTTTTCACTAATCATGAGGCACTCAATGTCAGGATGCGAAACACCAGAAGCACACAGTTGATTACCAAACCAAGCAACTTAATATGTGGAAATTAACCAGATTCAACAAGTAACTAGAATTCAAAATAACACAAAATATGAGAGACAATACACAACTTGTATTAATAACTTTTACAGAAAAGAATACAATAAAGAAGATGCCACTTCTTCTCCACCACCTCTTCAGAGGTTTCCCACACCTCAAGTGAACAGTAATTCTCTCCTCAAAGCTCTCTCTACTAGGTCCCAACACCCAACTCAAACACAGAGTTGGTGTTCACCTTACACCTGTGCTCCACGCACTCCACAAGTGCTCCATGCACTCAAAAAGTACTCAAAGTACTTCAAGTAGATCTCCCATGAACCTGCAACAACCTGCAATTCAACAGACCATACTTATGGAAGGAACTGCCTTGCCTTCCTCTTAGCTCTCCATGTACTCCACATACATACCAATGAGTACACACCGTACTCCAAGTAGATCCTGCCTGATTCTGCTCCCTGTTGTGTTGTTGTCCTATCTGATCTCCAACCTACAGATCAATAATGGTTCTGTACACCTGTGAACCTTGACCTTGCACACACACACACACCTACAGATCAACGATCTTACTTACCATGTAGATCTCCTATCGTAGCCATGCTCACCTGATGACCAAGATCATACATACCTGAAGAATCCAGCTGACTCTCCAATCCAGCACCAACACAACTGGTATTGTGGCACTAGGAGGAACGCACCATTGCTCTACCTCACACACCGAAGGAGCTTATAATTATGCTCTCTTACTCCCTAGCACTACTTTTACAATACAACCATGAGTCTATTATATAGATCTCATCCAAACAATAATTAGACACCTAGTACAATAATTAGATCTACAGCTCTCAGTCTAAAATTAGCACTAAGCATGCAAACACTTGGTTTGTCAACCAACTGCCTGTAATGTACTCGCAGTTGAACCACATAGGTGACCGACACCGGTCCCTGTCTGCCTGGGGGTCACCGACGCCAGCCGATATCTGACCGACGTTGGTTGCTTCCTATCTCCTTCTTGCTGACGTCGGTTAGCCTAACCGACGCTAGTGTCTGTGACACTCAGCAACCCTTCTACACCCTCCTCCATGTCTGCATCAGTGAAGCTTTTAGCTCCACAACTTAATAATCTCCCACTTGGAGATAAACAATTGCATTGTACCTGTACTTGTACTCCATCTAATTTGTTTCTTGGTTTGTATTCCTCTTCAAGCTCCCACTTGAAGACTAACCACCACACATCCTGTGGTGCACCACCTATCATTTGAGTACCCTGCCACATCCAAACCTACAAACACATGTAATGAAGTCCTGACCCTGCATGTATACCTACTGCTGGTCCCTCTCAAATCCCTGAGAACCCACTTCCCCGAATTGGCTCCTAATTCTCTGACAGCTCCCACTACATGGGAATACTCAGGTTTATACCAGACCTCATGTGATTTCAGACACTGTACCTGTCCAGTGCTTAGTGTGCTCCAGCTCTGCATCCTACGTAATGAACCTCACCAACACCTGATTCACATCAGCTCCCACTGGAGACAAAATTAACCTGTGATCTCCATGCCTCCCATGTCAAATAATTTCACTGCTCCAAACTCCTCCTAACATGCCACTGAACTAATCTTACCCTTAGCTCAGCAAAACCCTGTATGTACAAACCCTGCTAGCAAATATACCATCCACATACAGCAACAGAATGATGTCGCGACTCATCATCCACCTAGTAAGACAAACCACAGTAGTTACCCTGACATTGACTAGAGTCATGCTCTGTCATCCCCCTGTCAAAACCTATACCACTATTCTGTAGCTCCTCAAGACCATATGACTGGTCTTCCATCTCATGTGTCCGTTCACTCTATTCTTCAACTAAGGAATCCATTCATCTCTGTGCTTTCACATCGGTTGGCAACCCTACCAAAACTCTCATTTGGTTCTGCATCATATCCCTACCATGCTCCCACCTGTTTCTTGGATCCTTCCTACTCTACAATTAGCAATGAGTATAAAGAAGAGGAACAACGAATTTGAGGGCCTACTTACGTCTTTAGTCCTCCGTATGGGTGTTTGAGACTCCTTGACAGCATGCTGTCCACCCAAAATCCATTACATTGACCGACCTCGATCACTCCATAGTCTGCATTCGACCGACGTCGATTCCCATGCATCTGTCCCTGACTACCAACCTACCAACGTCGGTGTCCTTATTGCCGACATCGGTCCTCTTGACCGACGTCGATCTTACCTACTGCCGACGTCGGTCCTTCTGACCGACGTCGGTCTTACCCTGCCTGACATCACCTACTTTGGTCTGCACATGACCCACATCGGCACCTGTCTGTTCGATGCCGGTTCCTCCTGACCGACGTCGGTATTTGTGTTCGCCTGTGAGTGATGAATTTTTACCCGCAAGCTCCTTTGAATCAATCTCCATGTCCAAATTGCCCTACTCAGAAGTATCCAGCACCATCCACTAGTTTCTGTCCACCATCTCCTCCAAGAACACCAAGGCTTTCCAGTTCTTAAGCCTATCAAATATATCTATCTTTCGCTTAAGAACATGCATCTCCTTCCTACTCATGTGACCAAGCCTATGAAGCCACGTCTCTACAACAGAAGAAGAATCAGTAATATAAACAAGTAGATAAAGAGTACATGTTTTCTTACCACCAGCTAATTCAAGTGCACCCGCTGTGAGAGTTCTTGTGCATCTCTCATCACCCAATATTTCTGAAGAAATTAGCCATATCTCCAAACCTGGGACCTGCATGACCTTCATCAACACCTATGTGTTGGCCGCCTGCAATTTCAGCTTCACTTTCCCTTTGCCAATTCTTTGGCAAGGCTCACCAGCTCCTCTACCTGGGGCTGCATGGAAAGAGGCAACTGAATCTGTAAAACAAGATTCAAATTTATCCAAGAAACCTCTCAGAGCATCCTGTGCCACATCACCTACAACATCTGCTTCTTCAGTTCCTTCTTGCTGATCTTTCACAAACCAACAATATTCTTTTACCTGCTCTTTCTTTCCATGGGACCTTAAGTGACCATCTGTGCTTTTCAACTCCTCCATTCTTAGCTTACTTTCATCTGCCATTACTTTGCTCCCACTCAATCAGAAACCCCTGAGAGTGACCTGTAACCAAACACAAAACCTGCTTCCTGCAACCTTAGCTCTGATACCACTTGTCAGGATGCGAAACACCGGAAGCACACAGTTGATTACCAAACCAAGCAACTTAATATGCAAAAATTAACCAGATTCAACAAGTAACTAGAATTCAGAATAACACAGAATATGAGAGACAATACACAACTTGTATTAATAACTTTTATAGAAAAGAATATAATAAAGAAGATGCCACTTCTTCTCCACCACCTCTTCAGAGGTTTCCCACACCTCAAGTGAACAGTAATTCTCTCCTCAAAGCTCTCTCTACTAGGTCCCAACACCCAACTCAAACACAGAGTTGGTGTTCACCTTACACCTATGCTCCACGCACTCCACAAGTGTTCCACACACTCAACAAGTACTCAAAGTACTTCAAGTAGATCTCCCATGAACCTGAAACAACCTGCAATTCAACAGACCATACTTATGGAAGGAACTACCTTGCCTTCCTCTTACCTCTCCATGTACTCCACGTACATACCAATGATTACACACCATACTCCAAGTAGATCCTGCCTAATTTTGCTCCCTGTTGTGTTGTTGTCCTATCTGATCTCCAACCTACAGATCAATAACGGTTCTGTACACCTGTGAACCTTAACCTTGCAAACACACACACACCTGCAGATCAATGATCTTACTTACCATGTAGATCTCCTATCGTATCCATGCTCACCTGATGACCAAGATCATACATACCTGAAGAATCCAACTGACTCTCCAATCCAGCACCAACACAACTGGTACTATGGCACTAGGAAGAACGCACCATTGCTCTACCTCACACACCGAAGTAGCTTATAATTATGCTCTCTTACTCCCTAGCACTACTTTTACAATACAACCATGAGTCTATTATATAGATCTCATCCAAATAATAATTAGACACCTAGTACAATAATTAGATCCGCAGCTCTCAGTCTAAAATTAGCACTAAGCATGCAAACACTTGGTTCATCAACCAACTACCTGTAATGTACTCGCAGTCGAACCACACAGGTGACCGACGCTGGTCCCTGTCCGCTTGGGGGTTTCTGACGCCGACCGATATCTGGCCGATGTCGGTTGCTTCTTGTCTCCTTCCTGTCGACGTCGGTTGGCCTGACCGATGCCGGTGTCTGTGACACTCAGCAACCCTTCTGCACCCTCCTCCATGTCTGCATCAGTGAAGCTTTTAGCTCCACAACTTACCACTCAAGTACTTTATGAACAAGCCCATTTTATATAGATGCATATGTAAATAGATATTTCTATTCCAGGAATTCTAGTTCTCCATTGTTTTTAAACTTGGAAAGCAGAACTTAGAGTTAGACCATTTATCCTACATAAATTCTAGCAATGAAATGATGTCGATTGAGGATGACATGCTAGATGTATAGTTATATAGAGTCTAGTGTGTCTTTAAAGACTTGGCAGAGATTACCACTTTCTTAATGTCTAGGTTTGCACCCCAGACCATGTCAAATAAGGAGAAGAGGCAACTTGTTATTCTTGTTACCCCCTTCCAGATAATTGAGGGGGAGATGTACAAATAAGTAGAGATGAAGTCTTATGTCAATGTGTTTTAGAATATGAAAGGGACTCCATCTTACAAAAAGTGCATAATGGAATTGTAGGAGGCCATTCTATTGGAGACACAATGGTGTGCAAGATATTGTAATTAGGCTTATGGTGGCCAAGTCTATTAAAAGACACAAAAGAGTGCACCAAGGCATGTGACATACACTAGCACACTGGGAATCCCAACCATTGAGATGAGATGCCTCTCATCCCCATTCTTACCTAGGCATAATTCAAGAAATGGGTCATTGATTTTTTTGGACTGATAACTCTCACAGTATAGTGTAGAGGTGCAAAGTATATCTTAGTGGCCATTGACTATTTCATGAAGTGGGTTGAGGCTATGCTGATAAAATATTGTATAGCCACATAATTCATTTGGGATAACATAATAAGTCAATATGGATGCCCATCAAGTCTGACTAGCGATAGGGGTACTCATTTCATCAATGAGATGGTGTGCATCCTCTTAATTAAATACATGGTGGTGCACCATAAGACCACCCTTTATTATCCATAAGTAACTAACATCACTGAAGCATTCAATAAGATCTTAGGAATGTGATTAACAAAGATATATGATGTTGGTCACAAGGATTGGGATGTTTACATTTAATTGATATTATGGGCATACTACATGACATATAAACACCTGAATAAAGCTACACACTTTTAACTAGTGTTTGGTCCTGAATTAGTTATCCACATAGAATTCATGGTGCCATCTTTATTCATTAAAA
The DNA here is from genome assembly GCA_037957365.1 of Torreya grandis. Taxonomy (NCBI): domain Eukaryota; kingdom Viridiplantae; phylum Streptophyta; class Pinopsida; order Cupressales; family Taxaceae; genus Torreya; species Torreya grandis. Next base: position 2,134,869 of record JARHVA010001457.1, on the reverse strand, counting down.
AAATTGGTCACTTAGACAACCAATAATATTTGAGCATAAGGTTGGAAGACTTGGAGTGCTTGGATGAAATGTGTGCCCAAGAAAAATGGAGTTAGTAAATCAAAAAGGCATGTTGGAAGCTCTAGTATGACAAGCACATCAAGTACAAGGAGCTAATTAAAGGATCATTAGTGTTTTTCTAAGACTTAAATTTTCTTAATCACCTAAGCAAAATACAAATAAGATAGATAGGCCCGTACATCATCCACTACATATTAGAGATAGACACATACAAGTTACGCATGTTGTCTAGTGAAATGCTCTCAAGGTATTTCAATGGCAACCAATTCAAGCCATATCAGTAGTAAGATGGTGCTTACACCATAAAAACATTGATTTCTTGGTCACTAGTTTATTTGAGTTGAGTTAACTAGAATATAGTTTGCCATAAGATAAACCATTCTTTTTCTTTTCTTTTGTTCCTTATATAGTGTAAAGAGGCAATAAGTGGTGCATGGCTACTGTAATGACTTATCTACTAATACTTCATGCGTAATTCCAACCAGGTTAATCCAACACTTATGCTTTCTAAGCACATGAGGCCATGACACTTAAGTTATGGGTGTGTGAATCAAACCCAACTCTAGTGAATCTAATTAGCCTCTCATGCATAATTCCAATTGGGTGAGTCGAACACTTGTTCTTTCTAAGTGCCTAAGGCTAGACATCTAAATGGTGGGCATGTGAGAATTGTCAGACTCAAAAAATAAGCTCATAGAACTCCATGCACAAGGTTCCAAATGAAGGGCGATTCTAAGCCTGTACATGGATTACTTTGGCACTTCTATGCATAATACTAGTCAGGTGAGTCAAGCCTATTTGCCTCCTAAGCACCTAGGGTCAGACACCTAAGTTTCTAGGTGTCAGGAAGGTAACAGACCTTGAATATTTGAGAAAAAAATGACAAAGTAAATAAGCACAAAGTTAGCCTATGTACCATAGTTGGCAAGAGGCACATCAACATGGTTGGGTGCAAGAAAGATAGTGAAGATGCTCAACATGGTTGAGTGAAAGAAAGAAAGTGAATATTCATAATATGACCATGCATAAGAAAAATAAAAGAGAAGACAAGTGTTGGAGGACCAGTGCAAGGGATTTATATGGGCTAGGATAGGCCAAGGCAAGACAAAGTGTAAAAAACCAACAAAAATAGAGAAGTGTGCTTGAAATGAAAGTGTAGCTAGAAGAAAAAGTGGAATCGAGGAGGTTGAATCACATGCACATGAGGCACTACACCTAGGTTACCACAAGGAAGGTGAAGGTCATGCCAAGTGAAAAAGTGCAGGAGAATAATCATCAAAGATAGTTGGCATCCACCCAAATTTGATCAAGAAGTTACCATTTGAATTAAACATCACTTCATCAAATTACCATTAAAGAGCATTCAATGAACTGGTAGCAGAGGCACAAAGATACACATTTAATGCATTGATGATAAATTATTTTTATAGATTTTACAAAAAAAATCATTTTCCAAGAAATCTAGGCATTGCCATGCCATAAAGCACCTACATTAATAATGGCAGATATGGAAAGGGTATAAATTATCAAGAAAAAAAATTGTTTAGGTTACAAAGTTTATACTAACTTAAGACTAAGAACAAACCTAAGAAAAAAATAGAGAGCTGAGGTGTGAATACCCTATACCAGTGAGAATTTGAGCATTTCAAGTATTAAGAGTGAATGATTATTTACTAAAAAGGATCGCATTCATAGTAAGTTTGATTTATAAAAGTGTGGAGAGAGGATCCTATAAAAATCAGGCAGGTAGAAAAGTGAGTGACTGCCCAAACCACCACTGAGGCTCAGTAAATCTTGAGATCTGAGGGAACATTCATAGATCCTACAACTATAGAAGTGCCCCTACCATATTTCAACACTGGAAAGCTCAAGATGGTGAATAAACGAAAGGGGTCAAGCTTTGAGCTAATGCAACAAGACCAAAAATGGGTGTGTATAGCACCCAAAGTGGCCATTACAAAAGTAGTAGTGTAGAGAGTAGAATAAATGAGTGGCATAAATGGACACCAAAGCACTAACCAAAATGTCCTACCAAGTGATGCAATTCCTATTGGAGGCAATGATATGGGAGGATTGGCACTCTTTTGTACATGTCTTCTAGTTAAAATAATATAATCACCACACATCCAATCACTTTCAAGACCTCATGCAAGATTAGATGGTAGACACAGGGCAGAAGATGATGCAAGGTGATGACCTATTTGACATCTTGATCTAAGACAAATTGATAACTTCTATCAAAACTCAACTTTATGAGTTGCCATGCTTCAAGAAGCCAAAGGAGCTAGTTCAATTCATATTCTCATGCATCCATGAGGACCATGTTTATTTTTCAAGGAGGTACATGAATATTTTTGTGCAATTGATAAAGAGAATAATCAAGCTTCTAGATACTAGTAAGGACATCCATTAGATGATGGATAATGTTGAAGAGGTAGAGCATATAGCCTAGTTCCTAAAGTATTTCAAGGGGGTTTTTCCATTTCCCATCAAGGAGTGTAAGGACCTTGGCATAAGGGTGGAAACACACCTTATAATCTTCAAGATATACCCAAGTGTTTGATGGATAAATGTGACTAAAGCATACCTTTGTGTTGTATATCACATGGTGTAGGGTATGCAATTCAATATTTCCAAATTCATCATCGATGAATTTATGAAGAATGCACAAGAGTGCCACTAGAGAAAAGGGACATTCAGGTGGGGATCCATTATCATTATCATTGTCATGAAAGAGATTGGATTTTTAGATGGGGGTGAATATAACCTTTGGGTCCATGTAGAGCACAATTATTTCCCAACATAGAAGTATAAAGACTTCACGATCCCCCCTCTTTTAGTTATAAATATAAGACTTGCATCATGGGGTAATGCGAGTGGTACATAGAGGCCTTTGAGATAAAATGGTGCATACCTCAGGAGCTCCTTTAGAGTATGTTCAGAATGTCAACCTTTATCAAAATGCATCACTATTGTGTAGTGCACTTATTCCTAGTTGATGGTAACTTGTCAAGATGGCTAAGGCTTCCCTATGCCTTCTTGGTAAGATACTTTAGGGATACACTACACCAAATCCCCAATGCACAAAAGTTAGACATTATAATCAAGGAAATGGATTTGGAAAGGTGCAGTATGAGTCAATAGTTCACTTAGACATATGGGAAGTCCATTGAAGATGAAGAGGATGAATCAAATCACCTAGGTATCCACCCCTTTCAGGAAGCAGCCATACATGACCACATCCATAGGCTCTACTAGGAGATGAAGCCATGGAAGAAGAGCCTCAACATTGAGTAGAGTGAAGACCCCCCAATTTAGATCGATAATAAAGGAAATTTCATGCTAGCAAATAAGAATAAGTCTCCTAAGAAGAAGAGGGGGGAAACTTTGGAAGAGATAGAGGAGAAAATAAGGCTTAGAATTACCATAAAATAAGTCTCTCCTTCAACATCCACAAAGAAGTGCATGCAATTCATGACAAAGGCTTCCCCTAGTGCAAGAGAAAAGAAGAATGGGAAGGTTCCCCTTGTGGCACCTAGGACAATCTTATCTGACATAGAGGAAGAAGAGGAGGAAGAAGAGATGGATGAAGAAGTAATTGGTAGGGACGTATACATCATGCTCGAGGAATATGACTCCTCATCGAGTGAATAAACCCCCTCTCCATCCCCTCATACTAAATTATAGAATAAGATACAAATATGGAGGAAACTTGACCTTAGTGAAGCTGACATGTAGAAGGTGTAGGAGCTAAAGGAATGAAGAGAAGAGATGACAAATGTTGGAATGTCAAAACAAGCCATTGAGATGGTTAAGGCCAAAAAATAGAGGAAAGAAGTGGATAAATGAAAGGCACATGAGATGAAAGGGAGGAAATAAGAAAAGAGGAAGGAAGGAGAAATGAGTGAGAATCCTGATGAGGTAGAAGCACATGAAGAAGAAATTCCCTCAGGCATACCAACTAAAGAAGATTTGAAGCACAAATGGGAGAACATGGGCCTAACCAAGATCACATTAACATGGTTCTAGAGTTTCACTAAAAACAAGAGTCCATGAGAGCCAAGGGCATGACCCAAACTTAAATTGATCAAATGAAAGCCAAAGAGATAAAGGTAGAAGAGAAAAATTGAAAAGCATAGGCCAAGAGAAGGAAAGCTAAGAAGAAAAAATCTAAAGAAGAAAAGGCCAAAAGAAAAGAAATAGAAGAGAAGGCTGCCCAGGTAGAAAAGGCCAAAATGAAGAAAGAGAGAGAGGAAAAGTTTGTCTCTAGCATAGAACTTAGAAAGGATAAAGTGATCGAAGAGGTGCCCAACACCCACTTCAGCCTAGTAGAGGAAGTTGCACAACAAACATGCCATAGTTTTAAAGGGGTACTTGAATATAAATACGGTGATGTTGGCACCTCAAAATATCAAATGGAGAAGATAGTAGAGACCTAGTGGAGGTAAGAGGGAAGTAAGGATGTAACTGAGGAGGTTTGCACTAAGGAAATACAAGAATAAGAAGAAGCAAACAAAGGGGAAAAATTCAAGGAAGAACCCCTCCAAAAACAATATGGAAAAACTAGAATTGAGGAAAGGGAAGAGATAGACCAAGGGAAAATTCTAATGAAGAACCCCTAGTAGGAGGAGGAGGAGGAGGAGGAGGAGGAGAAAGCATAGGAGAAAGCACCAACACTAGTGGTGAAGAGAAGGAGCTGGCTAAGGAAGAGTAGTACAAACCAAGCTAAAGGGAGAAAGTGTAGAGGGAGTTCACTAAATATGATGAATTTTACATGTTAGAGTACATGCACCCCAAACCTGCCATAACCCTAACATTTCATCAATTTTATTAGGCTCTATATTTCTACATGGATGAACCTCAATTTTAGGTACCAAAGAAGCCAATCCAAAGTTCCAAGAAACCAAAAGATGGGCATGACTACTAGCTTGTAAATCCTAGGGATATAAACCTCATAAGGTCGATGAATGTACTCCTTAATATGGCCTCATTAGTAACACATAAGAACATCATCAATGATTTTCATGCTAATAAGTGAAAACATATCATATAAGAGGTAGATGAAGAATTGAAGGCAATGAAACTCAAACTCTAGTAGTTGGTCGAGTGCATCGAAGAGGCAAATCCATCTCTTTTGGATGGTGTGGATACCTTGTAAATGAAAGAGGTTGATAAATTTTGTGTGCTAGTAGAACAAATGATCCCCCAGATGAAGCAGACACTAAAGGAACAAGAAGACCCTTGTGAATCCATTAGAAGAGAGCTAAACAAAAATCTCGATATGGTGGAGGACCTCTTAACCAAACTAGAAGAGGGCATAGAATAATTAGACACCATCTTTTGAAACTTCACCACTCAAGTGTCAGTCATCAATGCATACCTTCAAAATGTGAAAGAAGAGAAGGACAATTTGATGAAGCATGATTTCACTATGAATAGGACCAAGTGTGCATAATTTATGATGTAGGTTAACACTTTAAGTACCAAGTTGAAAATTGAGGAGCAAGACTTGGAGGCACTCTTTTTCACCTTTCAAACAAAGGCAAGTGAGCAAGGGGACATTTTAGATTGTGGGGTGAGGAGAGATATGGAAGGACTGGAAGCCTTCAAAAAATAAATAGAGAACACAGACTTATCTAAACTTGAGGCCACATTGACAAATGTAGATGGTTTTATTGAAGAGATCAAACTCACCATTCAAGGCTTCAATAACTTAAAGGTGGAGCTATAATAGAGTGAACCCAAATTTTGTGGAGCAAAAGCACTGAAAGACTAGTCTAAAAATAGATTGTCAATTTTTTATGGGGTAATCTTATGCCCCTTTTTGTGATACATAGTATACTTTACCAAATTAGTACATCCTAGCACATGGTAATCATTGCAAATGATTTCTCTTTTGATGCCTTTAACACCATTTCTAGACCCTTTAACCTTGGCATCTAGTCATTCACCTCTATGGTATAGGCCAAGGTTGAGTCAAACTTTGATTTTATGCATAGATGGCATTCATTTGTTCAGACATTCAGGACTAGGTTCTTATATGACCATCTTTATGATATGTTCACATGAGCATTAAGGTAGGAGGTTCACCTTGAGGTCATCAAGTGTGAACCCACCTCTTATATGAAGTTTTTAATGAGTGTCTAAAGATCAAAGTGTTTTAGGTGCATGCAAGCATGTGGTTTATAACTTCCCAAAAGTCATCATCTTAATGTGATCACAAATGTAATGTGATCGATGATGGTGTTACTAATTCTCATCCTAAGAAGGACAATAAGGAAAGATGTGAGGTGAATGCTTTAAGCAAGAAGCTAACTAAAAATAAGGATTATAAGTCAAACACTACAAAATAATGGATAGTGTTCCCTTACGACCCTACCAAGTTTTGTAATTACCACTGGATAAAGGGGCATGATGATGCCAATTATGCTACCCAAAAGTCTAGTGGGCAAGCCTCACCTCCATCACAAATTTTTCTTATTGCAGAACCCAACCATAGGTTGAATGTTTTCAAGGAGCCTCTACTTGACCACAATAAGGAGAAGAAGAAGAAGAAGAACAATAAATCAAAGGCTAAGGCCCCACATTCTCCTTCTTACTCTTCCACATCTTTTGACTGCTCCTCCTAGGCTGACCTAAGAGGAAAAGCCAAGTACAAGAGTAGTAAGGTTGTTTCTACTATCGAAATAGTCTCTACCAAGTATGATTACTTTGTCAACATGTGCTTTAGTCAAGCCATCAACCCTATTGGAGAGACTAATGGTGTTGGTCCTCCTATCCAACCTATGGAGGTAGGGAATCCTAAGGTTAGATTTGAATTTAGGTGTAACATTCCTCCCAAATCTAGACAAAATTATTATTCTATCATAGATGAGTTGTAGGGCCTTTCAATTGGGATATCCATTTGGGACCTTCTTTACCTTTTCCCTGAGTAAAGGGATCTCATCTTTAATCAGCTTAGTCTCTCCTGCGAGGGTCCACTGCATGATGATGTTGAAGTGTTGTTCAACTCTGATACACATGAACACCCTCATCCTCCCACCTTATCTTTTGATCCAACCTTTTTACCAAATGATTTGATTTTGTAAAAGATGGCTTGGTTCCCTCTCTACATTGATACTTATATTGATGATTTCCATGTTAAGTGGTGCGTCATCGATGAAGGAGTTACATTGAATATCATGCCTTTATGTGTGTTTAACAAGTTTAGGATAGTCAAAAGAAGATCTCTGATTTTCACCATAACTATTTTCATTTCAAAAAAGACACAGTTACACTGATGGAGAATGTGAAGCTCCAGGTTAAGTTTGGACACAAGATAGTTAGAATTAGTTTTTATGTGTTAAACCTTGATCTTTCATACAATATGATTTTTGTCCATCCTTAGACTGATTCCATGTTGGCCATGTTTTTCATGGTACAATTTGTGCATAAAGGTGAGGTTCACACCATGGATGTTGACCCAAACCCCTAGGAATTACTCTATGTAAAGACAAAGCCCTCAAGCAAGGATTTGGTTGTCTCTTCATGGGGTCTATAGATTCTCATACACCCCTTATTTTTTAGTCTCATTTCTTAAAAAATGAATGTTTTGATCTGATTGAGTACCAATTAATGTTCATTCCTTTAAATTTCAACATGAATTGGCCAACTCCCTCTTCTTCTCCATGATGCCAATCTAGCTCATCTCTTTTTAGAGATCTCTTCCAAGATGTTTCCCTGAATGTCAAGCTCCCCCTTATGTCCTACATTGCCCATTAGATTATAGGCTCTATTCATGCATCTCCCACTAAGACCACTAGAGTGGATGAGTCTGATCTTGATTTTTGTTTCATTCATTTTATGACACACAACCTACTCAAGGATAGAAAGGCTTACACCAAGATATTGAAAGCTTTTCATAAGTATCATCATCCCCTTGATCATCTTGGTTTATATATTTCTCTCATAGATAGACCAACCCTAGGCATTTCTATGATGAATGTCTTAGTGGTTGAACCTAAAGTGTTAGATGAATCATTCCTTCCCATGCCTAAGAGTTTCAAAGAAGTCAATGTTATGGATGTTTGAGTACCTATAGATGTTAACTTTGGTACTTCAATAAGGCCTAAGATTTTCAAGATCAGTACTTGTCTTGATTCTAAGGAATAGGATGTTTTGGTCACCTTATTTCACAAATTTTTAGATTTATTCACTTGGGAATATGTTGAAATGAAGGGCATGAATCCTAACATAGTTTTCCATAATCTCATTATGGATAATGAGACCTAGTCCATTCACCAAAAATAATAGCCAATGGATCTTAAAGTCTCCTAGATTTAGAAACTCATCTGAGTTGGTTTTATCCAAGCTATCAAATACCCTACATGGATTTATAACATTATTCTCATTCTCAAGAAGAATGGAGCTATTTAGATTTGGATCAACTTTTAGGATCTCAAAATGGCCTACCCAAAGGATAAATTTCCTACTCCTTTGATAGACTATATTATTGATTCCACCACTAGTTTTGAGATCATGTCCCTCATAGATGGTTTCTCTAGGTATAACCAAATATAGATTGTACCCAAAGACCAACACAAGATGATGTTCACTACCCCTTTGGGTACCTTCTACTATGCCATCATGCCTTTTGGTTTAAATATTGTTGGGGTCATGTATCAATGGGTCATGACTCATATTTTCCATGACCTTATCCATAAGATCATTAAGTTCTATGTCGATGATATCCTCAAAAAATATCACAAGTGGGATAAGCATGGGTGAGACCTCATGATCATCTTTGAGCATCTCTAAGAGTATCACATTAATCTTAACCCTAAGAAGTGCATTTTCAGCATTTCCACTGGAAATATTCTCAGCTTCCTCATTTTGTAGAGGGACATTGAAGTGGATCTTGACAAGATAAAAGGTGATCTTTGAGATACCTCCCTTGCATAACCTCATCTAGTTATAGTCCTTCCTAGGAAGACTCAACTTTTTTACATGTTTCCTTGAGGAATATTCTCACAAACCCATACCCCTCACATGTCTCTTATGCAAGGACACTCTTTTCTTATGGTCTACTAAATTCCAAGTGGATTTTAAGGAATTGAATCATATGATTCATATTATTCCCATATTTATGGCACCCATTAAAGGGCATGAGTTCATATTATATACCTCTATCACTGATCTTTCCATTAGGGACATGTTATGCCAAAAGGATGACACTAACAAGGAGATAATTGTTTACATATCTCTCACACATTGGTTGGCCTTCAACTCAACTATTCTCTTATTGAGCATCAATGTCTCTCCCTCATCTTCACTATGAAGAAGTTACAACATTATATGTTGGGCCAAACTACCAATGTGATTGTCCAATCTGATCAACTTCACTACCCGATCAGCAAGACACATCTTGTTGGTAGGGATATGAGGTGGATCATGATTCTTTATAAGTTTTACCTTCACATTATAAACTAAAATTCCACCAAGGGTTTGGCTATGGTTGACCAACTCACTCAGTGCCTACTACCCAACCCTAGCATAGAGTTAGTTGATGATGCCTTTTTTGATGAGATGGTGTACTTGATCGATAGTCATGAGGTCTCCAAGTGTGATTAGTATCAAGACATTATTCGTTACCTTGAATACCAGTCTTATCCCATCAATGCTCCTCAAGAATGCTTTTAGATCTATAATTTTGTTGTCCACTATTTCATCATTGGTAGTGTCTTATTTAAGAGGTGTCTCAATGGTGTGTTGATGCAGTGTTTCACCCCTAAGGATATTCCTCTAGTATTGGGGGATTCTCATGGGAGCATTTATGGTGGCCACCCAATAAAGCAAACCACTACCTAGCATATTATTAGGATGGGCTACTATTAGCCCACTCTTGTCAAAGATGCAGTCCAATATGCTAGGAAGGGTAATATATGTCAAGTCATAGGGCACATTATCAATACCTTAGTTAACCTCTTACACTCTATTTTTCCCCTTGGCCCTTCTCAATCTGGGATCTCAAATTCATCAGTGAGTTCAAATTTGCCCAGTATGATGGCCATCAATGGCTCATCATAGCCACTAACTATTTTACAAAGTCGGTTAAGGCCATGCCTCTTAGCATATATGAGGGAAGACCATCACCAAGTTTGTCTTAAACTAACTTATTTTTAGATTCAGGGTTCCTACTATGATTATGGTTGATAATGGATTGAGCTTACAAAGCCTTGAGATATGTGAGCTAGTTGACCACTTTAGGTTCTAGCTAAGCTTCTCCTCTACCCATTACCCCAAGGGAAATGGGCAAGTAGAATATTCAAATAAAACTTTGAAGAAGATGCTTCTTCATATCACAGCCTAGTCTAAGAGGGATTGGCATCTCATGCTCTATCCTACCCTTTGGGCCTATTAGACTAGATTTTGAATGGTTATGGGGGCAACCTCATACTCTTTCATGTATGGGTCTGAGGTTTTTCTTCCATTAGATGTCTTAATCCCTTTTGTATGGGTCAAGACACTTGGATCTCTTTCTAATGAAGAATAACATGTTGCTCACCTCATCAATCTTGATAAAGTAGATGAGCATCATTTGGCTACCCTTGAACACAATCATGCTTATTAGCATCATCAGTGCCACCAATTTAAGAAGTTGGTATGCCCTCATCAATTCAAGGTAGGTGATATGGTCCTTATTTTCAACAAAGATCATCATAATAAGAGCAAACTTACACACAATTTATTTGGCCCTTTTATTATCACTGCCTCCCTAGAGAATGGGGCATATCATCTCTCGACCCTCAAAGGTGAGCCCCTACAGCACCTAATCAATGGTTTCTACCTCAAGACATTTCAAGTCTAAGGCCCACATGACCCTTTAGGAAAGTTGCCTATGGTGGTAACGTGAGATTTTCCTATCTTCTAAAACCACTAACCTCCATGTCACTAGTATATGTGTGTATGTGGGTTCTTTATTAGCAATTATTACTATCTAATCACATGTATCTAGTAATCTATATCATATGAAACATACGCATCACAAACAAAACAACATACACACGTGTTAATAATGAGAAAACCACCACAAAAAATGCATGTTCTTATTTAGGTACATCACATGGATTTCTATCAGGTTGGGCTCATAGTCCTTAAAAACTTCCACATGCATGGCTACATATGCATATGCTAGTCAGCCTATGACTGGGTGATATCTATGATACTCATGCTTTAGGTAGAGATATCAATCTCTACCTCTCAACCAGTCAAGTTATAGTCTTCTCTAGTACAGCCAGTTGATCTACCCTCACTCTAGGTGCCTTAACTCCTCTACCCTACTCTCAAGCTAGTTTAGCCCATAGCCAATCGATCTTAGCCTTTACTCTAACCATGTATGCCTTAGAATTCATTTTCTCCACCCTCTAGTTTATTATGGATGACTCATGTTGTGTTGACTCTACCTTTAGCCATGGTTTATGATGTTATGTCCTCACTAGATCAAGTGAGGCTCATGCAGCCACCTACTAGAAGTGAGTATGTGGCTCCATCCCCACCTATAAATGTGGAACCCACTCCATCATGGCTGTCACATCCACATCAAAGAATATATTCCTTAATAGGAGATCCACTAGGGATCCAATCCAACTAGGTTGGTCTCTTGCACACACACATAGAGCATATGTGTTAGTCACATATCAGCTCTTGCTAAGGATGAGTACAAAGATAAAGTTATATTTAGAAAATACACTTGTCTTACTTGATCATGCTGATGGATTTTTCAGCCCTCTTACAAGTCATATTTCTCTTGGTGATAGTAGTCCTCACTATGGTGGCCTCTTTCCACCACCTATTTTACTCAAATTTTGCTTTTTATCTATTTATGGAAGAAAGGTAAAACTGAAAGAGGGGTAGAGGTTGGTAGAACCTAGATGTGGTGTGCACTCCATAATCCATATGGTTGTAAATACTCTTCTTTGGCTTGGAAAGATGACCTGTAATAAGATGGAACTAGAAAAGGGTTAGTTTGTTAGGTAGATGGGTGGATTGCCTAGCAAGCTAGATCCAAGAAGCATGAGCTATCTAGGAGGTTGTCAGTCCACCTTTTGATATAAGTTAATGTTGAAAAGAAAGGTTGCATAACATAAAAGTATTATATCTAAAGAAGTAAATACTTTCAAAATAAATGCTAGTGTTCTAACAAAATAACATTTAGGTGGATGATAAATCATTAAATAAATATTCAGGTCAGGTCAGATTATTGTTTCTAGTCTATGAGGTGACAAGGGCTAAAAAAATAGGGTTTTGGTTGATGTTGGTGGTCGGTTGTTGCTTGCTAGTTTTTTTTCATAAAATTTCACATAGTGACCATCAAAATTTAGGGTGATCATCAATAGTTGAGGTGATCGTCAACAGGTGAGGTGACCATTAGTGGGCATTATGGGTTTAGACAACTTATTAGTTCTAACCAAAATAGGTTATGGGTTGGTTACAAAAAGGTTGTGTGGGTCATTGGAGGTTTTTTAATGGTTTTGAGGGTAAGAGAATGCCTAAGAAGTATCCATGGGAAATGTTTGGTTTAGGTAGAGGTGTTAAAATAAAATAAAGTAAATGAATACATGAAAACAAATACTTATCTTTGAAGTTAGTTTAAGATGTTGATGAAGCCTGGAGGCAAAGTAACTATGATTGTGGTTGTAAATTAATTTTGGTATAGTGTTAGGTCTTTGTTATGTTGGTTGGTTGGTTGGAAGGAAGACCTACAAAATAAAGATCATTGATTGCCCTTCCTTTTCACATCCCGCTCCCTTCCTTTCATAGGCAAAGAGAGATGGAGGTAAAAGGTACCATATGAGGTTTTGGTTAATGATTTTGAGGCTTATGATGTGTTAGACAATACATAAGGTGTCCATATTAAAATATGATGTGCTAGCTTGCACATCATGAGTTATCTTGATTTAAGAGGTGAGGACCTAATTGCTAATGATCAGGTGAACTGTTAATGGTCAAGGTGATCATCGATATGTAGGGTAACCCTAGACAGTTGATAAGTCCAAGGTAGAAATATTAAGGTTGGGCTAGCTAGGTGGGTTTAAAAAGGCTAGGTTATGTTAAAGGTAAAAGGTGAATGGTTTAGGTTAAAGGTGGGATAGTGGGTGAAGTTGGCCAAGGTGGGCATCCAAGGGTATTTTGACATTTAGAACCATCATGTATAGATTTTCAATGTCTACACCACCACCCCACTCACTCTATCTTATCAACCTACCAAGCTCAGCCCCAGTTAGCCTGGGTTGTGTTCATATCTCTTGCTCTGTCAAAGCCTATCTCCCTAGATGATGGTATAGCCCTTGTGGACTTTAGAGCTCCTTCCATCCCATGTAAGGCTCTACCCCAACATCCTTTGGCCATGTTATATACCTATAGGGATCATGGACATAACTACCCACTACATCAAGATCCAAGGTGGTTCATATGGGCTAGCCCTATCTATGAACTATGAAGTCTATGTCATGCCCTCCTCTAATACAGGGTACACATCATTACTATATAGTATTCTTGACCATGTCATTGGGGTCTCTCATAATCCTAGGACATGAATAAGCTAAGTTGTGTCAATATACCTACCTTTATGCATTATATTTGATCTAGTTGTTGCTACAATTTACTTATGATATACTACCCCTAGGCATATCTATATCCTCCCTCCATGCATTGGCTAACTCTTATCTATGGTAGTGGTAGTCGCCCTATACTCTAAATATCATAGAGCTTCCAAACCATAGTCTCTACTATCACTATCCTAAGAGTGGGTACTCCTGACAACAACTATGTGATCTACACTCCATAGTTATTTCACTTAGAGTGGGGTCTGACCAAATAGAGCTCTATTGATGCTATATCTTGTAATAGTGGTAGTTATATCTCTCTGCTCATCAAATTTGCCTCATAGATTTGATAGACATCCTCAATGCTATGGATGGCCTCTAGCTTAGGCCCCAATTGGAACACATGCCTTTATAGTACCCACGTGATTACTAACATATTCACTAGGTCCCTAAAGTAATGCAATGAGGGCATGTGTACTAGTCTCCAAAGTCCTATACTCCATAGGAGATCCTAGTCTACCATAGGTAGAGCATCTATCTCTTTGGCTGACCATATTAGGACTCCCTCCCAGTTGGTCACCTTGTATAAATGATCTCGTTGTGATGGCTATTGTCTCACCTATGAAGGCCTTCCCTCTTTGAGTATGCTAACTCCTATGCACGTATACATAAGAAAAAAAATAGGTAAATGGATTAGTCTATTGGCTAAAAAATGAGAAAAAACAAGTAAAAAATGACTATTTTTATCTAACTTATTTTCCTTTCTTCCTTCCTATTTTGACCACTTTCAAGACTACCTGGGCTCCTTCAGGCTCTCTAAGGCTTATCCTAAGGCTTCCCTATCCTAGGCCATGGATTTTTTAGCAAATCCATGGCCTAGGTAGGTTAGGCTATGGCCTAGTAGTGCCCAAGCTATGGCCTAGCTTAGCCAAGTTATGGCCTATATTAGGATGCCCTAGGGAGCCCTAAGGCTCCCCATTTCTTTCTCCATAGGCCATAGATTGAGCCTGCATTGGTTCCATTCTATCCAAATTTCCTATCCCATCATTTTGAGTCCTTGTTTCATTTGATTCACTCTTTGAATCATTTTAAATAATTCAAAACATGTCTAGTGCCTTCCAAACCCCAAAAAATGAATAAATTTGCAAAAATTCATTCATAGAGCTTACCTAGACCATCCTGTGCATATCTAACATTCTCTCATGTATTTGTTTACTCCACTTAGGGTTTGGTTACTCTTGGGATCTTCTTTGGCTCTCTTAGAGTGAAAACAAGAGTGAAAATGATTGACGTTTCTCTCTTTTTTCCTTTTTTTATCCCTTTTTCTTGCTTTTTGTGGGCCCTTTTTGGGTGTTTACTCATTTTTATGTTTCATACCATGTAACCTCCTTATTAGAGGTTTTGAAATGTTATGATCACATTAGTAGCCTCCATTTTTTTAATCTAATGTTTCTTTAGGCCCACTCTGGCCCCATTTTGGTCCCTTAAACCCCTTTGGAGTCTCCATTGACCTCCCAAGCCCGTGCCCCATTTTGTGGGTACCCAAGGATAAAAGTTCATTGTTATGTTTCTTTTAATTAGTCATTTCTTTATTTTTTCATAGTCAATATATTGTAACTCCCATGGTGTACCTCTTAGTGGTGATTCACATAGATGGTGGTAGTTGGGGAAACCTAGGACTGATATCTATGGACTGGGTTATTGATGATCTATGAGGCCATGAGCTTGTTGCAGTTGGTTTCTTCCTTACCAGTGAAATGAGTAATGTCATTAAGTATCATGTAATCATTGGCACATTGATCGAAGCTCATGAGTTAGGCATGTGATATGTAAAATTACTCTCTAAATCATTCTTATTTTTGTCTCAACTCACTGGTGTCTAGGTCATCCTTAGCACTAATTTTCTCCCCCTATTTGAGGTGGTGCATGATTTGTTCTCTTTCTTTGAGGATGTCTAGTTTACCCAAATCCCTCATAAAGAGAATACTAGGGCTAATGACCTATTGAATATCATTATGGATAGTATGATTTGATTTGATATCACTTGTGTCCCTTCTTTTTAGGAGCTAGAGCTAGAGATGGAGTTGGATTTTGGATTACACATCATTTGCACTCTCTCTCATGGATCGTTGACTTCTTCTTTTTCCATCCTTATCTGGTAAGTGTAGGTAATGTTTCCTTTTATATTTTTAGTTCTTGATTTACTTTGCTTTGGTGTGTCTTCAAGGTACTGCACAACACTCCAATTGAACACTGAGTACTTATACCTTAAGGGCATATGTAATCATACTTACCATGACCTGACTTCTCCCTATCATTACACATTAGCTCACATGAAAAATAATGACCCTGGTCATCCCACTTTGAGACATCCTCCACCTACTTGGAGCTCTCCTACATCATATTCTTACCCTTCATACATCATTAATCCATCTTGGCCTTTTCACATGCAAGACAGGCCCTTTAATGACCCCTTGAGGCCTTTCAAGAGCTTGTTGACTAGCATAATCCCTTGTTTGACCTAGGACATAGCTTGTGTGAAGGAAACCCATATCCTAGGTTACACATTTCCTTCACAAAATCGATGTCCTAGGCTGAGGCATAGGTAGAATACAAGCCAAAGTGCCTGTTTGGACCTAAACAGTAAAAAATAGCTAGTTTTAAGTCTTTTAGTGGATTGGGGTTGGGATATATGCCTTATTCTCATTCATTTGGCATTGTACCTCATTTTTTAGCTTTTTATATCTCTTACACCATTACAAGTTCTCACTTCACCTCCTCTTTTGCTCTTGGATTTTGGTTTGGACTTTAGCTTACACATAGCCTGATCTTCCTCCTACATTGATTCCTAACTTAGATTCCTAGTTGGTAGAACATTTGCACATCTTATTTGAGCTTGATCTGAGGGATTTTTTCTATGAAAACTAAAAATTCATTATTTTATGTAGTGTATATGCTAGGGTTTGATTTGTGTTGACCATTTTTACCTCAGGCAAAAATGGGTAAACCCCTTATAGTTAGAATCTTATATAAGGGATTTTCATAATGTCAAACTGCATGTTGTAGCTTATTTTATGTCATTTAATATGTCATTCTATATTTTTCCATATTTTATCTTAGTCCTTGTATCATTTTATGTCTTAGGGGTCATTTTAAGGTCATATATGCAAGTGCCATATTTTCATGGTGACCAAGCAGTTGCGAGAACAAGTCCAAAAAAGCCTAAGTTTACACTTAGGAAATATTTCAACTTTTGTCTAAGTGTTCGAGGGCATTATTTTTATTTCATATAAATTATTCCACACAAATCCTATAAAAAAATTACAAGGCATAATTCTCTTAGAGAAATTGTTTCACTCTATTTGGCTAAGTGTTGGAATTCTTTTAGGAAAATTATCCGAGACAATTTTCCCAAAGGTAGAATTCTTTCAGAGAATTTGTATAAAATTCAAAAGGATAAATACAAATTATTTTCAGCATTTTATCCAAAATAAAAAGGTCACAAACTTAATTCTTTTAGGTAGAATGTCTAAGCAAAAATCTTGAAGGAAAATTCTTTTGAACATTTTATCCATAACAAAATGTTCACAACAAAAGTTCTGATAAAAGGTACAAGGACACGAATTATTTTGGGAAAATTATTTTCAAAAATTGGCTAAGGCATGGATTTATTTTAGGTAAAATGTTTTGTGATAATTTTCTTGAAGACCAAATTCTTTTAAACATTTTATCTGCAAAAAAAGACTAAGTACACAAATCTTTTGAGAAAATTGTCTGAGATAATTTCCATGAGGACATATTTCTTTTGGAAAAATTATCTGAGACAATCTTTCTAAAGACCCATTCTTTCATAAAAAATGTTCAAATCAAAAGACACTTATTAAAATCTTCAAGTCTTTTATTTCATGCATTTTATCTAATACAAAAGGTTCGTAAGCATCATTATTTCAAAAAAGTGTCTAAAATAAAATGTTTGAGATAATATGTTGATGCAAATATCGAAGGGAATTGAATTTTTTCAAAAAAAATATTTGTATAAGCCTTCAAAATTGATCCAAACAAGATCCCACACTATCCATAAGCTCACACAGACATGGACCAAATTAGCACAATCTTGAAAACTCATCAGGACCTTGAAAGATTGAATCAAACTGACTTGGGCAAGTAAATGTACTAGAATGTCATTAGGATGTCATGGAAACTAGACTAAACTAGTTCCCTTGGGCATTTTATATATGCTTAGAAAGCCTCATGTGACTATCAAACCATGCATGATCAAGGTCTTTAGTGCTGAGATCATTCTCTACAAGTTTCATATCTCAATGAGTCTTCTATCTTGAGATCTAAGCCTTTAAAGTGTAGCTTACTAAGTCTAAGGAAATAGGTCATCCTGTATGTCACATGGAAATGAGCTAGATAGCTTGCTTGTGTATTTCATATCTTCACTCAAGAAATTTCACAAGCCAAAATCTTATAGTGTTAAGGAGTCCTTCATTCCAAGATCATATCTTGAAAGTACCATGTCTATGTGAACTTTCTAGCTCAAGTAATAAGCTTCTAAGGTTAGACCTAAAAAAAAATATGTTCACACTAATTTCAAGTTTGAGCTCTTTAAAGAAACTATTTGGGTTAAAAAGGTCCTTAAAATGTTTAAAATTGATCAATATCTAATGATCTATATGAGCTTGTAGTCTGACACTTGAGATCCAATAGTTCACACTGAATTCAAATGAGTCAAAATGTCCCTAAGTTAAAATCCCTTTAAAGAGCTACAATTTGGATAAGATCTAATGGTGTGGATCAACTGAGTAGAGATATAATGGTGTGAGATTTACTAACAAGGAGGTGGGTCCAAGCAAAATCTGATGTTCCATGCTACATCACACATCTTAATCTGATAGTGTGAGATTATTCAAAAGGTCAAGGAGCTCAAGAGGCCACCACATGGCACAAATATGGAGGTTGATAGACTAACAATAGGATCCTATGATCAATGTGCAATTGATAATTGGCATGAGCACATTCTTCATGGTAATAAATCAATGGACTACTTTTATTTTTACCAAGGAGATCAATGGCATGTATAAGGTCAAAAGGTTAAGATCTGATAGTGAGGATCTATGAGCTCATGGGAATAAAGATAGCTAGGAGTATTTTGATTGGTTTGAATTAGATTTTTATGGACAAAGTCAAGCCAAAGACTAGTTTTTGACATAAGCAAACAAGGTCTTATAGGTTCAATCAATCTGTCATTAGAGCTCAATCAAATTTCAAGGAGGAGACATAGCCATGCAATAAAGTATAGATAACATGAAAGGGATGCCATTAAAGCTAAATATGGGCCTTTGGTTTGACATTTAGTATCATGTAGGGTTATTTTTATGACTATGTTTTCCATTTTTAAAGAGGATTTATGCATATGGTAAGTCCTTAGTTCTTATAGAGATAAAGTGGGTCTATTTGGACCTATTACAATCAAGAGAGGGGATATATAGTCTATAGGTCTACATTAATGTTACAACTATAAGAAAACCAATAATCTAATATTGGTTTTCCATCTATAGTGGACCTATGAACATGGGGATGAGCTCAAGCATGATCCAGCTTGAACAAGAGATAGCATTTCAAATTATTCCATGAAAGCATATGCATAGACCTCAATAGTTCCATCTCTAGGACCAACTGCATGAAAATTACCCTTCTCTCCACTTTTTTATGCCACAACAAACCAATGAAGAGTAGTTAGCACTAAGATAAAGCTCTAATATATTGATTTGATTGTATTTATTGTATTGATGTCAATATCCAACTCAAAATGATATAATCCTGTCATTATAACCATCAAGGAGAATTGAGGAAAGAACAAAGTTGACTGTAAGAATTTTCAATCAAGCCTTACCCTTATTTCCCTCTATCCTAAATCCATCAAATCAACCTCTAGGTGAAACACTATTGATTGGAAATCATTGTAGACATTGTATTAGTCTTATTCATAGTCTATTAGTGTGCTAATGAGTCCAATATTGAGAGTGTATCTTTGAGTATTCAATGTTTCACCTCCTTTAGAATAGGTTCAATTCATGCATTCTCTATCTCTTTTCCCCATATCAGTTGGTATAGATAAGAGTGTTTCAAGATACATTCAGGGAGCTAGCCCTTAAATCTAGAGGCTCATTTCCACTATAGGTACACCCACATACTTGAAAATGTTCCCATGTTGTCGAAATCTAGAAGAGGTTTGAACACCCTCTTTTATGGTGCAATATTTAGTGACAATAGCTCTGGCATGTTTGGTGGGACACATTTTCTTCAATATAGCTTGTCAAGGTGAATGTTGGTCTTGACAACATTAGATGCAAATTAGTGTGCTACTCAACATTTAGTGACTCCATGGTAAATCTAGTTCTAGACCATTATTTTTTTATAAACTTGCCTTCATAATTCTTGGTCCTCACTAGGTCATCCTCTGATAGAATATTCAATCCCATTAACTTACCCATTCATCCTAAAATCCCTCTTGAAATTCATTATCCATAGCCTAATCTACCCTTTAAAGAAATGAGTATATTTTACTAGGGAGGAAGAGGTTGAAGAGGTTGAAGAAGTTAAAAATATTGAAGAAGAAGAAGAAGACATGGCTAGACCTCATGATTTGCCTAAATTCAATACTAATAATCCAATTCAACTTCACACCTATGTTTTCATTCCTCCTAATGCCGTGAAAGGTGTGCTCACATTCAATGGTGAGAATCATATCACACCTAGTGAGTACATTAGAGATGTTTCTAACTTTTGCAATTTACACAATATTATTTGAGAGAACATTACCATTAGACTCCTTACCATGTCCCTTAAATGGAAGGATCTTGATTGGTATAGGCCTCTAGAAGGTGGATGCATCACAACATGGGATGAGTTTGGAGTGTTGTTGACTTCCATATTTGGAAATGAAAGTGACCATGCTTCTCTCATACATCATCTCAATGTGATAAAGAGGGGACCCAAAGAAAAAATGCATGACTTCAATGAAAGGCTTTAGAAGACTTGGCATATATTTCCTCCTCCCATGAGACCACCTAATATCTTTGTGTTTCTTACTTACTTGAAATACATTGGGACTAAAATTGTTGTCACGCTTTAATCTATGAGAGATTCCACTCTCCCTGAAGCATATGATCTGCCTATCAAAATTGAGAATAGTCTCATCCTAATGTGTCTATGTCCCATTTTCTCATGCTTATGATAATACTTCAGACTTATCCCAATTTCTTAATGTCAATACTAAAACTAAGGTGGCTCCTAGTCAAGTAGAAAATAATGTTGATTAGAAAACAAATTTATTGGTGTTAGAGGCTCAAAATAGGTAAGCTAATATGAAACAAGGTGCCTATCAAAATACTGACCCCTATCAACAATAGTATGGTCAATAATATGGAAGAGGAAGAGGCCAATGGCAACCTAATCCCAACACACCCCCTAATGCATACAATCCTAACTCCACCACCACTACAAGGGAGATAGTACCAGTTCATAGCAATTTGGTGCAGGGAGAAGATTGGTTATATGATCAATGAGGATGGATAACAAGATCTAGTGGATCAAGGAGTAGTTACTCCCCTCTTATCAAATGAGGATGAGGTGATGATGTAAGTTAATGAGGATTGGCAACCTCAAGGAAAGATCGTCACCAAATTTCTGGTTGAAAACACTTTTGTGCTAAATCAAGGAGACTCTATTATATAAAATATAAGAGAAAATAGGAAGTCTCTATGATGTGGTGGTGGAATTCCCATAATCTCATCCAATCCTCTTGCAAGGAAACAAGACATATATGCAAGTGTGACAGTTTTAAAAACTTCTACATCTCCGTCAAGTTAAAATATGGTAAGGTCTACTCCTATTCATCAAGTTACAAGTAATTATCTACCTACAAGAGCCCAAGATAAATTAGGTATGGCTTATTTAAACATTTTAGATTATAAAAATAATACTAAAACAACCATTTTTCTTTGGGATGTTCTTCATATGCCTAGTCAAAAAGAACTCCTACAAAAGTAGTTAGCAACTATCCTTACTAGTGACTCACCCACCAATCAAATTCATGGACATGTTGATCCTAAAAATTCTCTTGGAAAATTTTTTGAACCATCTACTAGGGCTAATAAACCTCCACCATTTTATCTCACTCTCATTATAGGTGATAAGTTAGTACACAATTGCAGAGTCGATAGTGGAGCTTCTACTTCTATCATGCCCAAAGATGTAGTTGACAAGCTGGGCCTAAAATATGAACCACATAGCAAAGGGGTCCTTCAATTATATGGTACACCTAAAAAAATAGTAAGATTGATAAAATGCTTGAAGGTTTTCTTGCACAATTTTCCTAGTTTCCTATCTTATAAGACAGTTGTGGTTAATCTCCCAACCCACTTTGTAATCTATCTATCAAGGGACTTCACAGCCAAGATTGGTGGCTACATCTCAATTAATTCATATTTATTTTCCTTTAATAAAAGGCATGGGTCCAAGGTGATAATTAGGACACAACCCCTTGTAAGGTTTCATATTGAGCCTTACATTAAGATAAGTTTCAATCTAAATTCTGTGGCCTGTAAAGAAAAGGACTCTATTATGGATGATAGAACTTATTCTAAGCTTGAGGGTATTTCATTTTTTTTTTATGAATATGGTATTAATACTTATGACCATGATCTCTATGATTTTATGGAGGAAACTGATTTAGTATTATATTGCATACATGAAGAAGGAGTACCAAGACCTCTGGAAGAGGGTGAAGATGATGAGCTATGGAAGATGTTTTTTGATGATTCAAGAAGTAAATTTGGTGTAGGGGTTGGTGTTGTGTTGGTATCCCCATCTAAACAAAATTATTATGCTTCATACATATTTCATTTCAATTGTACTTGTAATATGGTTGAGTATGAAGGTTTAATTCATGGTCTTTAGTGGGCAAGGAGAAAAGAAATCAATAACTTACAAGTATATAGAGACAATGAATTGGTTATGCATCAGGTGAGGAATGTGGTTGCTAAAAAAAAACCTTTGCTTAATTTATACATGCATAGGGTATGGTATTTTCTTGAAGACTTCAATGCATTCAATATATAATCAGTCCCAAGGGAGCAGAATAGTCATGATGATAGACTAGTTGTCGTAGGAGCTCAATTTGATACTCCAACTACCTTAAAAGAGGAGGGAAAATAGTCTCATATTAAGGTCATTATCAAACCTTTTTTACTTGATAATGAAGTGTCTTGACAAGTTTTTCATAGTGATAAACACATTGCATGCTTCTTGCAAAAGGAGGTTGAGTTTTCTTCAAAGAATCAAAGGAGACTCCAAGAATAATTAGGTGACTAGATTATACAACTAAAAACCAATAATATACCTAAGCGTTTGGTGACCTTATAAATAATATTAAATGAGAATGATCAAAAGAAGAAGGATAAAGTGATTATGTCTATGAAAGAGGATAATTATGTAAGGGTCTTGATCTTCAAGGACAAACTCCTCAAACTAGGCATGGTATGTTCTACATTAGAGAAGCAGACATTCATTGAGATGTGTAGAGAGTTTCATGATATCTTTGAGTTGGGAATATAATTATGTCAAATTATTTGATCCTAGCTTAGCATGTCATATATTTAATATGGAACTTGGAGTTAAACCAGTTAGATAGAAGCAAAGACCCATCAATCCCAAGGTTAAGCAACTCATGAGGTTAGAGCTTAACGAACTCCTTGAATCTAAGATAATATTTCCCATTAAGCTTACACATGGGTAGTTAACCTTGTGCCTTTTAGAAATAATAATGGGGATATAAGACTTTGTGTGGACTTGAGATATCTTAATAGAGTGTCACTCAAATATCACTATCCTCTATCGTCAATAGAGCAGATTTAGTAAATGGTTTTAGGTTTTTAACATTTTTCTCTTCTAGATGGAATTCAGGATATAATCAGATTTTAGTTAGTGAAGATGATCAATTTAAAATAGCCTTCACTACAAATGGGGGAATTTTTCTTATAGAAAGATGCCCTTTAATCTTTCAAATGTCAGTGCCACATTTCAAAGAGCAATAGACATCACCTTCAAAGGTTTGATCAATGAGATGTTATTAGTTTATCTAGATGATATAACAGTGTTTTCTAAACATGCTAATGAACACAAAGAACACTTGAGGCAAGTGTTTGAAAGACGTAGATAGTATGGAGTATCTCTTAATCCAAATAAGTGCATCTGTATTGTTCATGAAGGTAAGATCTTAAGACATATTGTTTCCAAATATGGTTTGACTATTGATCCTGAGAGAATAGAGGCTATTATAGGTGTATCATTGACCTTACATAAGAAAGGTCTTCAAATTTTCTTAGTCAAGATAAAATTTTTAAGGTGGTTCATACATGGTTTTGCATTTTGGTGAAACCTATCACAACTTTGCTCAGGAAGAACCAAGTCTTTTCTTAGACCAAAGAGGGTAAGATCAATTTTGAAGCCATAAATGAAGCAATTACAGAAGCTCATACTCTTTTGAATCCTAATTTTACTAAAGACTTCATGTTGTATTCATTTTCTAACCTTGATACTATCTTAGCCATATTGATATAAAATAATGATGAGGGTGTGGAGAAGCCAATTGCATTCTTTAGTCAAGTTATAGAATATTATGAAGTCAAGTACACCTTTTTGGAAAAATGGGTCCTTGATATTGTAAGAGGACTAAATAATTTCAAACATATGGTTTCAAATAATAAGATTCATTTATGGTCTCTCATCCTAGTACCAAAAAATTTCTTTTGAGTAAAGATCTTACTGAAAAGAGGGAAGGGTGGATTACTAAGGTAATGGAATATGATGTTGATATAAAAGTGAAAATTTTGATAAGGTCTAAATGACTTTGTGAACATCTAGATTCAGATCTTCATGACTCAAAATAAGAGGTTCTAATCAATCATGATTGTTCCCAGTCAACTAGTTCATTACCTCCACACAGTTGGATAGAGGATGTGATCATATTTCTTCAAAATGGTGAGTATCCTAATAATATGAGTAGATCACAAAGGAGATATTTTAGATTGAAATTTATTCCTTTTTATCTTGTGGGTGGTGTGCTTTTTATGAGGGACATCAATGGTTTGATATTGAGGTACATTGATAATGATCATTTTGGAGTGTTTCTTGAGAAGTTTCATGATGGGATAGTAGGATATTATTTATCTCTAAGAACCATAGCTACTAAGATCATGAGGGATAGCTATTATTGGCCTAGCCTCTTCAAGTATTGCCATTCTTGGGTGAGAAGGTGTGGATAATGTGCTTTCTTTGTAGGAAAATAGAAGCTTGTAGATCTTCTATTGAATCCTATCCAAGTTGATCAACCTTTCATGCAATGGGTTCCTGATTTCATTAGCATGATAAATCCCCCATAAAGTGTTGGTCATAAATGGATACTCATAGCAACTAACTATTTTACAAGATGGGTTGAGGCCATAACATTGAAGGATGTTAGCCCATCGGTTACGATTACACCAAAATATTGACCTATTAGTGCTTGATACAATCACTAGAGTTAATGAATCCATAAGAGGTGGTTAATCGATGTCATGAACCCAAGATTTGCATTGCACATCATAAAGATACCAAGGGTGAAACCTTGCAACAATCCCCCCAATACAAATGAGGGATTTGAACTTAGAACCTTTGGCTCTGAAACTAATTATTAGCCCACTAGTTGTCATTACACCAGAAGATCAACCTGTTAGTGCCTGATACAATTTCTAGAGTTAATGAATCCATGGGAGGTGGTTAATCCATGTCATGAACTTGAATGTTGTGTTGCATAGCATAAGGAGACCAATGGTAACACCTTGCAACAAAGAATGCCAATGAGAATGCTATCTTGGAGTTCTATGAGATCATCATAACAAGGTTTGGCACTCCTTCTACTATTATTTAATATAATTCTCTTGATTTTATGGGTGCTAAGATAACTAATTGTGAAAATAGTAAAGGCATATTCTTGAGCACTTCATCTAACTATTACCCTGAAGGTAATGGATTGGTTGAATCTACTAACAAGAATAGGATCAGGCTCATCAAGAAAATTTTGGAGAATAACCAAAGAGCTTGGCACACCAAATTGAAGATATCCTTATGGGCTAATAGGATAACTCCCAAGAGGTCAATAGGGAATTATCCTTTTGTGTTTGTCTATGGAAGGGAAGCTAGGATATCTATCTCTCAAGAGCTACCTACCTTAGAGTTAGCACATCAACTAGAGTTGCTTGAGAAAACTCCAATAGAGGTGAGATTGATAGAATTAATAGAGTTGCAAGAGACTATAGATAAATCTCATCAAGGTATAGAGCATCACCAAGTACTAATGAAGAGGTCTTTTAATAAGAAGGCAACTCCAAGATCATTTTAAGAAGGTGACATAGTATTGAAATGGGATGAAAATAGAGCTAAACTAGGGAGACATACCAAATTGATACCTTATGGAGTGAACCATATGTCATCAAAAAGTGCAATAAAAGTAAATCTTTTTAGTTAGAAAGGATGAATGGATAAGAGTTGCCTATCTCTATAAATGGGTACATTTGAAACCTTACTATTGAGAGATGAGGGTTAGTTTTGTAAATATTAAATTAGGTGTGTGTTTCCTTTCTTTTTGTGTTGTGTTTCAATAAGTTATTTTTAAGCACATGTGTGTTTTTATTTTGTGTCTTGTTCATGTTGTTTTCTATTGTTTGGTGCATTGAAAAGGTAGTTTATATGTCAATCTTGTATACATGTGACTCCATATCCCAATGAATATGATTAGGTAGATGGTCATGGCATAGAAATCATGCCACCCTTTATAAATTTCCAAAGATGTTGACCATTTTTACCTTAGGACAAAATGGGTTAACCCCCTTATAGTCATAATCTTGTATAGGGGCTTTTCATAATGTCCTAGTGCATGTTGTAGCTCATTTGATGTCATTTCATATGCCATTATAGCTTTGGCCATAGTCTAGCTTAGTCCTTGTATCATTTGGTGTCTTAGGGGTCATTTTAGGGTCATATATGCAAGTGGTATATTTTCATGGTGACCGAGCAGTTATAAGAACAAGTCTAGAAAAGCCTAAGTTTACACGTAGGAAATAATTCAACTTTTGGCTAAGTGTTAGAAGGCATTATTTTTCTTTCACATAAATTGTTCCACACAAATCCCACAACAAAATTACAAGGCATAATTCTCTTGGAGAAATTGTTCCACTCTATTTGGTTAAGTGTTGGAATTCTTTCAATAAAATTATTTGGGATAATTTTTCCAAAGGCATAATTCTTTCAGAGAATTTGTCCTGAAGGCAAAAGGCTAAGTACCATTTTTTTAGATATTTTATCTGAAACAAAAAGGCCATAGTCTTAATTCTTTCAGGGAAAATGTTTAAGCAAAAATTTTGAAGGAAAATTCTTTCAGACATTTTTTGCAATAAAATGTCTGCAGCAAAAGTTCCAACAAAAGGTACAAGGACATGAATTCTTTAAGGAAAACTGTTTCCAAAATTTGGCTAAGGCATGTATTTATTTCAAGAAAAAAGTTCTATGATAATTTTATCAAAGACTTAATTCTTTCAGACATTTTTTCCTTGAAAAAAGACTAAGTACACAAATCTTTCGAGAAAATTGTCCAAGACAATTTCCTCAAAAAAATATTTCTTTCAAACAAATTATCCAAGACAATCTTTTTGAAGACCCATTCTTTTTGAGAAAATGTCTAAAGAAAAAGATCCTTGTCAAAATCCCAAATTCATTTTTTTCATACATTTTATCTGATATAAAAATCCCACATGCATCATTCTTTTAGAGAAACTGTCCAAGATAATATGTTGATGCAAAGATCCAAGGGAATTGAATGTTTTCAAAGATTTTGTTTGTCCAATCCTTCAAAATTGATCTAAGCAAGATCCCATGGTATTCATAGGTTCATAGGGGTATGGACTAGATTGGCATAATATTAGAAACTCACCAAGGACCTTGAAATATTGAATCAAAATGACCTGGGCAAGTAAAAGGACCAGACTGTCATCAGGATGTCATAGAAACTATATTAAACTAGTTCACTTGGGCATTTTACAAATATTATCATAAATCCTTGCATGACTATCAAACCATGCACAATCAAGGTCCTTGGTACCAAGATCATTCTTTTTAAGTTTCATATCTCAATGAGTCTTCCATCTTGAGATCTAAGCCTTCAAAGTTTAGCTTGTTGAGTTTAAGGAACCAAGCCATCCTTCACATCACATGGAAATGATATAGACACATTTCTTGTGTATTTCTTATCTTCACTTAGGAAATCATGCAAACCAAAACCTTATAGTGTTGTCAAGTCTTTCATGTTAATATCATATCTTAAAAGTTTCATGTTCATGTGAGATTTCTATTTCAAGTTATAAGCTTCTAAAGTTAGACCAACAAAATATGATGTTCACACTAATGTCAAGTTTGAGCTTTGTAAAGTAACCATTTGGGTTCAAAAGGTCCTTATAAGGTTCAAATTTGATCAAGATCTAATGGTCTGCATGAGCTCATAGGTTGGTACTTGAGATCCAATGGTTCACGTTGAGGTCAAATGTGTCAAAAGGTCCCTAGGTTAAAATCCCTTTAAAGAGCTACAAGTTGGACAAGATATAATGGTACGGATCAACTGAGTAGAGATCTAATAGTGAGATCTTGACTGATAAGGAGGTGGGTCCAAAAAAAATCTAACAATTCACACTACATCATATATCTTAATCTAACTATGAAAGATGAATCAAAAAGTCAAAGAACTCAAGTGGCCATCACATGGTACAACCATGGAGGATGATAGATTAATAATAACATCCTAAGATCAATGCATAATTGAAAAGTGGTATGAACACATTCTTCATGGAAATAAATCAATGAATCACCTTTTTTCATACTAAGAAGATCAATGACATGTAGAAGGTCAAAAGTTCAAGATATGATAGTGGGGATCTATGAGGCCAATGGGAATAAAGAAATCTAGGAGCATTTTGATTGGACTAAGTTAGTTTTTTATGGATGAAGTCAACCCAAATACCATTTTCTTATGGAAGCAAACAAGGACTTGTAGGTTCAATTGATCTACCATTAGATCTTAATTAAATGCCAAGGAGTGGACATAGACATGCAGTCAAGTATAGAGAACATGGAAGGGATGCCATTAAAGTTGAATATGGGCCTTTGGTTTAACATTTTGTATCCTATAGGGTTATTTTTATAATTGTGTTCACCATTTTTTAAGAAGATCCATGCATATGGTGAATCCCTCGTTCTTATAGAGACAATGTGGGTCTATTTGGACCTATTACAATAAAGAGAGGGGCTATATAGTCTATAGGTCTACATAAATGTGACAACTATAGGAAAAATAATAATCTTAGATTGGTTTTCCATCTATATTGGACCTATGAACATGGGGAAGAGCTTGAGCATGATCCAGCTTGAACAAAATCTAGAATTTTAAATGATGCCATGAAAACATACATGTAAACCTCAACAGTTATATCTCTAGGACAAACTACATGAAAGGGACCCTTCTCTCCACTTTTGCATGCCATGAAAAATAAATAAAGAGAAATTAGCACTAGGACAAAGCTTTAACAGATTGATCCAATTGTCATAGCTACATTGATATTGGGACCTAGCTCAAAAAAAATTAATCCTATCATTGCAACTATCAGGGAGAATTGAGGAAGGAATAATGTAAATGTACAACCACTTGAATTGACCTATATCAATCAAAAAGTATAAATGAGCATAATTTGTATAAGAAATTGTTATTTTAGTTCAAATATATTTGAGCTCTTTGATTCCTCTTTAAGCACCAAAGTCTCTCTCTCTAAAGGCCTTTTCTTCTATAAATATAGCCTTTGAGTTATTGATTGTCATCCCTCAAGCTGGTTTGACTAAACTCTACCAAAAATTGTATTTTACACCTCTTAGAGTAATGAATAGATCATTTTACAATTGTTTATTAATCTTTGCTTAGTGTTTCACATTTTTCTAATATGCAAAATGGATGTCATTTTCCCTTTACAAGTCCAAGTTCAACACAAGTGCTAATAAACTTTTTTTACAAGTCATCTAGAGTGTCGTAAGTTTGATGTCTCAGGTATAGAGTGGATAGTTGACTATAATTAATTTCAATCAAGCCTTACCCTCATTTCCTTTCATCCTAAGTCCATCAAATCGACCTCTAGGTGAAACACTATTTCTTGGAAATCATTATAGACATTGCATTAGTCATGTTTATAGTTTATTAGTGTGCTAATGAGTCTAATCTTGAGAGTATATCTTTGAATATTTGATACATCACCTCCTTTAGATTAGGTTCATTTCATGCATTCTCTAACTCTTTTCCCCATATGTAATCAGTTGGTATATATAAGAGTGTTTGAAGATACATTCAGGGAGTTAGCCCTTAAATCTAGAGGCTTATTTCCACTATAGGTACACCCACATACCTAAAAATGTTACCATGTTACCCAAATATGTAAGGGGCTTAAACACCCTCTTCTAGGGTGCAAGATTTCATGACAACAATTTGTTTTAGTGATTTATTTGTTTTATGCATTGTTTAGAATAGTTTTTGAAGTTTATGCATTCAGATGTGGTTATAAGATATCTTCATTACTTGAAATATTTATCATTACATGTTACACTTATATTGGAAAAAAATTCATTACATAATAGGACTCGACATGCTCAAAACAAACTAAACAACTTACTTAAACAATCTCTCTCTTGCTAAACTAGGACATTGCATTGTTAGAAAACAATAGTGTTGAATTTGAAACAAAGATCAATATAGATTAGGCATGCTCTTGGACCCTTTCTTGAAAATGTCTTTATTGATTAAAATGTCTTTCATTCATCTTAAAAATTCCTTAGCTTCTATATTTATGTTTCATTGGTTAGCTCTTTTTAATTGGCATTATTGTTTCTGCAATTCTTGTGCAATCAATAGTCTATTCTTAGCTACTTGCTTTATTATGGTTGGATCTGCTAGAGATACATGCATCCTTTATGCACTTGATCATGTTATCCCTAACCCAATTTATAATTTTATCTATATCTTAGTGAAATTCAACAAAATAGATAGCCATTATAGATCTCATGTAGCCCATAGAATCCCTGAGCCTTCTAGCCTCTTAGTGGTTTACTTTAGCACCCTGCCAAACACTGGTGGTTCCATTCAGATTCTTGAAGCTACACAATGCCTTGAATCAAGCCTTACATCATTGCCCTCATGATTTAATAACTTTATGGAGCCTTTATGTGAAAATGTGTTGCATAGGAGTCCCTTGGAGTTTTAAGATTCAATAATTTTCATCATTTATCAATGTTAAATAGAGTTCAAATTGAGTGGATGAACCAGTAATATAGGTGTATCACCATCAGTATAATAGGATTTCTTTTTTATTTTATTTCTAACCCTTTTCACCCCAAAAATCAAAGGGATTTTAGGAAACTAATCAAATTAGTTATATTCAGAGGAGCTAGCCTCACAACCTAGAGGTTTGGTCTAAATACAGGTATCCCACACATATAGACCAATCCAATATTAGTGCAGGTTTGAAGTAGATTAGAACAATCTAATTTATCAAGGTATAACTTGGGTTGATAATAGATTAGTTAGGCCATATATCTTATCTAGAATTCTTAAAACCTACGTATCTTATGCCTCTACAAGTTTTTAACTTGTACCTATTTTCCTTCTCCATGGACACTTACATCCCAAACAGACACTTGCATCGACTAAGGTGTCGTGATTTGACATGAGTATCCAATGCCCTAAATTCATCTAATTTACAAATGAAATGTATCATAATGTTTGACCTAAGTTATTTAATATGATTTATTCTCTAAAATGGATTGATATAAATATAAGATCAACCCTCACTCATTCCTTACCTAGCACAGACCAAGGCAACATATCAAAAGTATTCAATAAAGCACTCATTAAACCAAAGTTTTCTTATTTTATCCTGTTCTCATATTAGTCATAGGAAAAACACATATATAGGTATGAAATACTGAAGGATCAGCCCAAGATCCCAATTTTCTAAGTTACAAGCAAGGTCATTGTTGTACTTGCTCTCCACATATTGCACGATTCACATAAAATCCAACACATAGGGGAGAACTACGTAAGTTTGAGGCCCTATTCAGAGTATTTTGTATGTAGGTTTTGTTTATTTATAGATGAGTCTTTCAAGAAACTTGACACCATGTGCCCATTAACCCATTTTTCCCATAGTGACTATGAATATGAAGAACTAGGGTTTTGTTATTTGATAAGGAGAAGTATTCCATGACCTAGATCTGAATGCACCAAGAAAAGGTGATAAAAAACCCATAATCATATAAGTGGTCACATCCCATTTAAGTAGGTATTCTATAAAAGACACCTTCATCTAACCTAGACATTAACATCAACACAACCATCCAAGGTTGCCACAAGTGTCCAAAGCTACAAAGGCACTAAATCCAAAATTTTGTGATTATTCAAGAAATAGTCTTCTAGTTTTCTTCATACCTATTCTAGATCCAGATTTGTATTAGCATTAGAATCAGCTAAGTACTATTTTTCATTATCATTTCAATATCTAGCATTTTTGTACTTTCCATTTTTTACATAATTCAGCATAATAAATTCAATATATATTCTATCTAAGTTTCACAAATAATTGGTCTACTATAGATCTATTTATCACCCTTGTTTTTATTCATTTCTATATTATTAACCCTAGATACCCAACCTAGATTTTTAAGGTTAAACTTTTGGTGAACCCAATTCATATGAATGCAAACATTTCTAATTCCTAGGGTTTTTAAATAGCTAGGATGTCAAATTATTATACTCTTTCATTTCCTAATTATATTATTTTATATGCAGCCTAGTCATAACCCTAGATTGGGAGGTGTTCCTATTGAACATATTGAGCTTCCCCTTCTACCACATAAGATGTCTCAAACCAATGAGGAACATAATCCCATGGTCTATGATGATACCCATATTGAGAATGAGAAGCATGTTGATGAATTTACCATAGAGGAAAATTCTAAAAATGAAAACCATGATTCCAATGACACCAATGAACATGAACAAATATATTCTAAGCAAGTGTAAGCTTTTGCCTTGTCTCATGATCATATTCATCAAAACCCTAAAGATATTGATGAAATCCTAAAAAAGAAAAAAAAACATAAATGACCAATCAAATCCATCTGTTCATCATTATATTAGAGTTATGGGTCATCCCCATATGGTAAAAACCCTTCCCTTGACCACATTATAACCTAATACTTCTAATGGGGGCATGGGATGTGTATTTCAACCTTTGTTTCTTAAAAATGCTATTACTACATCTACTATGGGGCTAACAAATGTTTGAACTCAAATGCCATTTTTAGTACCTAATACTACTCAAACCATATTGACTTCTCCATTGGTGACCACTCAACTTCCTAATTTAAACCCCAATGTATCTATAGTTCAAACACTCCTTCAAGTTATAAAGACCTTGGAGGATAAGGTTAAAAACATTGGACAAAGGCTTTAAAGTCTCCTCGTGTTATTGATTCCCAAGATGTGTTGTATAAGCCTATTACACCTAAGATATATTTTCACCCTTTACTAACTAGTTTTGTTTCACCTAAGTTCCAATTTTTTGATGGAAAGGGTGATTTTGAGTAGCATCTTTGATCTTTCTATGTGGCATGCCTTGATTATGGCTCCAATGATAACATTTTGACAAAAATATTTCCAAGGAGCCTCAAATATTATGATTTAAGGTGGTTCTATGATTTACCTTTCCAATCTGTAAAAGCATTTAAACCCCTTATAGATTAGTTTTTGGCATATTTCTCTATTAACATTTATGAAAAGGTATCCTATGCCCAAATTACAAAAAGCAAACAAGAAATCAATGAATATGTCTTGAAGTACAAGACAATGTTGTGACCAATCCTATGGTTAAAGGACTTCAAGACATATTCAAATAGAGTTTGCTTACTAATTTACATGATTCCATCATTTTCAAAAAGTTTAAATCCTTTGATGACTTATCCCATGTTATTTGAGATTGTGAAATAAAACTTATCTCATTGAACCGACTTAAGTATGTAGCCAACACACCATCTACATCTACATCTAATGCCGAATTTACAATCAAACTAAGTTATAAGGTGAAAACCCCTTATCCTAAAAAGGAAATGATTACCATGGTTAATGTAATTTCATAGTATTCTAATTGACTTATCTAATGCACTAAGGAGATAAATTTACACATTTACCTGAGTCTCCCTCTTCATTACTCCCATGGCTAGTAGAGTGTCATGTTATATATCTCCCTCATCTTATAGACATTGATATTTTAGACACCCCATTTTGGCCACAACTGTATTCTAACTGGTATTCACGTTGAGTTCTACCAAATAGTTCAAATTAAGTCTAGGAATTACTGAATGTCCCAATTTCATCTACACATCATACATTAATACCTTAAATTATGTTAAGGCATCCCTATTTGGGATACTATCCTATATGTAATAGCAACCTCACATAGATTCATCTTTGATCAAGTTGAGACTTATAAAATTGATAGACTGGCCTTTAAGCCAATTAAGCGGGGCACTTAAGCAATTCTTACAATGCAAAAATGCTAAGCAGAATGAATTAACTTAAGAAAACCCAATTAAATGCTAAAGTGAAATTTGCATTTATAACTAGTGAATATTAATTTTGTAAAAAGTAAATTCCAATAGAATTGAGTTCATGATTATGTCAACATCTTCAAAGTCAAGGAATTTAAAATATCTCCATTAAAGCCTTAAATTCAAAAATGGAAAGCCATGACTAATGTGAGATGATAAATTTGAGCAATAGGATTTAGATATGTAAAATTATATCAAAAATGTCCAAACATACAATCTACCATTATAATTAAGAACCATTAGATCAAAATACTATAAAATAACAATTTAAAACAACATTCTAATATAAATATAAATGTTTCCAATCAATATTCAAATAAAAATACTAAATATTATAGATAGAGATTGTTTACAAATAAACTCAAAATTATAACATGATGTTGGCTTGATAAATTGACTTGGATTTGTTGATAGCATAATAGTGAGGACTAATGGATTTGATCATAAGATTGGCATGGAATATCTTGTATTAATATTTCTTGTCAAGCTCATGTAGTTGGTTTCAATGGATGATGGGTTGGTGTTTAAATTGAAGAAAGAGGGAGGATTAAAAAGGAATTAAACATTC
The DNA here is from genome assembly GCA_037957365.1 of Torreya grandis. Lineage (NCBI taxonomy): Eukaryota > Viridiplantae > Streptophyta > Pinopsida > Cupressales > Taxaceae > Torreya > Torreya grandis. The sequence continues at coordinate 2,099,862 of JARHVA010001457.1, read as the reverse complement.
TTTGGAAGCCTCTAGAATAGAGGCTCTAGAGAGGAGGGCTAAGATAGAGAATATTCTAGAATTGGATAATTGTAGAATCGATTAACGGATATAATAAAGATTAGTAAATGATTAATATGTATGATTAGATAGGTGATTAGGGACTTGGGATGTAGGAGAACCTAGGAATAGGCTAGGGTAGGTGGGATTGGAATTTAAAATTCAAGTATAATATATAAGTGGGATTAGTTAGTGGATAATAGGGGATTAAGTGGATTAATTGATTTTTGGGATAATTTAAGGTTAGTGGATGAAGAATAATGAATGAGGGTGTTATATAAATGACTAGAAGGGTTAATATGTTAGGACCTAGGAAGCACAATTGATTACCATATACAAGCAACTAAATGCAAAATTTAACCAGAAGCAATAAGTAACTAGAAACCAGAAACAACACAAAATTTGAGAGACAATACACAATCTTGTATTCAATACTCTTTAGAAGGAAATACAATAAAGAAGTGCCACAGTCTTCTTCCCACACCTCAAAGGCTTCCCACACACTTAGGGCATACAGATATTCTCTCTCAAGAGCTCACTCTCTCTCAATTATGGTCACAACAAACAACTCAAGCACAGAGCTATTGTTCACCTCCAACTAGTCAGTAACAATATTGCCAGTACTAAGCACTCAAAAGTACTTCAAGTAGATCTCCTTAATCTTGCAACAACCTACAAATCAACCTGATCTTACTTACCATGTAGATCTTCTACCTAATCTTGCACAACCTGTAGATCAACCTGATCTTACAATTGGAAGAAAACTCTTTTTTGCCTTAATTACAATACAGCCCATGAGTCTCTTGAATAGACCTCATGCAAACAATAATTAGACTTTCTTAATTACAATAATTAGACACACAACTCAAGACTATAATTAGCCTTTAACATGTAAACTAACCGTTCAACAACTAACTATTCGTGTAACTGATAGTTTTGGAACACACAGGTGATCAACGTCAGTCCTTGTCTGTCAAGGGATGACTGACGTCGGCCTATCCCTAACTGATGTCAGTTTCTCTGCACACTGTATATGATCGATGTTAGTTGATCAGACTGACGTCGATTGCTCTGCAACTCAGCATCCTCCTCCCTTTGCATCAGTGAAGCTTTTAGCTCCACAACCTAACAATCTCCCACTTAGAGATAAATAGTTACACCTATACCTATACATGTACACCATCTAATTTGTTTCTTGGCTTGTATTCCTCTTCAAAATCAATCTTGAAGACCAACCACTACACATCTTATGGTGCAACACCTATCAACCAAGTAACCTGCCATATCTGATTCTACATATCCATGTAGAGAAGTGCTTGACCCTGCATCACATGTATACCTACTGCTAGTCCCTCTTAGATACATGAGAATCCACTAAACCACTTTCCAGTGATTCTTTCTTGGATTGACCACAAACTCATTGACAACTCCCACTGCTTGGGAAAACTCAGGTCTAGTACACATGTACTTAACCTCATCATGTGATTGGGGACACTGCTCTGTTAACCGTCCATCCATAGGTGTGCTAACTGGTTCTGCATCCTGCATCTTTAACCTCACCACTACCTTATTCACACAATCATCTTGAGACAACATCAACCTGTGATCTTCCCTGTCTCTAGGAATACTCATGCCAAAGAATCTTGCTGCTCCCAAATTTTTCATGACACACCTCTGAACTAACTTTATCTTTAGCTTAGAAACTCCCTGCATGTGTGACCCTGCAACAAGCATACACACTACATATAGAAACAGGATAATGTAGCTAATATTATCCAACCTGGTAAAGAAAACACAATGGTTACCATGACATTGACTAAAGCCCTGCTTTGACATCCACCTGTCAAACCTCCATTGTCCTGTAGCCTGCTCAAGACCATATACCCTGGCCTTCTGTCTCACGTATCCATTCTCTCTCTTCTTTAACCCAGCTAGAAACTATATCAAATCTTCTATTTGGTTCTCTCCCAAGGAATCAACTTCCTCATCCATGCCATGCTCCCATAGTTTCCTAGATTCTACCTGTTCTGCTTCTTTAAAACTTCCTAGTTCTTGACCATCAGTGAGCAATAAGTAATCTAAAGAAGGACAATGAATTTAAGGCTTACTTACCCTTTCATTCCTCCATATGGGCATTTGAGACTCCTTGATAGCTTGTTGTCTGCCCAAAATCCATTCTAATAGTGATCGATGTCAGTCACCTCCCAGTCTACACCCGATCGACATCAGTTCCATGTGACTGACCTGACTGCTGACGTTAGTTCCCTAACCGACATCGATGTCCACCTACTCGACACCATCGACTCCTCTGGTCTACACATGACCAACATCGGTGCCTGTCTATTTGATGTCGGTTCTCCCTGACTGATGTTGGTACTTGTGTTTACCTGTGAGTGATGACTTTTTACCTACGACCTTACTGTGAATCATTCCCTTGTTCAAACTACCCTGCTCAAAAAAATTTAGCCCCTATGATTGATATATGTCCGTCATCTTCTCCTTGAACACCAAAGCTTTCATGTTCTTGTCAAAAACATCAAATTTCCTCTTTGTGCAATAGACCTGATCTTTTCTTGTAGCTTCAGTCTCAAGAAACCTCACTTTCTTTCGTTGCTTACAAAAATCTCGATCTATGCTATCCAGATCTAAACTCTTACCCTTTGACTCAAGAACATGCATCTCCTTCTTATTCATGTGACCAAGCCTACAAAACCACATCTTCAAATCTACAGCTGAAGTAGATAAACCAGAAGGAGAATCAGTAATACAAGTAGATAGATAAAGAGTACCTACTTTCTTACCTCTTGCTAAAACAAGTGCACCCTTGGTAACTTTTCAAGAGTCTGTTGTGAGTTACTGTGCATCCCTCATCACCCAACTTTCTTACAAAAATCAAGTTCCACTTCAGAACTGGGACATGCATGACCTCCTTCAACACCCATGTGTTGCCCGTCTATAATTTTAGCTTCACTTTCCCTTTGCCAACCATTTAACAAGGCTTACCATCCCCTAAATAAATTTCTCCAAAGTCTCCCTAAACATACTAATGAAAAAATTCCCTATTTGGGGATGCATGGAAAGAGGCACCAAAATCTAAAACCCAAGATTCTACTTTATCCAAAGAACATACCAGAGCATTCTGTGCAACAATACCTGCATCACTTGCTTCTTCAGTTCCTTCATGCTGATCTTCAACCAACCAACAATCTTTCTTTACATGCCCTTTCTTTCCAAAATTCCAACAGATTTTCTTGCCAGGCCTGGATCTAGATCTCCTGCCTATCTTTGACCTTGATTTCCCTTGCTCGATCTTCTTTCTTTGCCTTCCCTTGCTTTCAACACTTAAAGCATTCCCTGATGATTCACCTGTGCTTTTCTTGTGAATTTATTCATTCAAGATTACACTAACAACATCATCCACTTTTAAGATATTTGAAGCAGACATAGTATTACTAACTGCCATTACCAAACTATTCCAACTTTCAGGTAATGAGCATAAGATTAAGAGAGCCTTAATTTCATCATCAAAAAAAATATTGACTGAAACTAACTGATTTACTAATCCATGGAAATCACTAAGATGACTATGTACCGATCCACCTTCTTGCATTTACAAATTAAATAATTGCTTCATAAAAAATACCTTATTCAAAGCTGAGGGTTTTTCATATAAATTTGCCAAAGATCCCATTAACTCTACCGTTGTCTTAGCCTGTGATAAGTTGGAAATCACAGACAATGCAAGACTCAATGTTCTAGTTCCCAAAGCCTTCTGATCAAGAACATTCCATTCCTCATCTTTCATATCCATGGGCTTGCATGCAACCCCACCCAACGGTAAGTATAGATCTTTCTGATACAGGTAATCCTCTATCTACATCCTCCATAATTGATAATTCGTGCCATTGAATTTCTTCATTCTTAGCTTACTTTCTTCTGCCATTGCTATACTCCCACTCAATCAAAAACCCCTGAGAGTGACCTGTAATAAAACACAAACCTGCTCCTTGCAACCTTAGCTCTGATACCACTTATTAGGACCTAGGAAGCACAACTGATTACCATATACAAGCAACTAAATGCAGAATTTAACCAGAAGCAATAAGTAACTAGAAACCACAAACAACACAAAATTTGAGAGACAATACACAATCTTGTATTCAATACTCTTCAGAAGGAAATACAATAAAGAAGTGTCATAATCTTCTTCCCACACCCTCAAAGGCTTCCCACACACCTAGGGCATACAGATATTCTCCCTCAAGAGCTCACTCTCTCTCAATTATGGTCACAACAAACAACTCAAGCATAGAGCTGTTGTTCACCTCTAACCAGTTAGTAACAATACTGCCAGTACCAAGCACTCAAAAGTACTTCAAGTAGATCTCCTTAATCTTGCAACAACCTGCAAATCAACCTGATCTTACTTACCATGTAGATCTTCTACCTAATCTTGCACAACCTGTAGATCAACTTGATCTTACAATTGGAAGAAAACTCTTTCTTGCCTTAATTACAATATAGCCCATGAGTCTCTTAAATAGACCTCATGCAAACAATAATTAGACTTTCTTAATTACAATAATTAAACACGCAACTCAAGACTATAATTAGCCTTTAACATGCAAACTAGCCATTCAACAACTAACTATTCATGTAACTGATAGCTCTGGAATGCACAGGTGACCGATGTCGGTCCCTGTCTGTTAGGGGATGACCGACATCAGCCTATCTCTGACCGATGTCGGTTGCTCTGCACACTATATATGACTAACGTCCATTGATCAGACTGACGTCGGTTGCTCTGCAACTCAGCATCCTCCTCCATTTGCATCAGTGAAGCTTTTAGCTCCACAACCTAGCATGATATTAGGATGGAATAAAAAGAGATAAATGAGATTAGATGAAATAAGTGAAATTTGTGTCGACTAATAGTAATATTGGTGACAATAAATAGAGAGATTAAATTTAGATGTATACACTTAATAAATGGGATCTCTATCCCAAATGCTAATTAATTGTCCCCTCCTTAACTCAACCAAGGATAAACTAAACCTTACCATGGTTAAAGCTAATGTAACTACACTTGGGATAGGGTTAGTTTGAAAGGTTATAAATAGAAGTGCCAAGGTCCTTATAAAAAGAAGCTTTTTCTGTTTAATGTTACTAGTAGGAATTATTTAAAGGATTTTTTTGTGTAATATTATAATTTTCAAGTGTTGAGAGACAAAGATTTCTTGTAATGTTATAATGTAAAAATATCGATAGATTGTTACATCTTACCAAAGCCAACTCAAACATTGCCAAGGTGACAAAGAGAAATGATGCAAGGAGAACCATTGTCAAAGATTCTTTGAGCACACAACCAAGCACATTCCTCCATGGAAAACATACAACTATTGCTTTCAAGGAAGGTAAATAATACTTGGTTCATCTTCCATTATTAGTTACTTGTATTATTCTCTTACTTCTTGAGTGTCTATGCTTGAGGTGTTAAATTTCTTAGTGTGTTTTTTATGAGGTTTATCATACTAACATTTGAATAACTCCCCTCTTAGATTCTTATCTCACATAATGGCATGCCCAATGGGTCTTGAACCCATAATCACCTAATGAGAGCATATTTAAACCTCCTTAGAGCTAAGAAGCATTCATTTTAGACCTTATTTTCTTGATTTTTATCTAATATTTTTGTGTTTGCCCTTTGACTATGGAACTGCAAATTTTTTACTACAAAACCATGAATTTGACAAGGAAAACTATGAAATCATTGATAAAAATCATGAGATCATCCTAGAGAATAAAAAAAATATTTTGTTTGAACTTAGTTCTAGGAAACTACAAATTCGACAGTGAAAGTTATGAAATCATCAAGTGAAATTGTGAATTTGTTCTACAGGAAACACTTCTTTCCCTTTATTTTTGGTTAATTGTGAAATTGTTTAAAATTTACAAAAAAAATATTTGTTGTTGAAAAATCATTATTTGCAGTAGTGAAACCATATTTTTGAGTAGAAAAATTATCTTTCTAGGTTATGAAATTATTTGTTTGGGTTATGAAATTATCAGACTAATTACAAAATCACTAGCAAATTACAAAATCTTAACTATCTATTTTTTTGTGTTTTTTGTAGGTTTTCCCACAGTTGTAAAATTAGTGAATTGAATTGCAAAATTATTGGGATGAGTTGCAAAATAATTCAATAACTATGAAATCACTCACTGCAAGTCTATGTTACCTTTTGGTTTTTAGAGTTTTTATATGATTGAATAATATCATAGTTCACACTCAATATGTAACTATGAAATCATTTTAGAGAGTTAAATTTGTGTCTTATTAAGCTAATTTGTAGGATGTCACCTTGATTTAAGTACAAATTAATCCATTAACCTTGTTTGTAGAGAATTGAGGCAAGAAGAGGGAAGCGTAAGTGATTTTTAATCATCTTTTTCCTTTTTACAAATTCAAAATTCACAACAAAGATTAAAATTCATCCACATTTGGTTAAGGTGCTTAAAAATTTGTATTTTAGCATTTCTAATATTTTTACAAGTACAAACAAGGCCAAGGGGCCCAAAATTTCAAACACATTTCAAATTGGTGGTAAGAAAAGGAACTTATATTTTAGTTAGAGCTCTTAAGGGCTTTTTCAATTCTTATTTATTCTTTAAATAGTTTCAAATTAATTAGACTAAATTATTTATTTTTGACAAACAAAAACTATAATGTGTATGATCTCCCCCTATTACCTTTAGGAAACTCGAGTGACCAAAAGTGCTTAGTTTATTTCCTTGTTGTTTGGTCTTGTCAAAAAGAATGTCGTGTATGCTCTCCCCAAGCTTCAAGTGACTTAGGTGACTCTAAAACAACCTCTCAAGTATTCCCATTTTCATTTATTTATTTTATTACCTTTGACTTGTGGGTAGGACTTCATCTCTTCCTCACAAGTTATTTAGGGGTGTGTTAACCTTGGGTGTCATCTTTCAACATCGTACCAACCTCATTCCATGGTAGGGTATATAAATTAGGGTGCTTGATATTGTGATTGCCAAGGGTCTAAGTAGTTATCCTATTTGATCCTAATGAAAACCTAGTTCAGGTCTTATTAAACATCAGACTCTACTAAGTAGTACATAGTTGGTGTCACTATGCAAAGGAATAGACCCTTGCATAGTAAGTTAGTAGGTATGAACACAATTGATGTGATTGTGCTTTTATGTTAGCCATACTTGGGACCATCTAGTACATTCTAAACTTATAAACTTTTAGTCAACCCTACTTATCACATAATTTCTTTCCAAATGTCAAGTGTTCCTCACTCTAAGTTCATGTCATGTACCAATGCTTGAGAGATAGAGGGGGCGTAAAAACTCTACCTACACGTATTCTTTAATTTTTGGATTAACACTTAATTCCTCACAAGTATTTGTATATCGATGAAAACTTTGGTAGAATTTACTCACACCCATGTCAATTTTAAGGATAGGATAAGCCATTTGTGTTATTTCTATTTTCTTTAATTTACATGTGCATTTTGAGACTAAATTCTTTTATTTATCATAAGTTGAAATGAGTTTTACACCACTTTAGCCTAGGAGGTGTTATTCTACCCATTTTATGTCACACTTTTACCTTAGAGTTTTTTATCCCAAAAATGTGTGTGTCACTTATTTAAATAGGGAATTGTTATGCTTCCCATTTTATCCCAAGTACTTACCTTGAATGCTATAGTCCAAAAACATTGTCATAACATATAATTAAGGGAGTGTTGTTACATTGCTCATATTATTCCAAAAAAACTTTACCATTATTTCAAACCATGTTCAAAATAACATGTACTTTTGGTCTAAAGATGGTGTCTTTATGTTGTCCATTTGGGTCTAGATTGTTCTCCATTTGAAAAATCTAAGTCTTTTAAACCATGTTCAAAATTTGTCTTATGAAGTTAAAATTCAAAATTGATTGGTCTAGACCTAGGTCATACTTAATTTTGGCTCAGGTGTTTACCTCTTACCTTTGGATTATGTAACTTGGACTAATCCCTTACTTGATTTAAAGACATTTTTACCTAGATCTAAGAAGTGGTTTTTTTATGTGTGCCTTGAGACAATTTGTTACCATAAACTAAGGTGATAAATCACTATTTAAGTATAACTCTAAGCATAATTAGTTTACATTGGAGCCTTGCTTATTACTTGGGCGTGAATGCTTTACCCATCACTCTTATTTTAATTACTTGAGATTGACTTTCCAAATTAGTTTTAGGTGTGTAGCTAGAGTGAATGATTTATACTTAGGTCAAGTTTTTTTTAAAATCAATGTGCCAAGATTGAGTCAAAGTGTTTCAAAATATTTACCTTAGAATTAGATTAATTGTAAGTTTTTACCTCGACCAAGTTTATTTCAAAGTCTAGCTTTGCACCTTTTTACCCTTAGCATTCCCTTAAAGTTTTTAGATTAGCTAATGCCTTTTTAAGTCTATATTTGTGCTTTTTTACTAAATACATAGCAACTTGTTTTTTTTTAGACTTAGATTAGATTTTTTCAAAATACTTTGCTGAAACTAGGATTCAAATTTGCCTTTCATTTAACCATTTGTGTGTAAGACCTTAGAGTATTGGAGATATTTGAGACCAAAAATGTTGTTGATAGAGATTCATTCCAAGCTAAGTTTAAACCATTTGCAATAATAGATTGATTTTTCCATCTATACTAAGTTTAAATACATTTTCAAGCATCAACCAATCTTTTTAGATCATGTTTCAAGTGATTTGTGGATGCTAGTTGTGGATTTAGATATGCCTCGCTACACATAAAGTGGTACCATGTATAATATAGATAAAAAAAATGTAGTCATGAATGATGCCATATTTAAAGACCCATATGGAGATGACATAGTTTATGAGGTGGATCCATATCCCCCTTACACAAATCAATATGCAAAACAAGGAAAAGATCCATTAGCATAATACATAGTTAGTGTGTATCCTTATTTAGGGTAGGTATAAGAACAAACAACTCAATACCTTGATAATGTGCCATATGTTATCGAACAAGTCTAATAGTAACCTTACTACATTACCATGCCATCAAGCTATGACCCATACTTTTTCAATCATCACTTGCTTGAAAACAAGGATGAGGTTTTAGTTAGGACCGTAGAGATAGGATCCAAGTTTTTGAAAGACTCTCCCTATAAAAATATACCTAGTCTATTTATAGTGCCTTATAATGTACCTTATACTAGACTAATCTAATAGGCCTCTAATAGTTTCCATTAGGCACTCATGTCAATGTAAAACCAAGATCCAAATGTGATTTTAAAGGGAAAGGGCCCCATGGCAAACCAATTCATGTAACTGCAACAAGCATATCAAACTTATCATAATATAGCATGGAATTTCAATGATATGGCCATATAGAAAACCTTGCTTATAGATCTTACTCATTCATTAGGAGTGTTATTTAATTCATTGGGTCATACTAATTTGAATGTGGACCCATTTTCCAAAATTGCTTTGGTAGGCAACATGTTTAATGTCCCATTCATTGAGGAAGTGATTGTGCCTTCTACTCAAGACCATGTGTCAAACATAGTGGATAACATGCAATTTTCTTCTAATTCAAGCTAAGGTGGGTTAAATACACCACTAAATAATCCACAAAAATAAGTTCCTCTTACCAATACCATGATTGGTTTGTAATAATAGGGTGAAGGAATGCCTACTTCCCAACCATAGTAGGTTACTCCCACTCAACCAACTACTTATTTAAGCACACAATAATAGGGGATAAGTAATTAGGCATTACTAAATGTTTAACCTCAACAAGTGGTGAATGTTACCCTACCCCAATAAGCAATGGATAATATTTTATGACCATAGACATGGGCCAATTTACCACCTTAGCAAAGGTAAAACACTGTGCCGCCTCAACAAGTGAAAACAAATGTTCCACCTCAACAAGTAGTAATGAATGTTCTACCACAAAAAACATAGACCAGTGTACCTCAACAATCATATATGTTATCTCATCAATAATGTTTTCTTATTGGTCAATGATAAATATCAAACACCCAACAAGCATATATTTCATTATAGGTGTTTATTCAACACAAAGGTGCCAATATCCAATAAGTACCTATTAGGAAATAACTACCTTTTACCAAACATGTGCCACATATTCAAAGATAAGGCCTTAGTCAATAGAAAGTACCATTTATACCATCAATTTTGACTAGTTGATAGTAAGTTCCTACTCAAACTTAGCATGTATAATACCTTCCACAAAGCCACATACTTCCATCAAAACCCCAATTCCCTCAGAACCAAATCCATATTACAAATCCAAACCAAAATATTTAACAACAATACATGTAGTATCAAAAACCTAATTTTAATGCACATATGCATATTCCTAGTTGATTGGTCCATTAAACCAACATTCCACAATATTCCATTCCCCCATTTTACCTCGATCAAGGTAATCCACCTTTGATCACCTATCCACAACCACAACCAACTATGCCATCAAGTTTTTTTCCCAAGAACTATAATAGATGAAAGATGCAATTGTATCCATTTAGATGGGAAAACATATTAAGAAGTTCAAGTTGGATGATGTGTGTTCATATCCATTTAACATGGAGAATCTCCAAATACTATTTCCTCTAGGTTATGATCCACTAAAATTTGACAAATATAAGGGTAAAGGATACCCTAGGGAGAATTAAAAGAGTTTTTTTTGCTTGCCAACTAGTGGCCTATAGTGACATCTACCTACTTCTTTGTTTTCCTCAAAGTCTAGATGGATAGGATTTTGAGTGGCTTCTTAAGTTGCCAAAGAATTTGGTATCTGAATTTAATTATCTTTCTAATAAGTTTTTAAAATATCAAACATGATATTTTTGTAGTTGATTTGAGTTGGGTCAAGTAGAAATTTGGTGAGTGATTTTTGAGTTACAGACAATGATGGAAAGCACTTACACATCACTTCACCCATAATTTATTAGATAAATAATTGGAAGCTATGTTTACCAAAAATTTACACAGTGAAATATCTTATCACTTGGAGCTTCAGTGTGCTCACATATTCAAGGAAATCATTGAGAAAGGTATCCATATTAAAAAGGCCCTCATTAATAAAAGGATTATGAAGTTATATTCTTTGAACCGAAACCAGATCCAAAACCAAAATTCAAGCACAAGTTAGAGCCCTAGCCTAGTCCAAATGCAAGCATCTGCACCCACTCAAGATAATAATTATGAAAAACCTAAGCCATACAATCACAAAAATAATGTTATTGATATGAGAGTCATTGATTAACATCATGTTCAAAGGGTGCAAACACCATCTTCTCGGCCTATACAACTTACTCTGCAAATGTAGCCTATCTAAAAAGCATAACTTATGCCTCAACCAACACTAGCTCCTCAAATTCTACCACCAACACCTTTTCAAACCCTTCCTCCAACAATAATACCCATTCCTAGAGTCTTTAGTGACCTTGGTGAGCCTATTGAAGTAGTGTTTCATAAATTAGTTATGGCTAATGTGATCATTTGTTTTATTCCAAAACACTTTCCTAAAGGAGTAACTTACCCAAATTGGTATAAATAACACAAATTCTATGAATTCCATCATGTTCATGGACATTATACACATTTTTATGTGCATTTGAATCACCTCATTGAGAATATATAAGAAAATGGAAATATCTAGTTGGATAACGGATCATCTACTTCTAATCAAAACCTAGGTATCTACCAAAATCCTTTTTCACATCATAATAATATCAACCAATAACACCAACAACAAAACCACAGTAATAATAGTAGCAATAATCAATAGGATCCAAGAGGGGAGATTAGTATTATGTTAGTATGATTAAAACCAAATAAAAACACACTAATAAAATTAATACCTCAATCCTAGACACTAAACGAGCAAGAGAACAATACAAGTAACTATCAATAGAAGAAAAAACAAACATTATTTACCTTCCTTGGGAGTAAGAGTTGTTTTTTGGCCATGTAAGAATGTGCTCAGTCGTGTGATCAAAGAATATTTGGTAATGGTGCTCCTTGCATCATATCTCATTGTCACCTTGGCAATGTTTGACTTGGATTTGGCTTTGGCTTTAGATATCTCAATAAATGAGCATTATAACACTACAAAAAAGGTATTTTAAGGTATTTTGTATCATAACATTACACCAAAAGATCTTACTAAATAATGGGTGAAGCCTTGTATTTATAGCCTTCCAAACTAACTCTAACCCAAGTGTAGTTAGGTTAGATTTAACCATAGCTAAGTTTAGATTAACCCTAGTGGAGTTAATGAGGGGATACGTAATTAATATTTGGGATAGAGATCCCATTTATTAAGCATGGCTCTTAATTTCTAAATTTAAGGCTTTAGGGAAAATATTTTTAATTCTTTGACTTTGAAGATGATGACATCATCATGACCTCATTTTTATTAGAATTTCTTTTTTATAAAATTAATTTTCACTAATTGCACATGTAAATTTCACTTAGAATTTAATTTTATTTTATTAGTTAATTCATTTTTCTTGGCATTTTTCACTTTAGGAATTGTTTAAGTGCCCCATTTAATGGGTTCAAAAGAAAAACTATCAATTTGATAGGTCGTAAGTTAACTGGAGATGAATCCATGAGAGGTTACTATTGTGTATAGGATAATACCTAAAATAAGGATGCCTCAATATGATTATGATCACTAATGTTTGATGTGCAAATAAAATTAGGACATTTAGTGATTCCTAGGCTTAATTTTCATTGTTTGGTAGAAATCAATTTGAGGTCCAATAAGAACATAGTTGTGGCCAAAATTGGGTGTCTATAGTTTTCCCCTATTTGGAAAGGCATTTCAAGATATATACATAGTAACATATTCTCAAAGAATTAAAAATTCATTAATTTCTTGACTAATGCCTCATACGGTGATGGATGAGCCCTGGATGCCCCTTCAAGGGAGTGGGTGGCAAAATAAGGCTAGCCAATGTTCCCTCAAAAAAAAGGAAATGATGCAACCTATAGGCACTGGGGTGTAAATAACCCAAAGGTAGTTATAATCATTGGTATGGTGAGGTTCCCTAGTAAGACAGAGGGCTGAAAATAATGATTTTCCCAAAGGTGATTATAATCATTGGCACAATGGTTTACCCCAATATGGTAGATGGAAACATGATATAATTTGTCTTTTCCCTAGTAGGTAAAATTTGGAAAGGGGGATTACTTATTGAATTCATATTCATAAAGTAAGAGTAAGTTGGCATAGAGTATAAGCATGAATGTGGGCTACCTATTAGTATGGAGATGCACATCCTAACTAGAAAATATTATTATTCATTTATGATTTAATTACTCTATGTTTGGGTATTATTAAAGTAGGTCTGGGAATTTGCTAGGTGTGAACAAGGAGAAGATTATGTGACACCATTGTTTGTAAGCTTCACCGAATTGATTTTTTCTTGTAGCTTGGGATATGATATATCATAGTTATAGGAAACTATAATAACAATGTATATCCATAGTATGGAAAACTTAGTTTAAATGTAATTAAAAATCATGTAGGCATAAGATATGAAAAATCAAAGCCCAAATGAATATATTATAATAAACTAAGTGTAGGAATATACACTAATTCACAAAAGAAGTACAAGATATGGGTAATCAATACTCAAGTGTAGATAAAGTGTAAGAATCCTATGGCAAATGAGAAACAAAAATGGTAAAAAAGGGATAATAAAAAAAAAATACCAATAAATAATAAATAAAGATGGCCACAAACAACACAATAAATAAAAGAAAGAAATAATACAAAGTAAATAAAAGTATAATAAATAATCTTTTATAAAGTCATAATACAAACAATGGTTAATCACAATGTTAGGACAAATAGAATATAAATTATTCATGCATATGTGATATAGGTGTTACTCTTGATGACAAGGTGACCCCTAAGCTAGATAGCAATGATGTATGTGTAACAATGCATGAAAATAAGACTAATAATGTTGAACCTAGGCTATAGGGAACAACGATAAACAAAAAAGAAAATGGGGGGGAAAGAAGAAAAGGAAGGGGTAGTAGAGCTGACTCTAGATGCACTAAGCAAGTGGAGACTACCTACGTGGTTCCATAGACGCAATATCCAACATGAAATTTAGGCCAAATGTAGTTCTTCCAGGATATGGGATTAAAAAAATTGATGATAAAGAAACATGATTGTCGTGTAGAGGAATAGGGTAATGGTCTCATAAAATGGTGAGTGCATATGAAAAGAGAGGGATGACATTCACAATTATAAAAGCATCAACATAAATAAATCATGTGAGTGTGAGAGTATGGTTTTAGGCTAAAACCACACTAAAAGGAAATAGACAAGTGATCACACATGAACTAGGTTCATAATTATTACTAAGTCTAAGGCTGAGAATGAGATTAAAATTGAAAAAGGGTGAGATGGTTAATAACTCATAAAATGTCAAGAGCATTAGAAATGGTTGCTCGTAAAATGGTGAGAGTGTACAAATAAGGATAAATAAGTATGGGGAAACAAAATGACAAGTGGGTACTTGTGAAATATCTAGGAGTCCCAAAATTTTTAAGGCAGTGAAGTGGTTGAAAAAGAAAGAAAGGTGCAGCTGAGTTAACTTGAGATACCCCATGTATCCAAGTGCTACTTACATAGTCCATGTAGAACTCAGGTTGATGTAGTTCTCCCAAAAATGGGAGTGTAAAATACCAAGGTGGTCAAGAAATAAATTAAACAAATAAGATGGCCTAACCCAAAAACATTTGATGGCTTTATATCTCAGATGGAAATTATAAGCCAATTTTCATGATTTTGTGATTTTTTAGATTTTATAGATCTTGTCAAATGTTTTTAGAATTTTTTAATCATCTCAACTCAATAAATAATTATGAGATATAGAATGGTTCAACTCATAAAATTATGAGAGCATGGCTTAAATATGTTCAAAAAATAGTGAGAGCATTCAAACTGAAATGGCTCTCAAAATGATGGAGTATAGGAAAGTGGGTGACTGAGCTGACCTCAACATAAATCGAGCATTGTCTACATATTTATATTAGGACCTCAAGTCACTATAGTTCCTCCCTATAGAAAAATAATTCAACTAGGTAGCAGCAAGTTCATAAATTAGGGAAATGGTATAGTATAACATAACGATGAAGTAATGTGGATAAAAAGGGGTTGTTCCTAATTTGTCCAAAGGAGGTTATAATGAGGAAACAATGGCATGGGTCTATGATACTAATTTTCCCCAAGGTGATTATAATTAGTAGCACTAGGAATTAGAGAGAATGTGACAACAATGAAGAATGCAATTTCCAAACCACTATCATATGCTCCAAGATACTACTTTGTGAAATATTGAATAAATTACTAATATTATATTTGAATCTAAACTCTCAAGATGCCCAAAGAACTAATGGATTGGAACCAATTTCAAAAAGTGTGGGGTAGGAGGGTAAAACAACTTCAATCAATAGGGAAGGTATGGAAGGAATAATATCCATTGCAGTATAAGTAAGGTGACATTACGGTATGACGTAACTATCCTCATGGATGATACCTTGGGTCTCTCAAGTAAAATAAATCTTGAGATGTATTATGTCATAAGCTCATCAAATTCCTCTCCATTTGGTGTAGCTAACCTATAAGCCCTAGAGCCATAATTGGAAACAACGACATAAGGGCCTATCCAATTAGGATTGAACTTGCCATTCTTCTTTTTCTTGATCGTGGTTTTCTTTAAGGATAATATCACCAAGCTCAAACTCTTTGTGCTTGACATGTAAATTATACTGACCATGTAGCCAGCTCTAATATGTTTCAAGGTTGTTTATAGCAGCCATCATTTTTCATTAACTCTATAGCTCTTGCAGGTGAGCTACTCTATAATCCTCATCATCAAGGATGTGCTTCAATGAGATACATATAGAAGGAAAATCAACCTCGATGGGAAGAATGGCCTTAATGTAATAGACAAGGGAATATGGTGTATTTCCTATTGGATTATGGTAATTAGTACAGTAAGCCTAGAAGGCATGGAAGATCTATAAGTGCCAATCATAGCCAGCATCATTAATAATCTTCTTAAGAATACTGACAATGATCTTGTTAGATGCCTCTACTTGGCCATTACCTTGTGGGTAATATGCATCAAAAAAGTGTTGGGTGATGTTAAACTTGGCCTAGAGTGATTTGATACTCTTGTTCTTAAAAAATCCACCATTATCAAATATAATGTCAGATGGGATACCATAGTGGCAAATGAGATGGTTGAAGATGAATTTGGAAATTTATTTTCCAATCATGTAAGTGGAGTATATAGTAAACCTAATTAGTGAAATACTCAATGGTAGTAAGGATATGATTATGTCTATCTAAGGAGATAGGGTTAATCTTACCTATAAGATCGAGTCCTAACATTGAAAATGGCCATGATGTAGTCATTGGTTTGAGTGTTCTAGCTAGAACATGAATCAAATTTACATGTTATTTGGTATTCATGAATCATTTTGTGTGAAAGCTTTTTATTTATTTTGTGAAAGGTCTGGTGGAAGGATTTGTTCATGAATGTAGTTATATAAGTCATAATACCAAATAGCATTGGGACCAACAATGTCATAGATCATTTCAATAGTTAAACATTCATGAGCAAGTGATAGAAGATGTTCAACAAGGAATTGATAGTCTTTTGCCTTGTCTATGTTGCAAATCAAAGAATTAATGGTATCCATAGCATCTATTTTCATGTTATTAGTCTGAGGTATGTGTTTAAATTAAAAGTGGGCAATCTAATACTTGAGAATGTCCACCATGGCCTTGTATGGTACCAACCTATCATCTTTGATTTGGAACTTATCTATAACTTGATTTATGATTAGCTAAGAATCACTATAAACCAAGAGATCTTGAATGTTTAATTATACTAATTGATGAATCCCTAAAATGAGTGATTTGTATTCAACCATGTTATAGGTACAAGGATAGCTGATATGAAATGATTTGGGAATAAGATCCCCCTATGGTATAATAAATATCAAGCCTACTCTTGATCCATGAGATGTGAATGACCCATCAAAATACAACTTCTAGTGCTACTCCTCAAGAGGTGTTTTTATGATGGTCATGATGGACTCATCTTGGAATGAAATATTGATTGGTTGAGTGTCAAAAAACCAGAGCTTTAGCAAGTTGATCTACAATTACTTATCCCTTTATATCCTTCTAATTGACATATTCAATCTCAAACTCACTCAAAAGACTGGTCCATTTAGCCATGTGGCCCTATAAATATATTTTTGAGATTAGATACTTGAGTAGATCTACTTTGACAATGTCTATGGTCTTGTTTTTAAGCATATAATGATGTAGCTTCTGGGCTACAAATACCATAGCTAAACAATATTTTTATATTGGTGTATAGTTATGTTCATATGCTACCAATGTATGACTTAGATAATACATGGCATGTTCCTTCCCATATTTATCATGTTGAGCTAACAATGCCCCCAAGGCATTGTCAATGGTAGATAGGTATAGTATAAATGGCCTCCTTGGCATTGGTGGTAATAAAATAGGTGGATTGGCTAGATATTCCTTCAGGCATTCAAAGGCTTTATAACATTTTGCATCCCAAAGAAATGTAATACCACTTTCCAATAAATGAGTGAAGGAATGGTACTTATCAACCAACCAAAAAATGAAGAATCTAATAGATTGGATTTTGCCCTACAAACTATGGAGTTAATTCAAATTGAAAGGTGGTGACATCTTGATAATGGTTTATACCTTGGTAGGATCAACTTAAATGCCTTGGAAAGAGACAATAAATCCTAACAATTTACCTGAAGTGACACCAAATATGCACTTCTTAGGATTAAGTTGAACCTTGTATTCATGAAGCCTTTAAAATATCCTTTGTAGTATGGCTAGATGATCTACATGGATCTTAAATTTACCCAATATGTTATCGACATAGTCTTCAATAATATCATGCATCATGTCATGAAATATAATGTTCATATCCCTCTAGTATGTTGCCCCAACATTTTGAGGCTAAAAAACATAACCTGATAGCAAAACATTCCCCAAGGAGTGGTGAATGTTGTCTTGTGTTGGTCTTTCGATGTAATATTGATCTAATTATATCCTAAAAATCCATCCATGAGGGAAAACATTTCATATCTAGTTGTAGAGTTAACTACCATGTTGATATTCAGTAGAGGAAATTCATCCTTTGGGTAGGCCTTGTTGATGTCTCTAAAATTAGTATAGATTCTAATTCCTTATGGATTATTATTGATAGGCATAATGTTTGAGATCCACTCTCAATAGCTGATCAATCTAATGCATCTCACTTCTAAGAGTTTTTTGAACTCTTTTTTAACTAACACAACAATACAAGGATGCATATTATGTAGTTTCTACTTCATGAGTTTGGCATTAATATGTACAATGAGACGGTGTAAAACAAAGGCAAGGTCTAAACCTATCATGTTCAAATAGGTCCATACAAAAATGTCAACAAACTCCCTCAAAAGGGATATAAAAACATCATGTTCCTCCTTAGTGAGGGACATGCCTAATTTGATCAACTTTGGGTCCTCTAGAGTCCCAATGTTGACTTTCGTAGTATCCTCTACTTCAATCCATCCTCTATAATAGTTGTTAGGATGTAAATTAGCCTGAAATGGTAAATTCCTCTGGTCAAACTAGTTCTTCAAGTTCTCACAAACAAGATGAAATTGAATCACCTAATAGTGGAAAGGGCCATGTAACCTTTACTATAGGACATTCTCAAATAATTTAATCAAAGGCATGTTGTTCCTCTGTATTGAGCTCAGACCTAAAATCAAGTTCATTTTTGGTGGTCTCTCAAGCTTCATTTAAAGAAGGGTGAACATCCCCATCTAATGACACTTGAAATACATTTTCACCAAGAGACTAGCGTTTTTTATTTACTTTTACCCTAAACCAAAATCACCTCAAAGAGGTTTTCACTTTGAGACCTCAATGTTTTATTTTTGGATAAGGGTGTTCACCCACTCTCCAAAATAGGTTACAGGATCCACTTTGATAGAGAACCCTTGTTTGTGGTATCCAAACAGAACATTGTCTCTTAAGCCTAAAAAATCACAAAAGGCCTCATCATTCTGAAACTCTTCTAAATATATTATAGATTCTTGTTGGTCCTAGTCTATAGGTTGAGGATGATAAAGGGGAAGTGGAGAATTTAATATTACTATCATAATGGTGCAAATGGTATATGGGTCAAATAAATTAGTACTAGAAGGTCTTTGTATATGCTATGATCAGACTCTACTTCACTATCGACATCATTGTCACTAGTCATTGGCATTAGATAATAAATAATATATGTGGGGACACCCCCAAGTGATTTAAATCTAAAACTATGAGCTCATTTATATCTAGTCATAGAAATGGGCTCAAGAGTACCCTGTTAATTTGACCCTAGGCCTCTACCTTCAAATGCTTGGTTATTTATAATCATGTTAGGAATGGGATAATTTTTAATTCAGTATCAATCAGCCAATTTGTCATTGTATAACCAAGAATCATCATTGGCAAGTGGGTCCTACTCTTGCCTAATGGTTGGTGTGAAAATAAGAGGAGTTAGGATATGAATCTTTCCTTTTATTTTTCATCACCATTTCATATAAATTGGATTTACTTTGGGCCTTCCATAGGTCTTGGGATTCTATGGAAGCTTGGCTATGTGGAATTTGTCATGGGTAAAATACTCACCTCGACCATTATCTAAAATCATAAAATTATTATACATTTTAATAGGAGGTGTATATGAAGATGAGGCAAGGCTATTAGGGTTTATGCAATTGGCTTCAGACAATTCAATAAGTATCTCTTTGTCTTTATCCTTCTTTGGTATTGGGTCTAAACCAAAATGGTAATTATAGCTTTCATATTTGGCCTCTAAATGCTTTCAGTGTTTATATGATTATAAATTTCCATAAATAGTGACCTCCATCTTTGAATGAGGAAACTTGATACACTGGTGTAATGATGAAGGGATTGCATGAATTTCATGTGTATATGGTCTACCCAAAATCAAATTGTATGATAAATCTAGGTCTATCACTAAGGTCCAATGATCACTCGTAAAATAGTGCTTCCTTTTGATTCCTACCCTTCATTATCATAGGCATTGATAGTAATAATCTATGGCTGAAAGTTGGTCATCATATATTTGAGATGCTTGATTAGCTTCAAAGACACAATATTCAGGCCCAACCCATTATTTATAAGGAGACATTTAACTTTGTGTTGCATAATGACAACTTCAATGTATAGTGGGTTATTATGGGTAGGACTAAGGGATGATATATCACTTTGTTCAAAGTTTAATGTAGAGTAAAAAACTCTACATTTTTCATTTTTTGAGTTTCAGTTGTATGCTCCAAGTTTTATCCCTGCGTGTTTCAGTTTAAGGCAATAAATTTTTTGACACAAGAGCGCGGGCGTGAGTTTCTTTTTGCCTAAATTTTGTTTAAGTATCAAAGTATCATGGAAGCTGCCAAGTGTCATTAGCCAAGACACATTTTATCATTTCTATAAGTTGCTCGGAATGTGCCACGTATCCCGTGGTAACTCAGTGGAGCGTGACAAGTGTTGGCATCCGTGTTTCAAATTTCTTATGAGTTTTAAAAGCTTCTTTCAATAAGCTTCTCTCAAGATCAAGTAGAAGGCACCAAGTGGCAACTGTAGAAGGTTTCAATATGTTTTCCTAAAAGCAACAGAAGACTCCACGTATCTCTAGCTGAAGAAAGTGGAAGCCACCACGTGTCAACATCCAAAATATCTTCATTATGTTTCATTATTAAGTAAAGACTGTGGTGGGCCCTAGTTTTTGTTTCTAAAGTCAACGTAAGCTGCCAAGTGTCACCATTTATATGAATTTGAAATGAGTCTCGAAGG
Organism: Torreya grandis; assembly: GCA_037957365.1. NCBI lineage: Eukaryota > Viridiplantae > Streptophyta > Pinopsida > Cupressales > Taxaceae > Torreya > Torreya grandis. Next base: position 2,078,807 of record JARHVA010001457.1, on the reverse strand, counting down.
TTTTTGTAGTATAGCTAAAGCTCAGCAAAGACTGCCACATGTTACCTTTCACAGGATTTTCAAAAAGTGTCTAAAAGCTTCTAAAGAAAGTAGAGACTGTCACGTGTCCATTGTTAAAGATACGTGAAAAGTGCCACCTGTCCTCGTTCTCCTTTTGAATCTACTCAGGAGAGAAGTGTTGTGGGTCCCATTTTATATAAGTAGTTAAAGTTTCAAAGAAGCGAAATGTGATAGATGTCAAAGATAGAAAAACCCCAATGCAAAGACATAGTAAAGAATATAAGTAATGCAGAAAATGTTGTGTGTTTTCTATAGATACCATGAAAGCTACCAAGTGTCATCTTCTGGTGTTGCCTAAATAATAAGATAGTTTTCAAGTGAAACAAGCAGAAGCTACCAAGTGTCCTCACCCGTTTCACAGTGGGAAGTGTCCTGTGTATCTAATTCAGCCAATGAACTTGCAGGGAAACTAAATGTTTCAAATCTGAAAGATATCTTTTGTTAAACACTTTCAGTTCAGTTAGAGTTTAGATAGACCATTGGATTGGGAATGTGTGGGAAATCTAGAGCTAGTCTGATGCTATAAATATAGGTGTAGAGGGAGAAGAGATCATCATCATCAAAAGATAGAGAGAAATTTCTTCAAGAGATTATTGTCAAGAAGTTTTAGACTTTTTTTAGCTGTGACTAGGAATATCATTTGCCTTTGTTCTATTTTCTTGAGTTAGAAAGTTTGTATAATTATGCATGTCGCTGTGCCTTTTATGTGATTGGAAAATTAATAAGAAGACTGAGTTTTGTGCCTTTGTTGATATTTTTTGTGTTATTACAAAATCATCTAAGTTGTGAGCCTTTGATCCTATCTGTTTTCATCTTTTACATTGATCATGCCTTGTTTGCTCTTTAATGTAATTAAATCCTAAAGATAGATTCACTATGCTTAGAATTAAGGGTCAAATTAAATTTAGGCACATTGCCATAGTTAGATTTTCTTTCATTGCATTTGTGTTTTTGTTTAATTTCTATCCTTTTTCCCCAAAATACTTTTGAGATAAAGAAGAGCCAGCTTCTTTAAAATCTAGAGGTCACTTCAGGTCACAAGTCCCACATTTCTAAAACTTCCCATTATTAGTGTTCAAACCAATGTAATTGTAAGCATCAATGGTTTTTGGCATGCCCAGTGGGACACCATCTTGAAGTTTTTTTTAAGACCGTATGAACCAGAGAGATATAAGGATTCAAAGTTGTGGACCAATAACAAGATCTCAATTTATTGTAAATCTAGGTATTCTTCTTCCACCATTGGTAACTAGTCCAAGAAGAAGGGTCAATCAGTTTATACCAATACCAAGAGCAAACATGGGAGCTCCTATACCCCCAAAGAATTATGCAAGTTAGAACACTGGTAGTCCTTTGATCCTCCCAATATCACCATCCACTTGGGACCCTATTCCAGTAAATGCCCTGAAAGCTCTGCCCAAATTCAGTGGGCAAGATTTTAAAACACATTAAGAACATCTACAAAATGTGTCTCATGTTTGTGCAATTCATGTGGTCACACAGTAGAATGTGGCTATAAGATTATTAGTAGCTTCTTTTAAAGAGAAGGCTCTGGAATGGTATAGATCCTTGACCCCAAATACAATATCTACATGGGATCAACTTGGAGATCTTTTCTTTGAAAGATTTGAAGAAAAGTGTGATAAGTCTTCTTTGTTACAACAATTGATTACTATCAAAAGGGCACCACAAGAAGCAATGACTGACTTCAATTCAGATTTCAAAAGACTTGGGAAAGAATTCCTGCTACAACAAGACCATTACCAGGTATGGCTATAATCTTTTATCTTAAAGCTTTAAATTCAGATATATCAGTAATGATTCAGTCACTTGGAGGTCAGACTCTACCAAAAGCCTGTGAATACGTAGTCATAGCTGAAAATAATTTAATAAATGCTAGAAAGTTGCCCTCAAGGCCTCCCATGCCCATGTTTCTAGAGATTACCTTACCTTTGCCTCAAGAAACCACTAATTCCATAGCCCCACCTGTGTCTATGTACACATATCCTCAACAACCTGCTAAAGAACTTGTCCCTGCCCAGTCATCTGAGATGGATGATATCAAGAACATCTTAAAGACATTTTATAGTGAGTTAATTAACATAAAAAGATAGAAAAATCCTTATCCTAAACCCCAATATCAAGGCTACCAAGGAAATAGATTTCCACCATAGCCAAACTAGTATCAAGGTTCTCAAAGGCAAAATAACCCTCAACCAGCAAACCAAATAGTTTCAGTCCCTACACCCTCACAAACTATTCCCCCTAATCCAAATTGAGAGATTGTTCAAGGGCAGAATAATTATATAGATGGCACTAATGCATGGTGTTTCCCTTGTAATAATGCTCATATGCCCAGAGATTATCCCATGGGTAATCTACAACAAAAGGTAGCAGAGCAAAGAAGAATGGATGGACAATTTGCAAGTACTTCTGACACTCAAGCCTACCAATCTTTTGGTATGCAAAATTTAGTCCTAATGGCTCAAATGCAAGGTATGTCCTTACAAAAACAAGAAGAAATAGCCCCTGAACATGCTTTATTTTCATGGGTTGAAGATGAAGAGTCAATATTCTTGAATGAAGCTTCCACTTCCAAGAAGCCAATTTTCCAATCAGATTACTACACCAAATCAAAGAGAAGGATGATGGAATAGCCTGAAGTCACAAATAATGAGACTATGGGGCCTCCTCCATTTCAAGGTCATCAAAACATAGCTGCTAGATAAGAAATGCCTCAGCCAGTGCAGAACCAAGTAATTTTTGGACAAGTTCAAGAAAAAGATACCCTTATTTTCCAAGAACCCAAACACTAAGACCAGTGAATGTGGTGGATCAGCTGAAGAGAACCCCAGCACATGTGTCAATGTGAGACATATTAGCTATTCCTGAGCAAAAGACACTATTACAAGAAGCTCTATAAGGCCCAACAGTGCCTAAACATACTGACACTAAAGGACCTACTAATAAAGAAAAGCTCAAAGACACAGTTCATCTATAGACAACAGCCCTTTTGAATAATGCAGCAGAGGTAAGTAAATCCAAACCAGAGCCCTTCTATTTGACTTTGATAGTTGGAAAGAAATTGTTGCATAATGCAATGATAGACTCAGGGGTTATTACTACGGTAATGCCTAAGCAAATAGTAAATGCTTTAAAAATAAAGTATGAGCCACTTACTAGAGGAGTCATGCAGCTAGATGGCAAATCAGTGCAAACAATAGGGAGAATTAAACAACTCCCATTGCAATTATATACTTGCCCCAATATAATTTTCAATCAAGATGTAGTAGTCATAGATATACCCCCTGTATTTGGCCGATGTTTATCCATGGATTTCATAGCCAAGATAGGAGGATATATGTCACTTGATTGGTCTCACCTCATCCTAAAAACCAAATATGGTTCAAAGATGAAAATACTATTTGAGCCATTATCTAAAGATCACATCACCAATGAACCAACCTCAAAATTAGAGGCAGCTCATGCTATGCTAAATAAGGAAGAAAGGGTTTTTGTTAAAGAGTTAGGTGACTAGACTGAACATGACCAAGAAGAGGAAAATAATCATTTGTTGGCTATGATGCAAAGTGACCCATATGAAAATTATGACTCTACTGGTCTGGGCACTTATGTCATTTTTGATGAAGACCATGAAATCCTAAATGTTTTAAGGGAAAAAATGCCAACTACTTAAGAATCTAAAAAAGATTCAGAAATATGGACTTTAAATTTTGATGGGGCTAG